>OZ035874.1:51322437-51822437 GCA_964034865.1 Eristalis intricaria
TACAATCATTCAATGTTCATTCTGAAAAGAAGTTAGTAATGTTTTGTTAGAGGACCGTCATCCTTCAATCCAATTAATTTTCGATGATGGTGAGAGCAGAGAATAAATAAAAAAGTCTCTTGTTTCCTTTTTGAGGGCATAGAAGCATTGGGAAGTAAGAGATTCCTTGCCCAGCTGAATGCGACTTCTTCTTTTCTTCCTAGTTTTCATCTAGAGTGGCCAGGTCCAAGAGTTCAGCATCGGTGGACACTCATGTCATCGCCAACACGAGGTTCATACTGAAAAGTTAACTCTCCGAATTCACCCACATATCTTTCATGCAAACAGTCGACGGTCTGTCCATGAGAACGCTTCAAATTATCGAGAACAGGGGATGCCCGACTTCAAGTTAGTGAATGTCGACGGGTAGGCTGGTATTCTTTTAGCTTCATATCGGTCCGAGGGGACCAATTAATACTGATTTTAATTCAATTTATCAAGTATTTTTCAAGGGACAGAAAAAAAAATGAAATGATCAAGAGATTCAAATAAACTCATGTCAAACTATCGAGAGTTGACGTATGTCTTGTATTTTTTATGTGGCAATTTCACTACAAGCAGAACAATTGCATCCCCAGCTGCTTTGTCGGCTGTTCTAGTCTCGATGAAATAGTGTCATAATGCCACCATCGCCAACAAGAGGGAAGCGCGTTTTTGGGTCTTCAAGAAAGCGGATTAACAGATTTATCGTTTGTGCTAAGACTTTAGACTGCCTTTTGTGTCACTGATGCGGCTCGGAATTCCTCTGAATAGACCAAGTTGGCAGAGATTTCGGTGAGCCTCTATTTTATGAAGCTGATGACGGACTGACAATGCGATATATTTGCCATTCTTCAGCAGGGCAGGCTTGTCTTGTCTACAAAGACATGACTGGCTGACATGGCTATAAAATGCTTCATGACATGATTTGGCGCCCCATACATTATTATACTCCGATAGCGCGAAATCATTTCTCAGAGTGTCTTGTAAGCTAAAGGACGTAACGAAGATTTTCGAACTGGAAAACCTACCCGGTTTTCTAAATAAGAACTGAATGAAGTGGTCCCTCATCGGTGAGCAGGTACCCTGGTTGGGCGGTATTTGGGAGTGCTTGATAAGAACTGTCAATACATATAATAATGTGGCTGGCGCTACAGTCCGAGGCGGACCTTGGCCTAGCTTCTCAGCAACCACTCGTGTTGTGCGTGCTATTGTTCTTTCGCGAGTGGAAGGGGCCTACAGTTCAATGCCGGCTCCAAACGGCGAATTTGAGAAGCTTTTTCTAGAAAGGAATACTCTTTGAGCACTGTCAGTGACTCGAAAGAGGTGGAGCCGTGAATTATCAAAGGTGGTAAATTCGGCTACTGAACCTGGCACCGACGCACTTACCCACTACGCCACGGCGTCCCGCATGGGTGTAAAAAGATCTAAAAATTTAAAATTTGGAGATGTTTTTTAAGCGCCGGTAAGGAATGGTGCGTGGTCTGCCAGTTTCAACTCTATCGTCATCTAGGTCTGGGTATCCTAAAATGAACACAAGAATTGATTCGGTTGTATCGTACCACGCCAACACAAAAGCGATGCATCGTGCAGTTCGGCTCGAGGAGTACCGAGCCGTTTGAAACCTGCACCGGATTTCGGCAAGAAGATGCACTGTACTGTCATTTCTTCAATTTGTTACTAGAGAAGATAGTGCGGAGGGCTGCGAGCAAAGGATGGCACTATCTTCCAACTGTTGGAATAAGAATATGACATCGACTCCGTCGCGCTTTCCTGACGTCCCTTTGTGGAAGATTTCATGGCGATTGTATAACAGGCAAACCGAAGTGGTCTGAAGGTCTGAAGGTCATAATAATAATAATAATATGGGTGGCGCTACACAACTCGATGCGAGGGTGAAGGTCATCTGCTACATGGCGCTCATCCGGCCAATGCTCACCTATGGCTGTCCCGTGTGGTTCAACGTGAGTGCAAGCTTGATGGAAAAGATTCGGTTGTTCGAGAGGGCTTCTCTTAGGGCTTCTATTCCAATGAGGTCTTATACAACAGGGCAAACCTGATAAGAGTGAATAATTTCCTGGTGAAGTTGACTCGAGGTCATACTGCTAGAGCGATGAACTCGGTCAATAATCTGATCTCTGGGGCTTACTACCCCAATCCCCAATACCACGAAAGGGTACGGCACAATGGCTTTGTCCCCCCAGAAGCATTCCTCTATTTTGACATGAACGGTCTGATACAAGACATAAATGCGGTACCGCTTCTCTTTCATACCGCCCGTTCAACTGTGGATGGGCGACTCAACCACGACCGCTTCGTCACACAACGAGCTGAGGAAGGCCTCCTCCGGTTCAGTATGGCGGTCTCAAGGCGGGATATACGGGATGTTGCAACGTAGCATCGAAAATTCTGGTGGCTGGGGAGCGAAGGAGCTCCCTCGTCGAACCTTTAGACCCTGGGTAGAAAGGGTATTGCGGATCTCCGTGTGGGAGCAGTCGGTCACTGTCTTGCAGCGAATTAGATGCAGATCTAGTAGCAGCAACCTACGGCCGACCTACATAGTCTAGTGTACTGTAAGGTAGATTTTAAGATAAAATAAAAAAAAAAAAAAAAGAATTAATAGAAAAAAAAAATTATAAGTATACACATGCGTATACGAGTGTGTACCCATGTGTATACAATGTATATATTTTAGTATATAGGTATGCATCTGTATATATCTTCTTATATATACATATGCATATGTATGTAGTTTAGCTTAAGTTAGTGTAAGTTATTTTTAAGGTAGTATGTAAGTAAGTATATAAATTTTTTAATAAAACAGTTCATTTATTAAGTTCTTTTTTTTGCCATTTTTTCTTAATACAAAGTTGTACATTTAAATTGATTTTCATTTCGTTAAACAAGTAGTTAGGTTAAGTCGAAAGACATAGTATAATATTAAGTTTAGCTTAGAGAGCCCGCCGAGGGCCAGTAAGTTAAAATATATTCTTTGTTAGTCCAACTAGTTTAAGCATTTTTGTCTAGTATATACGTTATGAAGTGAGAAAAAAAAAAAAGGTGGCGCTACAGCCCGAATAGGGCCAAAGTCTAGCTTCCCAGAAACCAGTCATATTGTGCGTGCTCTTGTTCTTTCACGAGTGGAAGAGACCAACAGCTTAATGCCGACTCCGAACGGCGAATTTGAGAAGCTTTTTCTAGACAGGAATACTCTTTGAGCATTGTCAGTGACTCGAAAGAGGTGGAGCCCTGAATTATCAAAGGTGGTAAATTTTGGGGTCGAACTTGGCAACCTCTGCGTAGGAGTCGACGGACTTTCCCACTACGTCACAGCGACCCATTAATGTTAATACATATATGCACTCAAAAATAATATTGGGATGGATACATTTTGATCAGCTAAACACGTTACTGACTTAGACGGACGCTATTGTGGCCAAAAGGACACTAACATATGTTTCTGAGCTGTCCCCGCCAGCCTCGACACCAGCAAAATTGTTACGGACATGGACATGACCTGTTAGTCAGCTTTGGGCTTATGAGATGATTTCTTCTTGTCGTAGAATTTAAGCCTTGCCATCCACAGTGAAGGCAAGGACTCCATTTTCCCTTTCCATCCTTGCCATCCACAGTGAAAACATACACCATTGGACTCCATTTTCCGGGCAGCAACCTACATTTGCTGTAAGTTCTTGGTCTTCCTGAGAATGTCTCCTCTGATCCTTGTGTAGCAAGTTCCAGCGATCCCGTTGTGAATTTTAACGTCCGATCAAATTCAGAGAAGACTGATTTACTTAACTATCCAAAAAGTGGTTAAATGTTTGAGCAAGGCCTAAGCACAGCTTGGCTGCCACTACAACCCCAAATACTTCGCCCCGTCCACCTTTTCTTCGCAATATAGCTAGTGGGCAACATGATCTCATATGTTTCCGCTTAGAATGTCCGACCGATGCGTTTTAAGACAATTTGCCTTATCAGAGCCCTGTAGATCCAGACGGTTTCCCGCACAACTTATGGAGAAATGCCTTACGCTGACAGAAATATAAAATTGAGAGCTCTTAACCTGCAACATTGATTAAATTGTTCGCAACGGGCAAAAGGTCGTGTGGGAAATATACACAGCTACTCTAATCATTTCACTCATCCGATCTAATTCGGTACTGAAAAAATTGTAAATGTAGTTATACTGGTTGACAGCACTAGACTACTTAACCATTCCATGTTATCACACTCGAGTCTATATACGTTCTTGAAATTATCCCCGAAAGGACATAAGTTGCAATTTTTGTTTTTCGCGTTTGTATGTTCAAGAACGTTACTGCAAGAACGTATCTGCAGCCATCATTACTCAACTTTGCACTCACTCCTAAGAGCCAAGAACTCTAGTTTTCAAACGCCAACTAAAGGGAGAGTCCCTAGTTTAAGGACATTTTTTTATTCACACCCAATCGAGTATTTCCTTTAATGAACGTACTCGACTCATGTGTTCTTACTCTGAGTGTTTTCTCAGTTTTTATTCGCCCCACCCATTGTGCTCAATCTTGATTGTTTCCGACTGAAGTTGAGCGAAATAAGTAATCCACTTATATGGTGAAGTGACTTGGACAAATGTGCGGTGATCAAATAAAAACTTAACACTTCCTTAATATTCTAACTTATTGTCTTTATTAACTGGAACTTCCTTTCTCCTTCGAATTAGATCGGCGAATGAATTCTTTGTTCAAAGTAAAATTCTGCTTCAAATAGCTGTTTCTATTACATTATGTAATGTAGATCATTGATCCTAAGTTCTATGTTATCCCTACTTTAGGCTTATTACTTCACATACACATAAACTAAGCTAAGCATATATCAATGCCCACCTCAATGGAGCGAGGCATACATAGGAAATGCAAAGCTTTCGATTAATGCCTCCCTAACTAGAGAAAGAGAGAGAGGGAGATATACTGCATGATCTCCTTTAACCCTGATTATATCCCTTTTCTTTGACGTTTATCATCGCATCGGTCGCAAGCCGCAGTCAATTCCCTTCGCGTTTAAATTGTTGATGTCTGGAAATTGTGAAGTCTTTGTTGAACATGATACTTTTGCTCTGTTACGAATCTCCCTATCATTTAAGTTGTCTTGAGGGTTATGCACTCCTATGCATAGGTGGAAGAAATTTTAATTTAAGTAGAGCATTCTCTCCAAGCCTGTTTCCTTTAGGAATCCAAGAACGATATGTAGACAATTTTAGTGACTTGTTTTCTTAAATGTTCAGGAATTTCATTCGATTCTGCACAAAATCTTTCTTCTGATCCCCCTAGTTTCCTTAGTACTCCCTTAGGTGCTCCCTGAGCAGTGCCCTGTTACGACACGGGGTTTACTCTTGCTAATCTTGATACATGCCATAATCCTCTTTCGGTCATATTTACCCAAGAGTATCTTGGACTGCTTCATGCCTGGAGCTTTGTTCCAAGTTCCCCTGAATTCTTCTCTGGGGACATGGTCTCCTACAGCGGAGAATGTGTCAGTCCCTGTGAAAAGTTCCGATGTTCCTTTTACGGCCAGGAGTTTGTATCAGTTTCTCCTGTTCAACTCTTTCAACTGCTAAGCCATTCCCCCAAGAACTTGATGTGGCAGGAGTCTGGTACCGCTCGACTATCCGAAATTATTACTATGTTGAATGTATAGCTACAGTCAAGATTAATTCGAATGCATCTGTCCATGGCATGGATTTCAGCTTGAAAGATGCGATGGAGCGAGCGAGCTCCACCATCAGTGGGCTGACATGTTGGTCAGACAGTCAAACTTCTTTTATAAATCGAAATACCTAATCTCGCCATCCTTCCGAATTTCCAAGAGTGGTAGCTTTTTGACAGGTGCCTCGACTTGCCTCTTTGTAATGCACTTGCAAGTGTCTCACGATCTCCACATGAGCTTCTCAACTACCCCACAAGCTTCCGATGGGAACATCTTAAAGGAAATCACTTTTTGAAAGTCTCTGCTCTGTAGCCAGCCCAGTGAATCGTGTAGCTCATATTCTGAAAGAACTTGAGAAAACATACCGATTTCCATGTTGTCTAGAAGACCTGCCTCCTTTGAGCACCGTATAAAATCCGAGATAAGTTCAAGCCCGATCGTCTGGACAATGAAAATGAAAAGGTGATTTGTTAACAGATATATAATTTTTTTTTATTACCACCGCCAACGCATCAGCGCTCACCGAAAAGTCAAAACAATCTTTGATACGTTAATTGAGCCATAACTCAGACAACCGTCATCGGCCGGATTGTTAAGTGTTAATGAAGCCCATAACCTTTTACGAAAACTGAATATCTCGATTGATTTTATGTCCTCAGAGGAATCGTTAAAAATCATAAATCACCTGACACTGGCTTTTGAACCAGAACGTATGCTAAACGTCTTCTTCTTATGCAAATACATTCCGACAACAGTCGAGGGCCGTAATACCAGCGAACCGATAACCGATAGCCGATAGTTACGGTATGAGACCGAGAGTTGAGACCTGCGACGTGGTTAATATTCATTTGTGGATACTTTATGCGTGTGTACATGTGTTTATAACCGTTTTATGATGGAGATCATTACAAGGTAAGCGTATGGAAATTTGTGCGAATGCATGTCACCATACCTAACGAGAAACGCATTTGAATAAAGCGGTTAAGTTGCTTGTAACTGATTGGATCGTTGATTAGTTATATAGAACGTAAAGATCTTTAACGACGTGGGCACAAATTCAAATTGAAGTCAAGTGGTCGGGTGTTTTATGGGCGGGCATGGGAAAAGTTCAAATCGATTGGAAATTGTTGAAAACTTCACGGGTACTCCCCCTGGTTGATTGGATGCAATTTGGGAGCTTTTTTTCACGAAAAATTGTTCACTGTTTGACAATGATCATGAGTTTGAATGGTTCACGCATGTCTTAAGACTCATTGCAGTGGAAACACATTCAATTTTTACTTACAGTGGACTCTCCCCATGTCGAACTCTCTCTCTCTCTCTAAGTCGAAACTTTCTCTAAATCGAACTTTTTCGCCATATTTGACATACATTTCTATCAATTCTCCATCCACCTCTCTTTAAGTCAAGCTCTATCTATGTCGATCAAATTATGGTATCCCGTGACAGTTCGACTTAGGGAGAGTCCACTGTACTTATTTGGATGGAAAGCAATACTGCCGAAACGCCATAAGTCGGATAATAACGGGAACTGATATTACGTTCGATTTATGGAATGCTCTAGGTATGAAGCATCACTTCTTGATTTTTGATTAAGTACAAAATTAAGCTGAAAATTCCTTGACGTTAGGTAAAACAGTCTCAAATCAGAAACTGAGAGACATAAACGCTCTCAACTTGGCAAGATGCCAGAAACGATCCCTGTTAAATGCACAGGGCAAGTTGACATACAGCTTCCTCGGGGCGCCCTCTAGATAGCCTTTGCAGCAACCGCTTAGAGGGGAACCATGTCCAGGGGCTTAAACCAGGTCCCGGTCCTCCAGGTTCGGGGGTTGCGCGTGGGGTTAATTTCCCCACCGTGTAAAAAACCACCAGTTCAGAAGCAACGAGAAGTCTCGGATACGGATGTCCCTACTACTGACGACCATGGAAAAATAAATAAGGACAATGTGGAACACGTGGAATGTGAGGTCCCTGAACAGGCCACGTGCAGCCGATGAACTCGCGGAAGTAGTGTAGCGATTGCTACAAAGAGCGAAGGCAGCGCTTGTTCGGATGCGGGTTTTTTGTTCGAGGCAGACTTAGGCAAGAAGTCTTAAGCTTTAAATACACAAGCGAGCGCCTCATAACAATCCGTATCAAGGCTACATTTGGCAACATCAGCCTGATCATCTTTGGCGTTCTGCGCCCACGCCCCAACGGAGGATAAAGATGACGACAGCAAAGATGACTTTTATGATCTCCTAGAAAGGACATACGATCAATGCCCCAGCTACGACACCAAGATCGTTCTAGGAGATTTCAGCGCAAAGCTGGGCAAGGAAGACATCTTTGCTAGAGTCATCGGGAAGCACAGCCTGGACGACAACACGTCCGAGAACGGACTCAGTCTGTAGGACTTCGTAACGGGGCGAAACCTCTTTGTAGCAATGCGATGCTGGACAGAAGGACGAGAGCGGTTCGTGAGCTCTACGAACTTACAAAAAGGGAAGAGCACCGGCTTCTCAAAAAAAAAAAAAGAAAGACCATGAGAAGCGCGCGATCGAGGAAATGGAGATGTGTTACGGCAGAAATGATGTCCGAAAGTTCTACAAACGGGTAAAACAACTATCCAATCGATACAAAATTCAGACAGAAGCCTGTCGTGACGCAGAGGGACAACTCGTAGTAGATTCTGGATAGATAATTTCTGT
Source organism: Eristalis intricaria (assembly GCA_964034865.1). Classification (NCBI taxonomy): domain Eukaryota; kingdom Metazoa; phylum Arthropoda; class Insecta; order Diptera; family Syrphidae; genus Eristalis; species Eristalis intricaria. The sequence goes on from OZ035874.1 coordinate 51,330,831, forward strand.
AGACTGTTAAACGGCGAGGAAGATTCCAATACCGCTGTCAGGCAGAATGTTCCACTGCCGAAGCTCCTCGCGCGTGATTGACGATGATCGACGAGAATTCCGTCCCCCCGACCTGGACGAAGTCAAGATAGCGATATCTAGACCAAAGTCAAAAAAAAGCTGCTGGTGCAGACGAAATGTCCGCGTACCTGTTTAAGGCAGCTGGAGATGAGCTGGTAATGTACATGCACCAACTCATCTGTAAGATCTCGTCGGAGGAAAGCATGCCCGACGAGTGGAACCTCAGTATCATTTGCCCGATCCACAAGAAAGGAGACTCCTTCAACTGCGCCAACTACCGAGGGATAAGTCTCTTTAACATCGCCTATAAGATCTTCTCTGCCGTTTTGTGTGAGCGCCTGAAACCATTCGTCAACAACCTGATAGGTCCTTATCAGTGCGGTTTCAGGCCGGGGAAGTCCAGCATCGACCAAATCTTCACACTACGGCAGATCCTGGAAAAAACCCAAGAAATGCAAATCGACACCCACCACCTTTTTGTCGATTTCAAGGCCGCATATGACAGCGTGCATAGGGACGAGCTATACAACGCCATGTCTAGTTTTGACACTCCTACCAAACTCGTCAGGTTGTGCAGGATGACGATGGAGAATTCTCGCTGCTCCGTCAAGGTCGGTAACGAACTCACCGAGACCTTCAAAGACAAAAAAGGTTTTAGACAAGGCGACGCGCTGTCATGTGATTTCTTTAACATCATCCTGGAGAAGATCGTGCAAGACTCACACGCCAACACAAGAAGCACGATCTTCCAGAAGTCCGTACAACTGCTAGAATACGCGGATGACATTGACGTCATTGGCAGAACACAGCGAGCCGTCGGAGGCGGCTAAAATGGGTCTAGCGGTGAATGAGGGCAAAACGAAGTATATGGTGTCATCGAGAAAGGACGCACAACATCTACGAATTGGACAGACCCTCACATTGAGCAGCTCGAGTTATACAATGACTTCCTCTACCTCGGCTCCACAGTGTACAAACAACATCAGTACCGAGATCAACCGCAGAGTAACTCTTGCCAACCGCTGTTTCTATGGGCTCAAGAGGCAATTGAGTAGTAGAGCCATCTCGAAGGACCAAGCTGACTTTATACAAGACCTTGATCATCCAAGTCCTGCTGTACGGCGCGAAAGCATGGACAATCTCAAAATCGGATGAGGAAGCCATTGGTTTTTTCGAGAGAAAAGCACTGCGACCGATCTTTGGTCCTGTTGGCTTTGACGGTTTTTGGAGGAACGACTTGAGTCTAGTCAGGCGTCTTCGGATACAACGCCTATGATGGCTGGCCATGTCGAGCGTATGGAAAACTCAGCTCCGGCCCGAAGAGTCTTCGACTACGAACCCATGGGACAACGCAACAGAGGACGCCTGCGTTTAAGGTGTCGCACCCAGGTAGAGAAGGACCTCAACCAACTTGGCGTGCGACAATGGAGACAGCTAGCCAGATACCGTGCTAATTGGAGAAGCTTGTTGGTTGTGGCCCAGGTCCACCTCGGACTGTAGCGCCAAAAAAAGAAGAAGAAGAAGATAGACCAGACATTTGAAAGCCATATAAAACCGTACTAACTTTGCTGAGATTCGAACCGGGAACCCCACTAACCAAGGGCAGGCACTCAAGCAACTGCGATGAAGTGTAAAATATGGGAAAATTCAAGTCTTGCGCCTTAGTTCCGAATCATCAACAACACCGTAAAGCCTATATACTGCCCGACAATTCCAGCGTGTTACAAGTGGAACTATTCGCAATTCGGGAAGCATGTCGTTAAATCAAAATACATCCAAATATCTTGCCATGGCAGAAGGTTGCCATATGTATTGATAGCAAAGCAACTGTCAGGCTATTGCCTCCTTGCCGCACATAATTTTGGATATATGTGTGCCGAGCTGAGATTGCTTCGTTAGAAGGCCTGGTCACTTCGCTTATTTGGGTCACAGTGTCATCCTTGGTAATGAGAGGGCCGTTTAACTTGCTATGCAGAGATCTGCCCTTCAGCAGTCGCTTGCGGGGTAGGTGTTGATATCACAACAAGCAGTTATGACTAATATATCTTCACACGTCATTTAAACAGTAATCCTTGTGCCAGACTGACAAACTGTGCAACATCAAGGAAAATGTGGCCTGAATACAAGCAGCCTGAAACAAAAGATCACCTTCGGCGAACTCATCATGATATTGCTAGACTTGGCCGGTCGGTACAGGACACTGGGTGGATGGCTGGCACTAGATTGGAGATCATGCAGTTAAACTAGCCATCCCACATAACGCACATTAGCGCAGCTGCAAAAACACAGCTGAGAGGGAAACCTTAACACATTTCCTTTGCACCTGTGGAAGCTCTTCCTAAAGTCAGACTGAGTTTGGTAGACCCTTCCTCAACTCACTGGATGAGATTTGTGGGAAGGATATTAAGGAACTGATGGCCTTGTGACCTTCTTATTAAGGAACTGATGTCCTTCTTAAATACCTCGGGTTGGATTTAAAGATATCCCAAAATACACCTTAAGTAAGGTAACAGAGCTGTAGTATTAAAACGGCACATAGTGCTTGTTTTCACCAAACCACCATCTACACCTATTTCTGAAACATTTGTTCGACGAAAATTCAAGTTAAAGATGTTCGACTTACAGAAGCTTTTCAAAACAGACTCAGAGCATGCCACGTGCCTCTCGAGACCGTTCACTCATTTGAGCCGTCATTGATATCAAAAAAACAAGCACAATTTGAATTTTATGAGGAATGACAAACTCCCATGCTTTCATACGCTGCGGTGTGACATCACTCTCGTGAATCACTCGAGAGAAACAATTCGACCGCTGGACGGGCATATCCATTAAACTCGTCTATGCCAGCCAAAATCAGACATGAATCGATTTGTGAATACAAGCTCTCCCAGCACCCCACTGTTCTAGATACATTCGTTACTCTTTCGTGTAAGACACCCTCCAGTAGTCCAGGCCAAATGCACTTTGCCTGTCATTCCCTTGCCCTACATGCTCAAGAAAAAACCTCTTGTCTGCAACTGCGACCAGGAGATCTCAGTGAAATAAGGATGGACGACGATTCCCTCTAAAGTCCTAATCCATTTCCATTATCCGACTGTCATTTGGCTCTAATTACCCGGCCAATAGTGCAGGAAAGCATGCCATGAAGACAACTCGCCGTCAGCCATCACTCTGTCCCTCACACACACTCGTCCATCCATTCTCATCTCGTTCTCCATCCCCATTCGCTTCCCAACTAATTATGAATGCAAATTGAAATGCTGGCTTTGATTTGGGTCAAGGCATCACACCGTCTAATTTTGAAACATTTTTTTCTGGGGACAGCCCATGATGCCACCGCACACATTCGACTACGGATCCGCGCGTCGCTGCTCGATGTCAAATGTGTTCACTCACGCCCTTCGCGCGTTACACACCGGGAGCCTTTGCGGGATGCCGACTTAATTAAACCCTAATGACAACCTTCTGGTCGGTTTAATTTAACCACACTTCAAGCGAGGCGGCAGCAATGCAGTTTCGCTGCCGCCGACGATGCAACGTCCACGGAACCCAGTGTGGACGCCTGTGTTTGTTGGCCTGCAGAGCGGCCAGAGGGGTTGCGGGTTGTGGGATCTATCGATGTCGTTCGCGGATAATTAACTCAACGACGCACGAAGTGGATGTGGACAATTTAAAAGGCAAAGTTGATACCCACCGCCAGGCCTTCAGCATGACCCGAGTCGGCGCTCAGGTTGACGAGGAATGAGGGCCACGTCCAAATTTATGCGAAAAGAGTTGAGTTGAGTCGACTGACTTCTGGGCGGGACGGAATTATGTATTCATCAGGAAATTGAGATGTTTCTGGCCCAAAATTATGGCCGGCCCTCGTCCTTGTCCTCGTACAGTGTGGCTCACAATGGTGGCTTCGACTTTGTCTTTAAACACACAAAAGACCCAAGTGTGCGCTGTGGCCTTGGTCTGCGACGGCCGACGGGACACCAATTCACAGCCCAGCAGCCACCCTTGGTGGCGATGAAAAATATCCAGCGACGAATTCGACAAAATCGCTGTAATTTATAGGACTGTAGTGCTAAAGGTTCCAATAAAAGTTTTATAAACGAGCGAAATATATTTTAATGGGTTCTATCGCAAATAAATTGTTCCATCCTTTGGGATGGATTTTTAGCGCACCCGGCAAATGGACGTCACATAGGATTTTTCTTTTTTGCCCCTTTTTTTTGATAAAAAGGTGAAAACATTCCATGAAAGTATCTGCAGCCATTTTACTCATTTTTGTTGAGGAATTCCCGGCGGGATTTTGCAGCAGGACGTGCGAGACATTTTTTTATTTCTGATATTTTCCACGGTGGTGTCGATGTCGGTGGTTTTATATTCTCAAGTCGCATAGCCAAGGATGAATAACTGAATAATGTGCTCAAGGTAGACAGTTGGAATGGGCATGGAGCTTGGGAAATTGGCGTTTTCAGCAGTATGGGGAGATTATTGGTGACAAATGAAGCTCTTCTTAATTTGCATAGGAGACTCAGGCGAAGACCAAACAACTGCGCAGTGAAGACATTTTTACGTCCCTAAGACACATCTGACTCATAGGAAACATCTTCTTAAAAATGAATGATATAAAGCTTCGGTGAGACGGAAACTCTTATTTGCATGCCTATCTTCAAACAAGAAGGCTCTAAGGTATCATCGTCTTAGGATCGCGAAGGCTGACTACGAACGTGTACATAGACGATGTTCGACTTTGTCCATTCCTTCGTCATCAAGACATTTTTTACTGAAGTCATAAGTGCCTTCCGACTTCTCCATTAAACAGTGTCCAAAACTTGACTCTGTGAAGAGATAAAGCGGACGCTCATGGTACAGCTTACGTCGAATCATTGCATTTTTAGTGGTCAATGGGAAATGTGGTCACAACTCTCAAATGTCTGTGATGGGGAAATTGTGTGCCTACCTCGTGAGGTATTAAATATTTGGTATTCTGGAAAAAAAAAACACACAAGAATAGTTACCATGGAGTATAGACTACAGGACCACGCAGTTGGAAGATGTCTGCCCCTGGTTCCCGGTTCGAATCCCAGTGAAAGCAAAGTTAATACAGTTTTATCTGGTTTTCAAATCTGATCCAGTCACCATTTGCCGTCGGGATCAAATAAACGACACTATCACTAGAGTGGTCAATCAGTGGTAGCAGTCTGACTATGGGTATCACAATCGAACAATATGATCTAAGTGTGCTGGTGAATGTACTAGCAGGTAGTTGGTTACCTAACCTACCATGGTGCGTGTGTGAATTCGTTTTTCATGTCAAAAATGTGTTCTTTTCGCTTTCTTTTTCATTTTTTCGGACTTCACATTGTCCTCTCAATGTGGCAGAAGAAAAATGTAAGGCAAAATGTTTTTGTCTCGATTTCCTCCTTGCGATGTGCTCAAGAGAACACCCCAATTTTGAAGGTTCTCGTAATGCTCACAAGTTGCTTAGAGACTTACCATCTTCTTGTGAGGCTTATGACACAACAAAGGTGTTTTGACGGAACATGGTTACAGACAAGAGTCGCAAACAGACGAGAGTAGGCCCATTGGCCGATTTCAAGGATTCTATTCCGCAAACCAGGGAGGTCCAAGTGACTTCTCTTCGGGAGGAGAGGGTGCCACAATTACGTCAAAGATGCACAATAGGTTCTTTCTCCTCATCGTCTATCCAACTTCACCAGAAATCATTGTGGAACAGACCCAATATGGAAGCGTGGCACAATGCCCGGTTATGACGCCAATAATGTTTCCACGATTTCGCCTAGTCATTCTGATTAGGTGGAGTCAGTGTTTTGGAGCAAGAACGTGTCCCGTTTGTTTTATGATGAGGCACCCAGTGCCGATAGACCATTCACGATTTGTGTGAGTCAGCATTTCAAGCATCAGTCGATTTTTTGCGGTACCGGTAGGCTTGTATGGGAGATCTCCGTCCGTAAAGGTTGCCTAGTCAATATAACTACAACTAAAGCCCGCCCGTTTTTGGTTGGACGATGAACGTAATAAGCAGATTCCACGTAGAAAGCCTTAATCAAAGTGCTTGAAAGAGGGTGGGAGCAATGTCGCGACGTGGTCCGACTTATTCCTCAGATTCACAGTCTCCCTAACCGTCTCTATGGTACCCAACACGGGCGCAAGTAAATCTACCATCTTCTCGAGAGATAAAATATGGAATTCTCTTCGCAGCCTAATATTAGATATTTAAGACCAACGTGCACAGGTACATTCTCTCCCTTTCTTCCTCTATACCTTCGACCCGTGCTGTGTTTTGAAGGGACACATAAGGGTATTAGCAATCCCGTGAGCACGCGCAAATTATAAAAAAAAAAAACAAACAAAAAAGGGTGTTTAATGCGATTAATTTCAGGATTGTCCTTAACAATGTTTTTATCATAGGTGGATGGAATGTAACAGTATCGTTTGCCCGATCCATAAGAAAGGAGACCCCTTTGACTGCGCCAACTATCGAGGGATAAGTCTCCTGAACATCGCCTACAAGATCTTCTCTGCCGTTTTGTGTGCTCGCCTGAAGCCGTTTATAAATAACTTGATAGGTCCTTATCAGTGTGGCTTCAGGCCGGGGAAGTCCACCATCGACCAGATTTTCACACTACGGCAGATCCTGGAAAAGACCCAAGAAATGCAAATCGACACCCACCACCTTTTTGTCGATTTCAAGGCCGCATATGACAGCGTGCATAGGGACGAGCTATACAACGCCATGTCTAGTTTTGACACTCCTGCCAAACTCGTCAGGTTGTGCAGGATGACGATGGAGAATTCTCGCTGCTCCGTCAAGGTCGGTAACGAATTCACCGAGACCATCAATATCAGAAGACGTTTTAGACAAGGCGACGCGCTGTCATGTGACTACTTTAACATCACCTGCAGAAGGTCGTGCAAGACTCAAACGCCAACACTAGAGGCACGATCTTCCAGAAGACCGTACAACTGTTAATATATGAGGATGACATTGGCGTGATTGGCAGAACACAGCGAGCCGTCAATGAGGCTTTTGCTGGCATTGAGGCGGAGGCGGCTAAAATGGGTCTAGCGGTGAATGAAGGCAAAACGAAGTATATGGTGTCATCAAGAAAGGACACACAACATCGACATCTTGGACAGACCCTCACAATGAGCAGCTATAACTTCGAGGTATTCAATGACTTCCTCTACCTTGGCTCCACAGTGTACAAACAACATCAGTACCGAGACCAACCGCAGAGTAACTCTTGCCAACCGCTGTTTCTATGGGCTCAAGAGGCAATTGAGTAGTAGAGCCATCTCTCGAAGGACCAAGCTGACTTTATACAAGACCTTGATCATCCCAGTCCTGCTGTAGGGCGCGGAAGCAAGGACAATCTCAAAAGCGGATGAGGAAGTCCTTGGTCTCTTCGAGAGAAAAGCTCTGCGTGCAGTCTTTGGTCCTGTTTGTGTTGACGGTTTCTGGAGGAGAAGATTCAACCTCGAACTGTACGGGCTGTACAGTGACATGAGTCTAGTCAGGCGTCTTCTTATCCAACGCCTAAGATGGCTAGTCCATGTAGAGCGTATGGACAACCCAGCTCCGGGTCGAAGAGTCTTCGACTCCGTACCCGTGGGACAACGTAACAAAGGACGCCCGCGTTTAAGGTGGCGCACCCAGATGGAGAAGGACCTCAACCAACTTGGCGTGCGACACTGGAGACAGCTAGCCAGAGACCGTGCTAGTTGGAGAGGCTTGTTGGTTGAGGCCCAGGTCCACCCCGGACTGTTGTGCCAAATAAAGAAGATGAAGGATGGAATGTAATATCTAACCGCTCCATAAGCAGCGGTCTTTTAGATATACTCTCAAGGGTTTTCGAAAATTTGTCTCCCTAAATTTTGTTCACTTCGGGAAGGTTCCCGTTCTTGAAGTTTCGATCTGGTTATGGGTTTTCAAGATTTTTATCAAGAATGTGACTGATCATTGTTTGATCGATGTAATTGGGCTTTCTACCCACTAGCTGTTGCAAACGAAACGTGTGTCTGGAGGATATAGACCGCAGCGAATATCAGACAAGTCTTGTGGCAGGGTTGGAGGTCATATAAGTCAAAATTAGCATTCGTCGTTGACTTACTGAGCTACTTATGCGGACTCAAGCTGAGTTTTTCAAAGGTGTACTTTTCTAACAAAGGACACGAGATACAAAATGGCCCTCACAGCCGCTAGGTAAATTCAATGAACATATTTTTTGTTGCCGTCTTCTACTCAGAGGGTGCCAGGTTCGAATCCCCAATCTACCAACTTTCATAATTCACGGCTTCTACCTCTTTCGAGTCACTGACAATGTTCAAAGAGTATTCCTGTCTACAAAAAGCTTCTAAACTCCGCCGTTCGGAGTCGGCATTAAATTGTTGGACCTTTCCACTTGCGATAGAACAATAGCACGACCAACACGAGTGGTTGCTAAGAAGCTAGGCTAAGGTCCGCCTCGGACTGTCGCGCCACCAATATTAATCTTATTATATTTTAGCAACGCAACAACATAACCTTTCGTATGCCTGAAACACAATGGTGCGTTTGCGGTGGCGTTGTCTTAAGCAATTCAATGGCCATGCAGAAAAAAAATGCATCGACCTGCGCTAGTTAAAAAATACAGCCGACAGCTGACAGCAGTTGGCAATATTAACTATTCAGAAGGCGACGTCTTTGAATGAGTAATTTGTCCCAGGGTTCATGAAACCGTATGGTCGGCCAGAGAGAAATGTTCGCTTATTCGAAGTGTTCCTACCAGAAAACCAAGAGAGACATGTAATATTTTTATAAAAATGGTGACGGGAGCATAAACCTATATGCGTCCACCTCGGCCCTTCCCACAGGCAGTCATCATTTTGATAAATTCTCAAATTTATAATAATATGTCTTTATAATGCAACAATCGTTGATGGAGTGTTGGAATAAACTTTAACGTTAACGATTTCGATTCAAAGAAAGACGTCGAATGGTGGACGACGTACGATCTGGGTGGTCATTTGATTTCTCCAATTCCTGAAATGACACCCTCAGGAAATCTGTCACGCAATCGAGTCATTATTTCACCTCATGTCGGTTTCGGTTAATAATAAACTCTGGCCACCTCAATGGTAAAACTTCAGAAGGAAAAGTCAGTCAACAGAGTTTGTAAGTCAATCCATCGACTGAAATGCATTATTTTTTATAACGCCCCTTTTTCGATCGGATATAGAAAATGTCAATAGTTTGACAGACTGGTAAACGGATTAAGTACTGAAGTTATAAGGGTTCTGGTTTTGTCTGTCAGCAAGGACTTTTTTTTTCTCAAAATTGAATAAAATGTTCGATGTACCTTTTATATAAAAATATTTATTGGTACTGGTTCTAGATTTAAAAAACGAATAAAACCGAAGGCGTGGTATATGTAACGCGCGGCGAACTACCGACCCCTCATTTCTGGTGTCCTGATCTTTTATAGAACATGTATATGTAGATTACTATCGTATCATCTTAGTTGTGTTTGTATTTGATTGATAATAACGATATTGGTTTCGTTGGAAATGTTATATGTTTGTTTTCAGACAGTGTTTGTCCGATAGGATGTGTGGCCTTTGTTGACACAGATTTTCTGTTTGGTTACCAGGCGACCAGTGTGATAACTTATATACAGTCTGTCAAGTAATTGTTTAGACATAGTAAAGAATTCAAGATTGCAAATTTCTCTTTGAAAAAGAATGGTCCTATGTCATTTCTTTAATTATTTTGATGCAGCCCATTTTATTGACATTTTTTCTGACATTTATTATAAGATAACATTGTAACATTACCCTTCTTCATATAGTGCAATCACTTCTCTATTATGCGAATCTTTTTTATGCGGTTTTGAAGTTATGCGATTTTTCCTGAGAATCTAACTCTGATTTTTTTGTACAAGATTTTGAAGTTATGCGTTGTTTGTATTTTGTATGGGATTCCCCTTTTTAAATATTTCTTCTATACAGAGCAAGCAAACAATAGTTACATATGCTCAATGCTATTTGTGTAATATTGAATTATCACTTGAGCTAATGCTTTCGTTAAGTAAAGACGCGTTTGGTTGATTAAGAACTTTAATGTTTTAAATTTTAAAATAAAAATTTGTTTGAAGATGGAAAAAAAGAAGCAGCAACGAAAAGCAATTTCCTTAGAAATAAAAATTGCAATTTTAGATTGCTTAGTGAAAGGAGAAAGATTTACTGATGTTGGGAGGCGTTTTGGCTTCGGTGAATCGACAATAAGAGCCATTAAAAAGAATGAAGTTTCAATAAGGCAGTCTGTAATATCCGTTACTAATTTAAGTTCCAAATTTACTTCATATTCAAGAAGTGTTTTAATTGAAAAAACTGAAAAAGCGCTGGTGGTTTGGATTGAAGAACTTCCAAAAAAAAAGGATTCCTTTAGATGGTAATTTAATAAAAAAAAAAAAAGCTCTTTGCTTTTACGAGAAGCTAAAGCAAGTGGAACCATCTAATACTTCTTGCACTCAGTCTGGTACAGAATTTTCAGCGAGCACAGGATGGCTGACTCGTTTTCTAAAAAGAAATGCTTTTCACAACGTGAAGATTACCGGCGAGGTTGCATCAGCAGAAGAAGAAGCTGCAAAATGTTTTCCTAAAAAGTTGATTAAAATTATTGAAGATGGTAGATACTGCCCCGATCAAGTTTTCAACGCAGACGAAACAGTATTGTTTTGGAAAAAAATGCCTACACGAACTTACATTTCGAAAGCCGAAAAAAAGCAAGTGGTTTTAAAGCAGCCAAGGATAGAGTAACATTCCTACTTTGTAGCAATGCATCAGGTGATCGAATACTTAAACCCTTGCTCATTAATCGATCTCTTAGACCACGGGCACTAAAAGGCAAAGATTTAAAAAAATTACCGGTGCATTGGATGTCCAATAAAAAAGCTTGGGTAACATCTGCGGTTTTCACTGACTGATTTAATCAATGCTTTGTTCCAGAAGTAGAAGCTTATATGCAGGAAAAATCACAAAATTTTAAAGTTTTATTAATTATTGATAATGCTCCATCTCATCTGCATTTAGAACATCCAAATGTTCAGATACTTTTTATTCCACCTAACACAACGAGCATTATTCAACCACTAGATCAAGGCATAATTGCTACGTTTAAAAAGTATTATGTAAAACATACTTTTAATTTTATTTTTCAGCAAATTGATAGTGAGCCAGTAACAGTAACCGACGTTTGGGAAAAGTTTTCGATTTTAGACTGCATAAATCATTCTTCTTCTGCAATCAGTGAAATAAGACCACAAACTTTAAATGGCTGCTGGAAAGCAATCCAGCGTGAGCTGAATAATTGCATTTCTGGGTATCAAGTCACTTCATAAAGAATTACGGAAAGATTCGCAATGCTTAATAACTGATTTTCTTATCAAATCAGGAGAACCTTCAGCAGGCGAAACTTACGTTGAATCTATTGATGCAGTAGCAATCCCGTCACAAAACGAACTGACTGTCTATTCTAGTGAGAATAATGATTTCGCGCCAGTTCACAAAAGGTTGCGGGTGTTATCAGAAAGTGAAAAAAAAATGACTAAATATAAAATTTTTATAAAACTACTAATTAAAGTAATGTGAAATAAATATATTTAATTAAAAATAAAGTAATGTTATGTATTTGATTTGAATTTACCAAAACTTTATACTCTGCTCAAAAATTCTCAGATATCCTCATTTTTTATTAGTTGATATCGACTTTTCTTTGCGATTTTTTGGTCCTATGAACTTTTAAAAAATTTTGGAACGTAACCCTAATTTTATAATGTAATTAATGTCTTTTTTTATATGATTTTTTGGTTTTATGCGTTTTTGAAAATAATGGAACACATCCCTTATTTTACACTACATTAGTGTATTTTTTTATGCGATTTTTTTGTGCGGTTAGTTTTGGAACGTATCTACCGCATAAAAAGAGAATTGAGTGTATTCCAATCTTTCGAACCAATCCCAAAAAATAAGATTTTCCGCTGTGACTTAATTTTGATGTCCAGGGCGCTTTGCTCATTTCGAATGTCAGTGTACAACATCTACACCATTTCAAGCGAGGGAGAAGTTTACGGAGACGATGCTGTACCAGTTCGTGTAGCACAACAATGGTTCACTCGCTTCTGTTCTGGAAATTTCGATGTGAAAGATGCACCTCGCTCTGGTCGACCTATCGTTGAAAAAATCGATGAAATTATGGAAAAGATTGACCAGGACCGTCTCATAAGCAGCCATGACATCGCCAAGAAACTAAACATTCATTATCAAACGATTTTGAACCATTTAAAAAAGGCTGGCTACAAAAAGAAGCTCGATGTTTGGGTACCACATGAATTGTCTGTGAAAAATTTAATGGACTGAATTAACATCTGCGATTCTTTGCTGAGACGAAAGGAAATCGAACCGTATCGAAAGCGAATGGTAACAGGAGACGAAAAGTGGATCGAATAGGACAATAGCGTGCGAAAAAGATCACGGTGCAAGCGTGGTGAAGCTCAACAAATGGTCGCAAAGCCAGGATTGAAGCCTCGAAAGGTTATGCTGAGTGTTTGGTGGGATTGGAAAGGAATCATCCACTATGAGCTGCTCCAGCCTAGTCGAACGATTGATTCTACACTTTACTGTCAACAACTAATGAGATTGAAGCAAGCATTCGGAAAAAAAAACGGCCAGAACTGATCAACAGAAAGGGCTTAGTTTTCCATCAGGACAACGCTAGACCACACACATCTTTGATGACTCGGCAAAAACTGGGAAAGCTTGTATTTTTTTCAATTCCCTCATAGCTTTACTGTCAAAATTAATTCTTTGTAAGAAGTTCGTCTTTCCACTTCCTTTTACAAAAACATTTCCGACAACTGTCACAAGCCAACGTTCTTTCGATCACAGTAAAAATGTAAGAGCTTGCAAGTTATAATATTCAATTAACTCATATTATGGATAGGATTTATTTATCTGTTGACTACAATTAACAAGTTACAATATTAGAAATTATTGGTTAATGCTTATCATTTAAAATTATCAAATCATTTTTGTTTTAATTTAAAAGTGATAATGAAAGAGACACAAGTATGTTCATTTTCAACATAGTTCGTCCTATGACTAGGGACACAAGGGAGATCCTCCCTGTTTCAAGTTCCCTTCCCTGGTACAAGTTTTAGTAATTCCGTCGAATTCTACTTTTCCAAGGAGGATGTCCATTAAAAAAAGTACACATTGCCTCTACGGCTTTTAAAAGGTTTAAAATATATCAACGCGCTCCTGGATTTGTATGAGAGTAAACTTAAGACTAACACAAGTTTTGTTTCTCTTCTAGTTAATCTTCTTGGAATATTGTGGGATGGAATATTCTATCCTATCAGAAGAATTTTCATAAAAACGAGACCAAATTATAACAATATTCCAGTAAAGGTGTGATTAAAGACATAGAAATAACTTTTAAGTTATAACTGTCATTAGAAAGTACTATGAACCTAAAAGAAAAATTGATATAATGATTCCAGTGTCCACTGTCGTTTTTTTCAACTTACCCGCTGCGCCGGTAAGGAATGGTGCGTCATGATGAAGCTAGTTTCAACTCTAGCGTCAGCTAGTTCTGGGTGTCCCATAATGAACACAAGAATTGATCCAGTTGTGTCGTACCACGCTTACACATACGCGATACACAGTGCAGTTCAGCTCGAGGACTTCCTTGCACCGGATTTCGGCAAGGAGATGCGCTATTGTGTGATTTCCTTAATTTGGTACTAGAGAAGATAGTGCGGAGGGTTCCTGTAAACAAGGAAGGCACTATCTTCCAACTATTGGGATGAGCATATGACATCGACTCCGTCGAGCGTTCCTAACGTCCCTTTGTGGAAGCTTTCATGGCGATTGAATAACAGGCAAAACGAGCTGGTCTGAAGGCCAATGAGAATAAGACGAAACATATGCCGTCGAGCAAGAAACAAAACTCTTATTTTGCCAGTTCTGCTACATGGAACAGAAAACTGGACGCTAAGCAGAGCTAATTCTTGTTCATAATTATAATAATAATGTGGGTGGCGCTACAGCCCGAATAGGGCCAAGGCCTAGCTGCTCAGCAACTACTCGTTTTGTGCGTGCTACTGTTCTCTTCACGAGTGGAAGGGACCTACAGTTTTATACCAACTCCGAACAGCCAAGTTTAAGAAGCTTTTTCTAGACAGTTGTCTTGGAGCCTTGTCAGTGACTCGAAAGAGTGGGGTACTGAAAATTATTTTTGGTCGTACCGGCCGGGAATCGAACCCAGGCAGAGCGTTGGGGTCGACGCATATACCGACAACGCCACAGCCAGAAAAATTCTGGGTCTGATATATGATCCTTTCTGTGATCATGTCTCAGGTGAATGGAGAAGAAGACACAACCGCGAACTCTACGAGCTGTACCAGGATGTACAGCGACATTGACCTGGAAATTGCGCATCAGTCGCTTAAGATGGCTAGGCAATGTAGAGCGAATGAACACCAAATCTCCGGCCCGCAGAGTCTTCGAATCTAACCCGGGTAAAAAAATGAAGTAGAGGAAGACCTCGCCTTTGGTGCACCACCTAAGCACAAGTTGAAGAGTACCTTAACCGGCTTGGAGTGGTTACTGGTGGCAGCTAGCTAAGGACCGTACTAGCTGGAGAGGCTTGTTAGTTGAGGCTCAGGGACATTCCGAACTGTAGCGCCATCGAAGTAAGTTTTTCCATAAAAAGCAAATATATAAAAATCCATGTGTGACTGTTTGTTTGTCCTTTATAGACTCTTAAATGGTAGAAGATAGAGTACTAAAGCAAGTAGGTAGGTAGATGTGACTAGCTTTCATGGGTATTTGCCTCACTTAGAGGTCCGTTTTTTTTTTTTTTTTTTTTTTTTTTAATTCATTTTTATTATTTAATTCATTAAATACTTATATACTAGACAAAAATGCTTAAAACTAGATAGACGAACATGATGCTAAATATAACTTAATGGCCCTCGGCGGGCACTCTAAGCTAAGCTTAAACTTATATGCTGTGTCTTTCGACCTAAAGTGACAACCTGTCTACTTACGCTAAACATAGATATTGACAATATGAAATTAAGAAAATTTATGCAAAAACTTAATAACAGAACAGTTTTCCTTAAAACTTATATACTAACTTACATGCTACTTTAAAATAACTTAAACTACCTTATGCTAAAATTGCATATATATATATATGTTTATATGATGACATATACAGGTATATACATATATGCACTTAATATATGTACATATGCATACACATAGATACATGCAAGTGTACACATGTGTATACCAAACATTTTTTTTTTTTTTTTTTTTTTTTTTTTTTTTTTTTCTTATTTTTTTTTTTTTTTTTTTTTTTTTTTTTTTTTTTATTATTTTTTATTTTTATGTACAACTTACGACTACCTTAAAACTACCCTACTATGTACAAGTCAGCCATAGGATGCAGTAGATAGACCTTAGACCTACTTCCAATCCACTGCACGACAGAGACCGACTATTCTCCCATTCGGAGAAACGTACTACCCTTTTTACCCCGGGTCTAAAGGGTTCGACGCTGGAGTTCCCTCTCTCCCCAGCCACCAGAACTTTCGATGTTGCATAGCAACATCCTTAACATCTCGTCTTGAGACCGCCGTACTGAACCGGAGGAGACCCTCCTCAGCTCGTTGTGCGACGGAACGGTCGTGGTTGAGTCGCCCATCCACAGTTGATCTGGCGATGTGGTAGATGAGCGGTACCGCATTTATATCTTGTAGCAATCCGTTTTTGTCTAGGTGCACTTAGAGGTCCGTTGTGCTGCCACTATTCGGCTTTTCCCGCCACTTCGTTGACCTACTATATACAACCAGTTGGTAGTTTTAATGAACTTGAGGATGTCCCTTATGTTGGTAGTTGCTAGATCCTCAATACTATTGAAGAAGAAGCTACCTCTTATCTCTGCAAGGGCTGGGCAGGTTCCGAGGTAGTGTGACACGGTCTGCTCTTCCTCCTCATCCACGTAGCTTCTGCTGAAGTCGTTGTAGGGTACGACTGAGACAGTGGCCAGTGATTACGCCTACTACTTTACTAATGTTTCTCCTGTTCAATTCTAGGAGAGCTTTAGTTTTTGACAGATCTGGTGTAAGCCACGTCGTTTTCGATGAACTACAGGTGTCCAATTCCGCCCAAGTTACATACATTAGCACTAAAAACCCGAGTACAACAGGAAATGCTGACATTGAACCTGCAAATGTAAGAAACAAACGGCGGTCATTCACATGTTCAATTTCCGTTCATTCTGTTTTGTCGAATTTAATCGTAATGTTAAGGTAGGTCATAAGTTAGATTGAAGAATTTGAATGGAGAGTCTTGTTTCAAACATGAAAGAATTAAGTCGTGAAAACTCAAATTTCCTATTCAATTTATTTCTCTTTGAATTTTTAATTCGTTCTCTTTTTTTAACTTCCATCTACGATTTGTATGGATTATGGCCTCTGTTAATAGAATTGTTTTTATCGCTCTCATTGGGGTAGGGTGTCTCCTGATTTTGAGCCAGTGGTACACTCGCCCCCCTCTTGCTACTTCGTCTGCTCATTGGTTGCCGGAATATCCATGTGCTGGGTCTCTGGCAGCACAGAGAAATGTTGCATCTGTCCGCTCTTTCCCTCAGAGTTAGACGGCGGAGTTTTACTATATCAGAGTTGATCGATGGTGCTTCCAGAGCCTTTATCGCAGTTACTTCTGCCTGGAAAACAGCGCAGTGGTTCGGGAACCGTTGAGCACTGAAGTATTTGGCAACTTTGTTTAGAATTCTGTGAAAAAGGTTTTGGTGCCAATTTTACCGGCAACGCGTCCTGGGTACAGCTAGTCAAAAAATAATTCAATCAAAATAACACTCTATAGACTAGACGATATTTTTTTAATTGGCTACATAAATGGTGCAACCTTGCTTAAATTTCTTGCAGGTAATCTCAATTTTAGTGGTCGGCTCTTTTTGCAAGCGCATGGGTTTTTCCTTCACATCTAAACTTGCGGACCAAGACAGAGACACCTCGAATTGTCATATAGAGGCAAATCTGAGCGACTATCAACGTTTCCATAATTTCATTCCTAGGGTTGTTGGAAGTTTTCGAACCGAACACCTGCCATGAAACCCACGAGTGTGATGTCTTTGCACGAGTCTAATTCTCCCTTCTCGAGGTCGGTGCACGTGAATGTCAAAACAAACTAAGAACGACTGCAAATCTTTCAACTTTTCCAACTAATAATGACGTTCGTTGTGTGTTATCGAATTTTGAAGCATTGCTTCCCTGGCAAAGCATGAGACTTTAATTTATGCAGTGTCACGAATCGGGTTTAAGGCCATCGTGCCAACAAAGACGATGTTGCACCTTCCCATCGACACGGTCCTCTTCAAAGATCCACTTGTTCACCGATGAATGCTTCTGTCATCACTTCACTGTCGATGGCCTGTCCACCCGACTATACCTTTCATGTCTCATAATACGATGAACTTACATTCCTTGCGAGAGAGGTGTTGATGGCTAAATGATGTTTTATGAAAACAGAGAAGAATATGCCGTCCATCATCAATCTTGGCCCGTGAACGAGATCAGAACACACACACACACACGTGAAATTCCCAGTAAGGAATTCCATTAAAATTTTCGACAGCAATTCGAGGGCACAGGAGGCACACCGTGGTACAGCCTTATTCTATAGAACGAAGATTGCTCTCGACACGTATTTAATTGCGTCAAAGCAGCGCGTCGTACGCAACCCATTAACCCTCACCACAGGTATGTGGTTGTGCAGGGAAGGAGTTTTCACAGTTTCGGTCTCGGATTGGGCCGATGAACGATGCAACGCGATAGTCGCACCGGTGGCAGCAGGCAGACACGTAGACATCTCGCGCGGAGCGTCAGTCGGGTAATGATAATTACAAGAGTTCGCCGCGAGACGGCCGGTCTTATTTATGATCGCCCTCGTTCGTCGAGATGAGACCCCAATCAATTCAGGTCACCGGCCAGACGACAGCGCTCCGCGTCCGTATCTCTCTCTCCGCTGGTGGTTGAGTAAATATTTTACACTCAACCTGGTGGTTATCCCCGGCGGCGATGGCGCTGTGGCCTGTGTGAGCGCGTGTGATGTGCGGAGCCAGAGCCAGAGCCAGAGCCTCTCTCTGGGTGACTGGGAAAGTGTGCCTTTTGAATGCATCACACCCGCCATTTATCTGCCTTTTCTCCCGGTGTAAGTGATTGAAATTAATTGACTGGTGATTGCGGTTTGCACCACCGTGGTGTGGTCCGTGCAGGCGGTCGGCGCTTGATGCGCTGCGAGTCTGAGACGCACTCTCTAGCTTTTGTAATGACTATGATTGTTATTAATTGATGTCTGATCTGTAATGGGGTGCTCGTAATCTGGGGGCGGAGCCGAGTATGATTTTTGAAATCTGTGTCGAAGGAGGTTTTGCCCAGGCAATTGATTTTGACAGAGACTGCGAGAGAGGCTAAGATTCAAGATGCGGAAAGCTTCCCGTTTCTAATTCAATGCTAAAGCGCCAATGGCACAAAAAATGACTTGAAAATCAGTGGCAACATTTTAACCCACGACACCATTCATTCCAACGAATGTCCTTGTAAACCCCTAACTCGCGAATTGTTATCAATCCTCTGGACGCCATAAATTCAGCGTCACTACCAACCACCAGCTTCCCAAATACTGTGCACGCCAACGACGAGAAAGGATGCATAGACGCTGAAGCATCAGATGCCAGCCCCGTAGCCCTTTGTCTGCATAATCACCCAAGCCTAGGAAAAAACTACAGAAACCGCACATATTATGCATCAAAAAAGATTTATAAATCAGAAGTGCCCGGCAGCCCAAACAGAAAAAAGGGACTCGCCAGCGGCAGAGGACACCGAATGGACGATGCTTTTTGTGGTTGTGCGTTGCGTTGCGGAAACAGACCGATGTGTGCGATTGTTACACGTCCTCGGCCCCCAGCTGCTCCGTCGGCAGTACGTATTGTTTCCTGTCCGGAAGGCGGAACATTACAAAATGTATTCTTTTGTTTTGGCCACAATTGTGGCTGCGACGGTGTCGGTGGCGGTGGCGTCGGCGCTGCCAGCGAGAAAGGATTAGCTGGACACAATTATTAATTATGTTTCGCTGTGGTCAGCACAGGACACAGACTTTACTGCGAACAGGGCGCGGCAAATTTTCCATGCAAGGCCTTACACGCTAACTAATTGCATTCACACCGTTGCACTGCTGGGGCGAACATAAAAACGAGCAGTGCACGGATCGTCGTGATTTATTTGCCTGCGAAACCGAAACTTGAAAGGTGAACGGCGGCGGGTATGATGGATTAATTAAAACGAATTCCGTGGTGTTTCTCGGACGGACGTCAGCGGTTTTTTTCTTTGCTGTTTCCTTAGAAGGAAGTTGTCAACTTGTGCCTTATACCGGACAACTGCCAGGAGTCGAGGGAGTGAGGGAACCTTTCCCTAACCTTTCCCTTCCACCTGTTGATGGTATAAATGCAAGTGCCGGTCAAAGCTTAACACAAGCATGTACATACAAAGCAATCCACAAGCATATTGGTTTATTTAAGCCAATCAATCGGAAAAGTAAGAGCATATAAAGTGTTCACCACGAGCGTTTGGAAAGACTAGCTATCGTGGTCCGTGGCCCCATTAGAATATTAAACGGTCCGTGATGTATGACATACATCCTTCAAACACTTACGTCAAGCCGAAGTTTCATTGTTGACGCTGTGGTTGGCCATTTTACAACACGGACCGTTTAATATTCTAATGGGGCCACGGGGCAAAGTAGGCGCGAGAAATTTCCAGGTCACTCAATCCTCTGCCATTGGTTGTAACACGTCAGGAGTTACGCCAAAAAGCAACCAAGTGAGATTTTTGAATTGGTACCGACACCTCGTCCTGGGTCTGCCAAGCTTTCATCTTCCTGATGATATTCAAAACGTTGATGCTGCGTGACCAAGGCATCGAAGCGTGGCCCTTTACGTTTGAAGAAGCAGCTGCTCAAAATTGAGTTCCAAGATCGGCCATTCTGATTACACATCTTCTATATATGATAATATGGGTGGGGCGACAGTCCGAGGCGGACCTGGGCCTAGCTTCTCAGCAACCACTTGTGCTTGCTATTGTTCTTTCACGAGTGGAAGGGACCTAAAGTTTAATGCCGACTCCGAACGGCGAAGTTGAGAAGCTTTTTCTAGACAGGAATACTATTTGAGCATTGTGAGTGACTCGAAAGAGATGGAGCCGTGAATTATCAAAGGTGGTAAATTCGGGTATCGAACCTGGGACCCTCTGCGTAGGTCGACCCACTTACCCACTACGCCACGGCGACCCACTGATCTTCTAAGCTGTTTTAAAATTGACCCATCCTAGCCAATCCTACAGAAAAGCTCAGTATTACTCTTCACACTCGTGGAAAAGAGCCTTTAAGTAAGGACACGTCTAGGCTACAATGTCACTCTAGAAATATACTTTTCGGGTAGTTAACGACTCGACTACCTCGCCTCCCAAGTAAACATTACGAATACCACCAGTTCCGAGATTAAACGCCGAACAAATCTTGCCGATTGTTGTTTCTTTAGGCTCAAGAGACAATTGAGTAGTATCACCCTCTCTTCAAGGACCAATGTGATATTATGCAACACATTGATCATCCCTGTCTACTTCCGTGAACTCTTCAAAAAATCCGTGGTACTAAATGACATGACATGACTGCAGCGTTTTTCAAGTCGATGTGGCTGCTATACATGAGGTGGCACTCGCAGAGACTCACTGTCTCTATCAGGGATCAAAACTTTACCGGCGAATCGATCACCAACATCAGACATTCTGATATCGCAGGTTCTTGTGGACTATGCAGGCAGAGCGTCAACGCTTGGTGAATACGGGGACCCTCTGCTGGGTACCGGGACACACTTTATTCCGCCGTAATGGAAAGTCAGACAGTTTAGCGAAGAAGGGCTCGGAACTGGGCGAACCTCTAACAAGAAATCTAGAAAACGAAACCGTGAACAGAGCATGTACTCTGTAATTAGAGGCAACTGGCTAAATATAGTGCCGACTGGAGAGGCTTATTGGCTGAGGCCCAGGTCCCCCCGAACGTTTTCGCCAGTGGCAGAAGAAGAATAAGACAGAAACCGAAAATGTAAAAATTATAGACCGCAGAACCTTGAACTTGTCTCGAAGCACATAGCTTCAAGCTCGAACTCGAAATATAAAAAAGCATATTGTGCTTTTGATTTTGGTGGGACCAGCCATTTGTTCTCGGTCAAGCGAAGAAATCGAACTCGAATAGTACGCGTACCAAGTTTACTTGCCGATCGATTATCTGCACACTGCTACATAAAAAAAACCTGCATTTATTCACACAACTCGCAAAATCTTGACGCTTTTAAAATGACACCATAATTCCACACCTATATTTGCACGTGTTATTACCCGACATTTGTCAAAAAGTCATCGAAAATGGCTTTTCGAAATCGTGTCCTGCAGGAACTCCCCTGGAAGACATTTGAACGAAGTTGTATTCCATTAAAAAAGAAGAAGAAATGAAAAAAAAATATTAAAATTTGATTGGAATCTTATTCATAAATGTATTTTATTTTAATTTTCTTTCGCAACCACAAATTAGATGATCCTGTATTGGGTTTCCAAGTCAATGCCACGCATTGTGATTTACAATAAATGAAAACAATAAAATCGTTTCTTACATTTTTAAAGCTTGATTTTATAGATAAAATAATAGTTCAGTGAATAAATTATAGCAAACTGTTGCTAAAACATATTTTACAAAGTAGATGTTGTGCGTTGTTCATGCTTCGGGACATGTGACGATCTCTTTCTCGGT
Source organism: Eristalis intricaria (assembly GCA_964034865.1). Classification (NCBI taxonomy): domain Eukaryota; kingdom Metazoa; phylum Arthropoda; class Insecta; order Diptera; family Syrphidae; genus Eristalis; species Eristalis intricaria. The sequence goes on from OZ035874.1 coordinate 51,352,833, forward strand.
GTTCTTCTTCAGATTCTGCTTTGACTTCCTCTTGGCCTTCTTCTCTTCGTAGGTCTGCACGATGGCATATAAAATCGAGTTGACCATAAATTTAAAAATGCGAATTTTTTGGAAATCCATTATGGCACGTCTTTTAGCTTTGCAGATTTTCGACTGAAGATTTCGGAAAAGGATCGTCCTTTAAATACCGATTGTGACTGACGAGAATCCGTTGAATGTAATTGTATGTACCTTTAAGCATCCTTTGATCGATTTTGAGTATTTTTGCATTATGGACTTTGGTAATAAAAAATGTCACCTGAATTTCGGGCGCTGTTGAAGGTGCAATAATTATGACATCATAAACCAGTTCCGAGAAAGTACCTCAAGCAGGTTGACAGTTCCGCAAAATTGACTGGAACTACATCCGTGTGATTAATAAAACTTTGAGTCTGGTTTTTCCGTGTCGTAAACAATTAGGATAGGTTTATTTAATAAAAGGATCCGGATAATCCGAAAACTCTAAGAATTGGCGGGTGTATCATAAAGTTATTTTTGATTATTAAATTTGTGAGAGGATTACGAATTTTGGATACATAAACATTGTATGTTGACACAAGTACACATTTCAATGTTCTAGTAGCAAATTCTTTAATTATGAATACTTTTACAGGATAATGGCGATGGGATTTGTGGTGTCGTTCAGAGGTAAGCTCTAGATTTGATTTCAAGGCACCAAGTTCGAATTTCCATGGGCAACAAGCCATATGCCGTGTCAAATCAGAACTGTAGTAGGTTCGATGGTTTATTTATTCAGAGTTTCAATTTTACAAATCAATTGTGAGCACGGCAAGGCATATGACATGGCTCGGTGTACAGAGGGTGGCATCTAGCTCAATTTAGTTCAGTTTGCTCTCTCGCCAGGAGTTTTGCATACCAACCCAGTTGAGGTTCCACTTGACTTGTGTGCCCTCCAACTTGTTGTGATCGTACCTACCCGTCCACCGGATGTCCTCTATTGCGTTGTTCCACTGGTTAATAGTTCAAGACTCTTGGTGCTGGAGCAGTGTTGTCCATGCGCTCTACATAGACTAGCCATTTTAGACGTTGCATCCGTAGACGCCTATCTAGGCTCATGTCGCTGTACAGCCCTTTGCCAGCATTTAATTTTTTTCGTTTAGCCACATCCACATTAATGCCAACAAACGCCTCCAATCACGTCATGTCGTCCGCGTATGCCAGCAATTGTACAGACTTTTGGAAGATTGTGCCTCTAGTGTTGGCGAGTGAGCTATGCACGAGGATGATATTACAGAAATCACATGGCAGCTCGTTGCCTTGTTTAAATCTTTTGAATTTGAAGGTCTCGGTGAGTTCGTTACCGACCTTGACGGAGCAGCGAGACTTCTGCATCGTCATCCTGCACAACTTGACGAATGAAAAAACTAGACATGGCGTTGTATTATTCGCCGCGTGGATAGACGCAGTCTTCGACTCCGAACCCGTGGGAGGACGCCCGCGTTTAAGGTGGTGCACCCAGGTGGAGAAGGACCTCAACCCACTTGGCGTGCGACACTGGAGACAGCTAGCCAGAGACTGTGCTAGTTGGAGAGGCTTGTTGGTTGAGGCCCAGGTCCACCCCGGACTGTAGCGCCAAATAAAGAAGAAGAAGGATAGTCGCTGTCATATGCGGCCTTGAAATCGACTAAAAGATGGTGCTCTTCGATTTGAGTTTCTTGCGTCTCATCCAGCATCTGCCGTAGTGTACTGCTGATGGTGAACTTCCCCGGCCTGAAACCGCACTGATAAGGACCTATCAGGCGATTCACGAATGGTTTCAGGCGGTCACACAAAGCGGTACAGCTTGTAAGCGATGTTTGGGAGACTTATCAAGCGATGGTTGGCACAGTTGAAGGGGTCTCCTTTTCGGTGGATCGGGCAAACGGTACTGAGAATGAGAGCTAACACAAACAAGGTTTGGTTGATATTGCTTTGTGCAGCACCGCATAGACGTCGGTTGTTGTAATATACTACTTCTGGTGGCGAATAGAGACATGCAGCAGAACACGGGAATGGTTTCTATATTATGACACTATCGATAGTTGGTAGAGTGGTAATGAAGTTGATTGCATATGTGGTCATGTCTATGAGAAAGGGGAATAGAAAATAAAACACAACCGCGAACTCTCCTGAGCTCTACAAAAATGTAAATGTATTCTCCAAGGCGACAACCCGCAATTGGACAACTTGGTCTTGATGACTGATAACGAAACGTGCCTGGGAGCAGAATAAGCTCACACTTTGGCCTGAAAAGCGTACACGTCATTATTGAAAGTGCTGCACTGAAGTAAATTTTCAGACTTTATACACCAAGGTGTGATTCCAACATCGATTCCTCCGTCTGTACACGGTAAGACTATAACTATTTTATCGTCATCCTGGAGAAGGTTGTGCAAGATGCACATGCCAGCACTAGACGCACGATTTTCCAGAAGTCCGTACAACTATTAGCATACGCGGTTGACATTGACGCTAAAATGGGTCTGGCGGTGACATCTTGGACAGTCCACCAAATGGGTAGCTATAGCTTAGATGTAATTAAGGACTTTGTCTGCCTCGGCTCCGCAGTAAACAGTACAAGCAACATCTTACCAACCGCTGTTTGTATGGGGTCAAGAGACAATTGAGTAATGGAGTCGTCTCTCGAAGAACCAGCCCTGCTGTCCTGCGCGGAGTAATAGACAATCTCAAAAGCGGATGAGAAAGTACCTTTACAAAATTCTGTGTCATATGTGGTCCTGTTTGTGTGACGGCACACGGGCTGTCAGAGACATGAGTCTAACAAGGCGTCTACGGATCTAAACACAAAGGTAGCTGGGTTAACTCAGACCCAGTTCAAAAAGTCTTTGACTCCAAACTTGTGGGACTTGTGGGCGCTCGCTTCGAAGGTGACGCACACAGGAGACCTTAACCAACTTGGCATGCGAAATTGGAAGCAGCAAGCAAAAGATCGCGCTATTTCGAGAGTTGTTGGTTGGTGCCCAAGTCCCTCTCGGACTGTCAAATAAAGAAGAAGACAAAATACAAGGTGCAAGACACGAAGTTAAGAAGAAGAACCACGTTAACCATGTTTGTCCAGTCTTATGTGGCTTTTTTTTTCATTTCAATGGCGATATGGAGGAATTACAAAAAATTTTGTATAAACTTGTAACAAACTTTTCTCTGTCGCTGTGGCTTTTATGCTGGTCGTCAAAAATACTCCAAGTTAGTAGTGACTTTGCGATCTTTGGTCCTATTTGCGTTGACGGTTTCTGGAGGAGAAGATTCAACCCAGAACTGTACGGGCTGTACAGCGCCATGAGTCTAGTCAGGCTTCTTCGGATCCAACGCCTAAGATGGCTAGGACATGTAGAGCGTATGGACGACTCAGCTCCGGACCGTAGAGTCTTCGATTCCGAACCCGTGGGACAATGCAACAGAGGACGCCCTCGTTTAAGGTGGCGCACCCAGGTGGAGAAGGACCTCAACCAACTTGGCGTCCGACACTGCAGACAGCCAGTCAGAGACTGTGCTAGTTGGAGATCCACCCCGAACTGTAGCGCCACATAAAGAAGAAGATCCACGTTAACCATGTTTGTCCAGCCTTATGTGGCGTTTTTTTTCATTTCAATGCCGATATGAAGTAATTGCAAAATTTTGTATAAGCTTTTAACAAACTTTTCTCTGTCGCTGTCGCTGTCATGCTGGTCGGCAAAAATACTCCAAGTTAGTAATGACTTGTCTGGTCGCATTGTTTTGACCAGTCCCATTTCTAAATTCATCTAAAACTAAAGCATCATTCATAAACACCATTTGGAAAAATAAAAATCAATCATATGTTGGAGTGAAAACTATCCAGTCTTTCATTAAAATATTTATTTAATTTTTGTGTTTGTTTTTTTTTTTGCTTTTTTATAAATATTCTTATTAAATGTAATTAAAGTTAAATTTATCAGTAATTTATACAGTTTAATCGTAAAAATATTTTATGTATAATTATAAGTAAGTAATTCACATTACAAACGGTATGGATTTTATTTCTCGTAGTTGTCTAAATTTTTTTCTCTTTTCATTCAAAAAATCGGTTACAATGTGTAATTAAATGTTTTATCGTTTGCAAAAAATTTTCTCATAAACATTAATTTTATGTTAAGTTTTTTAAATTGTTTAATTATTAACTATCGAAAAAAACGAAAAACATGTGTCATTACTGGAAATTATATTACAATCGATATCTAAACCACTAAATTTGAAGACAATCGAAGGGGTTCACAACACAAACCACGAAACAACGAAACTCAAGAACAATCAAACACAATTCACACACAAAACGCTTCTAACAAAATGCATTCAAGAAAAAAATTACGTAAAAATTTTTGTTTTCAATTTATTTTTTTTTTTTAATTTTTAATATATGTTTTTTAAGTGTATTAATCTACCATCATAAGGTTATATGTATGTATGTATGTGTTACGTATAATATGCGTTTTATTTGAAAATAATATTTATATTTTGTTTTGTTTAGTAACTCATTACCAGTCATTTGTTGTTGATTTTTTTATTAATATAATTTATTTTTGTAAATTATTCGGTTGATAAGGAAGTTTTGTCGATCTGTTGGGGTTCATGAAGATTTAAGCCATTTATTTGGAGATGCCTTTAAGGGATGTAGGTAAGTCGAGAGAAATCTTTGAGTGATCAGGATACGTGGATACTTGGTGAGAAAAAGGCCCAAGCACTGACTGTGAGTATAATTACTAAGGATCTGAGGACTAAGTAGATGAGGGAGAAAAAGTAGCATCACATGGATGGGGCTACAGTCGGAAGTGGACCTAGGTGTGTTCTCTTAGACTCTAGAGTGGCGGAGACCTACAGTTGTATGACGTCTACCGACCACGAAGTTTGAGACACTGCTTGAGAATTCTCAGCGACTTTAGGAGGACGTGGTGACACTATTTACAGAAACCGTTCGTGTCATTAATTGAACCTGTACACTAAGCATATGAGTCCACTACGACGAGAAGGCCACAATAAGTAGATCGAAACATCGGTCTTTGAGGATACCTAAAGACCTAAAAATGTTCAAGTACATATGTAGTCAAGGGAGCTTAAGGCTCAGGAATATTTAATTTAAATAGAATTAAGCTCTCATAATTTATCGAGCGAAAACATGGAACTGATATAATAATATAACGAGGTGGACCTGGGCCTAGTTCTGTTCTTTCACGAGTGGATGGGCGAAGTTGAGAAACTTTTTCTAAACAGGAATGCTCTTTGAGCATTGTCAGTGACTCGAAAGAGGTGGAGCCGTAAATTATGAAAGGTGGTAAATTCGGGTATCGAACCTGGCACCCTCTGCGTAGGAGTCGACGCACTTACCCACTACGCCACGGCGACCCACTGATATCTCGTGACCATAATAGGCATTGTGCTCAGGTTCGTTAAGTCTCGTCCTATTTTGTTTACTTAAGTGGGAGTAAAATTATTGTTCATTATCAGTTGTTGGAGGCATCATGCCTAAGTTCGTAGAAGCAATTATGGCTATTGAATATTTGAAATTTACGTAAGTGAAGTATGACTGGGTCATAAGACACGAGGAAACAAGAAGCTTTTTGGGCATCGAGATTATAAGTGTCACCTGTATCCTCTGAAGCTCAGGCCAAGCAATTCCTCTAAGGAACCGCCGATCATTTATGCAATTATGCAAAGCAAATGTTTCGACCGATGCAACTTGGAAGAAATTATTCTCATACGGTCTACGTCAACGATCTAGCAAAAATACGTAAGTGGGACGGGCAATGAAGCCGACAAGTCTTAACCTAGCTTGCTCCGTTGTCGACTTAATTAACTTGTCCTCACTGGTAGCCGGTGGACGAATGAACTTGCCATCTTGTTAGAAATAGGTTAGTCAGCGGTTGGAGTCTTGAAATATAATCTTAATCGGTTACGTGGGCATAGTAAAAGAAGACCATCACTCCTCAGACCGTACGAATTTTTATTCAATTTCTGACTCGACTAGGATCAACTCAAAGAGAATGGCAGGTAACAAATAAAGTTGCATGCATCAACAGAACTTCCTCAACCAACTTCCAAGATTAAATTAAAACAATATCAATTAATGTTTACCCCAGATAAGAATTAATTCAATCATTTCCCGCCAAAGTCGTTAGTTTTCTGTGTTTTGGCACAATTACAATAAAAACATAATAACCACATAAATGTGCAACAATAACCATAGTCAACTGAAAATTGCATTAAACCTAAGCAACAAGATAAGATAACGAGAAAAAAACAAACATAATGAAACATCAGAGAAGAACAAAACTCCTGTGTGTAGTGTAAAGCCATTCACGTGTCGTGAAGGCAAGCTCTAACGAATATTGGACGGATGTGCTGTGCATATGTACGTTTCATATATTTGAAGGATGAAAAGCAAAGGAAACAGAAACCAATTAATTATATTCAATAGCTAACCTATGGAGTGGGAGGTAAACAATTTCAACTGATGTGTAAAAGAAACAAGAAGATAACGATGTCTTTTGCTCTCTATTTGCCTAATTAATACAAACGACAGAGTACATCTAAGTCAATCATAAGAAAGTATATATTTGTCTAATTGTCTCTGAGTTTTTGTTTTTTTTTTTAATTTCTTTTTTGGAAATTATCAATTTGTCTACGGGACATACGAAAAAAATTTAGTGATGTATACTTGCAGGGGATTTGAGTTTGAGGCGGCTTGAGGCCTGAAGAAAATAGAAACTGGACCTTGGAGGATGTGGAAGCATTTGAGAAGAACATTTTTTTCTTAGCAAGCCTGAGACATTCGAGGTAGGGTCAGTCGTGTTAAACGAACAGCACACGATGCCTTTGAGTCTTATGGAAAGCCTTAATTGTTCGTAATTTAAATGAGTGGTCTAGGGTGGGCCAATCAACAGCTGGACGTGGACTTTGCTTCTACTCGTGTTGCACTCGTGTTGACTAGTTTTTTCCTTCCTTCCTTTTTGAGCCATGGCACAGACATGGAAAGAGGTGGAGTCGTGAATTATGACAGTTGCTTCTGTAAGGAATTTAACCTAGGATTGATAGGAGCCGACACAAGTACCAACTACGGCCAGTTTAGTTAAGTAAGAGTTCATCAGTGCTTCATCATTGCTTTTCCACTACATAACTAGTCTGTATCCTCAGCGTTTAGTTCTACCGATAGCATAGATGGGACTTTAGGTCTTAAGGATGAAACGAAAAAGTGACATGATGTAATCAAGAAAAATGACGTAAACAAGTGACAGTAATGAATTCACAAGCAGGTATAAGGTAAGTTATAGAACAAGAATGAGAAGAATTTATGAATGATTGAAAATGAAAGGCGATAACAGATCTGTAGGCCCTCTAACCACTGAAGCCGTTCTGTCTCTCTGAGTTTGTCTGCATTCGGATTCAGTTTCTTGGACAGTACTTACGTTTCTACCAAGTCCGACAAGCTTCAGTTAGGTGCAAAAAATGGTAAACATCAAACACCAAAGAAATTAACAGGGTTCCCTCTTAAAGTTTCTGTTGATTTACAGAGGCAGAATTTTCATTTTGATTCAATTTCATAAAGAAACGTTCCCTGTTGAAGTCCCTTCTTACACAATTTCTTTTTTATACTCCCACACAAACAAACCCCAATCGAACCCACCTTACAAGCAACATCTTTTTAAAAGGATAACTAAATTGCAACACAACCATTTTACTAGACAAAAAGTAATTCCGTTTGTTTTTGAAATAAATTTCAACTAAGCTAAGGATAGTTTAATAATAGACGAGGAAGATGAATTGGAAAAGTTCAAATTAACGTACCAAAGAAATATAGTTTTCGTTATTCTTGCTCTTGTCTTGCTTTTGATTCTACATTCCACTAAGGTTTATGTCCTGTGGAGTCTTGAATAACTACGTTCTTGTTAAGGGAGAATGGAAGACGTGAAGCGCTGAATTATTTTCTGTGTGAGACATCAATTTTCCAGGAAGGCTGTCATGTGAGGACACCTGTATTTCGACGTTGAAAGATCACATTCAAGGAAGAATTAGCATGCACTTGTGAAGTCACAGATGCAACTCACTGCTCATCTGGCGTGTCTTTGCAACCGGCATTGTTCGCAATATAACTGTACTTGGGTACGAATGGGTAGAAATGTCACATGCTTCGCTTTGAGACAATGAACTTACCCGACCTAGCGCTGTGCGCCAAACCTGCCATGCATGGTCTCTGGGAAGATAATTAAATTGGCTTCTTCGTGAACCTTGATTGCAACTTAAAGTAAATGAGAGATTCAACCATCTATCAACAATCTGGCTTTGTCAAAGTTTCCCTCTTTTGAATCTGTGTTTAATTTAATGCAAGGTCTGGTGGTCTGTGGGTCCTTTGGTCAACCATTCTTAAAAAGTAGTACTTTTCGAATCAGTGATAGTTAATAAATGTGTTAACTATGAAATTGTGAAACACTGCCTGTTTATAGAACAATTCTGTGGCTTTCGACTTTTTGACAGTTTAAATCAGAAATGAAGTATTACAGAGAGAGCCGACTTCACAGCTGATTGCCTAGTCCATCGACGAATTTTAGTACTTTTTTCCACAGACATTCATGAATTTTTGACGGTTATTCACGACATAACGTAAATTCCGTCCTCTGATTGACCAATTGACACGTTATAAAAAATAGTTGTCAAAAATTTTAAGGGGCAAGGATAGTCAATCTGTGGGCGTCTGTGTAACACTTCATTTCTGGTTTAAATCCTCTCAAATCTGGCAGGCATTGAAATGAGTGAATGCTTTGAGGACTCGTATTTGTAAAAGTGTGTTCTGTCTTCCCACAGATCAATCAGAAGCACTGATCGTTAGTAAATTTGTACACGTGAAGCCGAAGCTGGGTCATCCCTGAAACATAGGTAAGCCCTGACAGATCGTTTATAATTCCGTTGGTTAATTACAAGACAGTTTGAAGAATATAGAGCGGTCGACGAAATGTACAAAAAATATTATTCAGGAGAATACTTTGATTTATAGCTTGCAATTTAAACTTTAACATAAAGACGACATTTAGTGGAATCGGTAGTATCATGCAAGGATTTGTGCCAACGTTTATGAGACAGATCTCGCACATCCCCGGTCTTTTCACTGCAATCTAAGTTGCGGTAAGAAGTAGATGTGGAGGGATCAGTCGAGGTGAAACTAGCCACGCGCACTCACAACCAAGCTACGCAATGGAACCCTTTAACACAGGATGGCTGGACGGACCAGCCGAGATGAAACTCGCCACACGCACTCACAACCAAGCTACGTAATGGAACTCCTTAACACAGGATGGCTGGACGGACCAGCCGAGATGAAACTCGCCACACGCACTCACAACCAAGCTACACAATTGAACCCCTTAACACAGAACGGCCGAGGACCTGGCAGTTGGACGAAAACTTGACACAGAACGATGGAGTAAAACGTAGCAGTTGGGAAAAAAGCTGGGACAAGTTGAGGCACATTGCCAGAAATACTTCATCGCGATAGCGCAGTTGAAGCTCTTTGCCTTACAAAGTAACGTACTCTCACAGCTCCTCCTTTGATGGCAATCCAATGTGTGGCAAGGAGTCCCTGTCGTGACACATTTCTCAGTTCCTCTCCTCGTATATCCAAGTCCACAGGACACGCAGAATCAAAAGAAGACAAGTTCATAATCCTCACAAGACTCGCTCACAATCCGAACTGCTAGCTATTTTATTTTTCAGACCTCTAATTTAAAACAGCTCCAAAACGACAGGAAGAATAAGAACAAAAGCATAGTGCTATGCGTTAAGTTTAGCTGCTATATTCTAAGAATGATTTATATCATAGTTTCCTAGGGCATTTGGCGTCGTTCGTTTTTTGTTTTTCTTTTTCTTTTTTTGTGTATTTGTTATTCTATGCTTGTATATATATAATGTATATTTTAAAATTATCTTTCAGCGATTAATTCAAAAAAGTTCTGTTCGGTTTTTGTTTTTCTTTGCATTATGCTTTATAATAAATATAAATACATTTATGTATGTTTCCTGTTCAATGTGAATTTAATTGATATTTTGCATGATCATTTGCAATTGCGCTTCTTTGTCTATTAGTTTTTTTATTTTTTATTTTTTACATAAATATATATATATACTATGCTTGTATGTATATTAAGAGCATTTATTTGTTAACACGTAAGTAGTTATTGTTATTTTATGTTTATTTTGTTTCTTATTATTTGAAAAGCCACAAAAATTTATTTTTTTTTAATTTCATTTCCTTAAGCGTTAGTTAATATCGAATAAGTTTTTTTGGAAAAAAAAAATTATAAAATTTGCCACAATTTTTGGATCGACTTTCGTAGCGAACGAAAGACGAGTTCTCTTCATTCTCTGTTGGAAGCATAAGTTTGAATGCAAAATTGTTTGTCTTTGTTGTTAAATTTATTACAAGTTGCTTATTGAAAAGTTCATTGAACCGCAAAAAAAGCGGCTGCTTATATTTAATTATTTGCTTCTCCTCCTTATTTAAACTCATATCTCGTTCGATTTGGTTTTGGCTTCACTTCTCGCGGCAGACGCCGCACTGCGACGAGCGTCTGTCGGAGAAGTTTCCTTCGACATCATCAGCTTTTCGTCTAGACTTAATCATACAAGTGCTTTCTCTTCTGTTTGACTTATCCATTTAAATCTTAAATAAATGTTCATTCAGTTTGTTTTTAGTAGGTTTATATAATATATCTTAGAAACAGAAAAAAAAAATCATAAATCACTGATTACATTATTGAACGTGTTTCGAAAGTGATTCGTACACGAACTTCCTTGAAGTACAATTAGAAATGAACAAATTGAAATGATTGTAAAAACGACAACAGAAATATTAGTTAACTAGGTTGATTACATTCTAGGCATGTATATGTACTTGGTTTTTGTATAGATTAAGACTAAATTTTTACACACTAGGAGTTATTCTCACAGTCATCGGATTTGTGCTTACTTCGGACATTGCTGAGTAGATCGGCGCAGTTGTTCACCACTGTTTGATAATCTCCATTTTCAAAATTCGGCAATTCACTGGCAGCGAATAGTGAGGCATTTTGCGACGAGATTTTATCGTTCCTAAAATAGACAATGGAAATATGCGTTAAATTTGTATTTTCAGTCGTTTTTAAAGCTCTTTTTTTAGAAATGTGAAAGAATGCACAGACACGATCTAATGTGAGGTCAAGCAGAAGATATCAGTGCACACAGGATATTAAAACAAAAACTCAACTCCTGTCTGTGATTCGCATTCCTCTAGCATATCGATCTTGCATTTCGATGTACAGTGGACTTTCCCTAAGTCGAACTCCCCCTAAGTCGAGACTCTCTCTAACTCGAACTTTTTCGACATATTTTACATACATTTCCCTCAATTTTCCTTACAAAAACCTCTCTCTAAGTCAAACCCCCCTTAACTCGAACAAATTATGTCATCCCGTGATAATTCGACTTAGGGGGAGTCCAGTGTCACCACAGGTTAAATTATTTATGAGTCTCAGAATCTTCAAAAACAAGATATTTTGAAAAGAAAGAGTCTGACTTCATTTTCGTCAAGTCAAAACATCAGATTTTGATATTCATTTCTGAGAGATCTAATTTGAGTACTTCAAAATTATATATCAAAACCAGAAATGAAGTATTACAGCGATAGCCGACTTCACATCTGGTTGCCCCCTAGTCCATCGACGAATTTGAGTGCCTTTTTGACAGATATTCATGAATTTCTGACGGTTATTCACGAAATAACGTAAATGCCGTCCTCTGATTGGTCAATTTGGTTTATGAACACGTTATAAAAAACAATTGTCAAAAATCTTAATGGGAAAGAGAGTTAGAAGTCGGGCATTTCTGTAATACTTCATTTCTGATCTATGAATTCGAAAGGTTTTTAATTGGAACTCTAAATTCATCACATTTATAATTGCTAAGATAATGTGGAAAGGAAATGGAAGTAAACCTTAAGACTTGGTAGCTGTGTTTTTTTGCAAGCGTATATACGCTTAATTTTGAAGTGCACAAAAAAACGATCATCGGCGCTTAATGATTCGTCATAAAATCTTGGCAGCACCGACGGCATTTATAACATTTGCTAAGCATTCAAGGGTGTAGTCGTGGAAGGTGATTTTTGATCTTTGATGGTCACAATCTTCGTTTTGTGGCTGTGTACTTTAAACCACGTACGTGACCATCACTTTAAAGGCAAAAACACTTAATAATTATAAAATAAAAAAATGTTCATCAAATGAAAAGAACCGATTACGAAACATAAACGGAATGTATAGCAGAGACTCTGTATATACCAAAAATTGCATACTTATGGATGCCAACAAAATTAAAAATGATCTAATACATCAACCACACCTGCAGGTGTAAGCCACACACAGCAACCTAAACAATGAATGAATGAATTCAGGAATGAACACACAGAAATTAATGATTGGGAGCATTGTTTTTATCCGCGCTTATTCCTTAAGCGGCGATAGATATGATGAGTAAATTAAGCGGATATACGACTCGTTGGTAATGTATTTTACATGCAAAAAAACGCAGCTGGTGTGTCGTAAGGTTTCAACAATTCTTCTTGTCTCTTTTTTGTAGTCGTGTAAGCAGTTGAAACAAAATATAATTTTGGTGCATTCCACTGTTTCAAAATTCTGTTAGCAACAGATTCATAGGAGAGCCATTTTGTGTTAGCAAGTGATACTATTTTGTGCTTTTTAATTTCAGCACATTTTTGAAATAATTTAAATTCGCTGTTTCGTTTTGGACTGTGGGTAAAAAGGTTGCACATTTTTCTTGCCGTTTTGTCTATTTCATTAGGAAGTTTTTTCGCTGCGGAACTAGCGATTCCACATATGTGCTAGTAACACAGCGAAAGAATTGGAATGGCATATACAAAAAGGTGTGAAATAAAATTTTAAATTAATTTGTTTTAATGTGTTCTTGAAAAAAAAAACGAGTCAAATCAAGAGAAAATATGAGTGTCGAAGTGTCAAGTTGAAAAAAATGAGTGAAAGAGAAAAGAGTAAGTACAATATGGTCAACTTTTCCTAGCTCCTATTGCGATCAGTGCCAAAAATTTGGCATGCCGAGTCGAGTCATTGGATCATCTATGGTCCGATGGCAGCCGATCAGTGCTCGAGTTATTCCCGATTTTTCAATATGGACTACTTTCGGGTGATGTTTTTTTTAATATCTTTCTCTGCCTTCCATTGGTTGTCAAACGTATATAAACCGATCTCAGACGGACAATTTTTTTCCGCAAGAACTTTATTAAAAGCACACTGATCACTTGTCGGTTGGAACGTAATAATGTAATGTAAGCACGTAAGATCTCAATATTGAAGGATCTTTGTACCTTAACCATTTCGAAGCTTTTCAAAACCGGCATTATTTATAAAACCCGAGAACATAGTGTTTCCCCTTAATTCCTCCTTCGAACCGCCACTAGAATTAAGACTTGCTTCGTGGTGTTAGTCCGTGGAGATATCAACCATGCTTGGGAGTCTTCTTTTTGGACGCATTGTAACTTCGCAAATGTAAATATGACGCGCTTCATTAGTCTTCTCCATTTCGGAATACAGTACTCGCAAGCAACAAATTATATTCAGCTGAGATTTACCAACGCCATCCTAAGCCTACCTAACGTCCCCGCTTAATTGGAATTTAATTTAAAACCAATATCATTTAAACACAATTTTATGCCCATGCGAATGTGCTATTATCCGGGGAGTACTGCATATGTTTTGACTTGGGCCACATTCCGTGGGAGACTGGAACTTGTTTCACGTGTGCAGGGGAGTTACAATTTTTTAGCGACTCCAATTGCTGAAGCTTTTTTCTTTTAAGTTATTCTCTATTAGAGTTTCTGAGAGACTGACCCTCTCCTCCCTAGCTTATCCAGACTAGGTTAATACTGAACTGAGAACAATGCTGTTTTTGATTCGACTGGCATTTTGTAGCCAAAGCTGACTGTTAACTGTCAGTGCAGACTAGGATAATAGGAGACTGTAGCACAGTATCGCTGCCTGAACTACACTAGCCAGAGACTGATTGCCAAAGATTCTTGTCAGTTCTCAGAGAGACTGATACAGCTTCAGCCGCCTGTATCAAGGATAATAATAATAATATGGGTGGCGCGACAGTCCGAGACGGACCTGGGCCTAGCTTCTCAGCAACCACTCGTGTTGTGCGTGCTATTGTTCTTTTCACGAGTGGAAGGTACCTACAGTTTAATGTCGACTCCGAACGGCAAAGTTGAGAAGCTTTTTCTAGAAAGGAATACTCTTTGAGCATTGTGAGTGACTCGGAAGAGGTGGAACCATAAATTATTAAAGGTGGTAAATTGGGGTATCGAACCTGGCACCCTCTGAGTCTGAGAAGTCGACGTACTTATCCACTACCCCACGGCGAAGTATCAGGGATACTTTCGAGAAATTAGCTAGTTGCGTAGACATTGAAGCCCGATAACAACGTGAAGCGTTAATTTTAAGCACATGCAGATCAGATATAAATCATATTCAGACTTATTTTTTTGTTTACTAATGTTAAGAGGGTCAGAAAGAATAAACGTTAATAAATGTGACCAGTTCGGATTCGTCAAAGCATTTCTTGTAGATGATCAGCAGCAGCAGAGAGATGAATGAATTCCTATAGACATCCGTCGTGATGTGCCGCAGTCCCTTTAAAACCATCGTTTCCTTATTCTTCTCAGTTTCTCCAAAATGTGCCTAATATACCATGTTTCAACCGAACAAAAGCCCGGGACTTCATCAAATTTTTCAAAATCTCGCAGGTTTATTCTCGGAATTTCAAACCCACGCTATTTCGTTGAAACCTAGTTGAAGCCCCATCGAGTTAATCCGTCCTTGAGACGGATGAACAAACCGGACAAAAATTTTAGTTCCTTTTAGTCATTTTGGTGCTCATTTTCTCTCTCTCTCTTTCTCTCTTCTGGTGTTCTCCACATAATTAGTTCCCGTCAACAAACAGCTGCTTTCCACGTCACTTAAAAATTGAAAGCTAATGCCATTCAAACTCAGTAGGAACGGCCTATTGCCTGAAACACAATAGTGCGTTTGCGCTGGCGTTGGCTTTCAACGCACAAAATACAGCATCGACCTGCGTTTGTGAAAATTGAGAGAGATGAGAGGATCGTAATAAAACGTAGGACGTAGTCTATCGCACGTCATTATTCAACATGTTGGATATTTTTTGACAGAGGCGTGCGCTGTGAGAGAGATTTTCTCCCAGATTGAGAGTTTTCTTCCAAATTAAGAGTATTTTGTATCAACTGTCATTTAAGAAACGGAAACAGCTGATTAAAAATAATTTAACGACAAGTCATTTCAAATGAGTGTATGCAGAACGGCGGCAATATTTTTCATCTCTAAGATGAGAGAGAGAACAGCTGATACATTGAGTATTTATTCCAATGCAGTGTGTCATCGCACTCTCTCCGTAACATGAAGTCGGCTGGCGCAGCGCACTATTGTATTTCAGGTATATAGAGCGTTCAGTAAGAATTCATCCAAATCACGCGATTTCATTCGGTGGAAACATTGTATAAAAGGGGGTTCTACAGTTTATGATAGAAGTGATATAATGGGTCGAAGAAGAAAGCAAATGCCCTGGTATCACCACCAAGATCTTGCCTTACAGAAGTCGCATCCTATTAGACGAACAGTAGCCCTGATGGATGCATATCTCTGTATGATGGAAAGTCAAGTAGGATGACAGGCTCAAGCGTTGATTGCATTTAGAGGTGAGGATTCAACAACGAACTGTACAGACTCTACAGTCACGTGAGTATAGCCAAGCGTCCATGTTCGTCTAAGTTGGCTGAGCCATGTTAAGTGTATGGCTCTGGGTGGAAGTGTTGTCGACTCCGAGCCTGTGGTACAAATCGGGAGGGGACGCATGCATCTAATCAAGTTAGAGTGTGTAATTGAAAGCAGCTAGCCAGAGGTCGCGCTGGCAGGATGTTTGTCGGTTGAGTCTCAGGTCTGTTCCGTACTGTAGCGTCACACAGAGAAGATGAAGGATAGGTGAAGTGTCATGAGACGAGAGAGTAATCAAATATCCTTATTTGAGATTCTTGACACTTGCCTATCCTTCTATAATTTTTGGTGGGCACACAACCAATGATATTAATTCCCTTTCTTAGCTCTGATAATTTTCACCAATAAAGGTTTACTTTATTAATTTTGTATTGAATTAGAGTATTTGTTGCCGACTGTTACCCGATAATGACGGGTACCCGACAACTTTGTTACTACCCGCAATACCCGTGTACTCGGGTATTTGTCGAAATGGGTACTACCCGGCCAAGGTCAAGGGCACTATTCCTGATATAGGTTAAGTTAGGTTAGGTTGAGGTGCCTGACTGCCTCGCATACGGACAGCATACACACTTAGGCCAAGCATAGGCCCATTGTGTTACCACGCGGATCTTAGGCTATCTATTCCGGAAGCCAATTTGTGCTTTTAAGGAATAAGGAGGGTGTTAAGCAAAGAAGAGGGCTGATTCTGATGCTGCTTAGTTCAGCCAGATGAACAAAGAAATGGGCCCCAGAAGTCTGAATCTACAAGATGAGAGGGCACTGCAGATACATAGCAAGTGTTCTATGGTTTTTTCCTCATCCTATTCCACGCAGCTTGTACAGAAATCATTATGGGGAAGGCCTAGTATAGAGGCGTGAGTTCCGATGGCACAATGCCCTGTTAAAACGCCAATAAGGGATCTGAGGTTTGGGCTGCTTAATCTGATCAAGCTAAGCGATCGCTTGGGATAGATCATAGGCAAGAGTTGTTTGGTAATGAGGCATTCTGTGCCAGATATGGACCAGCGGCTTGTTTGAGCAAGCGTTTCAAGCTTTAGCAGATGTTTTGTAGGAGCGATAGGCATGGAGGGTGGGTCTCCACCCGGAAAGAGCACGGAGTTTGTGCCCTTTCTAGCGACTTCGTCCGCATCGCAATTCTCTGGAATGTCACAGTGTCGCGGCACCCACATAAGTTGGATGTTAAAGTACTTGACCATCTCGTTAAGAGATAGGCGGCAATTCAGGGAAGTCTTGGAATTAAAGGTGACTGAATCCAGAGATTTGATCGCTGCCTGGCTATCGGAACAGATGACGATATCTGTGCGCGATATTACATTGTTTTTAAGCCAGGACAAGACTTCCTTAATCGCTATAATTTCAGCCTGAAAGACGCTACAGTGATTAGGTAGTCGGAAAGATAGCTGGATATTTAGATCCTTGGAATAGACACCAGCATCCACACCTGCATCCATCTTCTATACATCTGTGAAGATTCGCAGTGGACCTTCCAGCGTCCGGTGTACAGACTCCCAGTAAGATCTGGGCGGTATGCTGTTTGAGAAATTCTTCTCGAAGAGGAGTTTAGGTAGTGAGGGCTGTATCTCTGGGTATAGGGGCATACCTGCGTAGGATCGTTCAATGTCCAGACTGCAGTTCTTTCCAGCTGCTCAGCGATCTTAATCTGATCGCCGTGCTAGCTGCTGTTTGTCTGCCAATTTGTTCTATCGGTGGCAGGTTGAGGAGTATGTTCAATGCTTCGGGGAGGTAGTCCTTGGCGCCCAGCTAATGCATGCGCATGCCATCCTCTGCACTCTAGCGCGTGGGATGATGTTGATTCTCTTATCGAGTGCGGGCCACCAAATTGCGACACCATACAGCAGTATGGGTCTGACTACTGAGCCAGTGAACCATTTGGGATTGCACTCCCCATTTGCACCCAATGGCCCTTTTACACCGGTAGAGAGCCGTTGAGGCCTTCTTGACACGTTCCTGGGATTCCTGATATTGATCTGAGAGATTGTTACCAGAACAACGTTGTAGATGAACGTAACTTTGATGACAGAGTCGTGTATGATGTCTGTTAATGCGTCAGTCAAGCAGATGGTCCCTATTCACGTCCCTTCAAGACTTAGTTCAGTGATCGGCGTTGTCATAGACCGTGGTTAAAGGCTCCCAAATGCAAGGATAACGTATCCCGACCCACGATTATCGACTTACTTATGTGTAATGTTGGTTAACATTTGTTGTGTCATGATCACAGCGTTTTCCAATTCCTTTAGCATTAGATTATTATTGCCCGTGCTCGTTGGTGAGTCATCGCAATTCTTTAATTTTGCATGCAGCTGCACAGCAGCATTAGTTGTTGTGTATAATTTATTAATTATATTGTACACTTGTGATTTCGCTGAAAAGAAAGAGGAGACGATCAATCGTTGTCCTCCCACAAAGGGTGAATTGAGGGTGATTCTTACGATCGGCTTGTTCTATATCGCGGGTTGGATATTCTACGGGTTCAAAGTTTCCACGGGTTTTCACCACATTCGGACTATTCAACACGGTCTTCTTGTGATCCAGTGAGAGGTTTCGTGGCCGGGGAGGGACAACGGGCTTGCCACCGTGTGTGGAAGAGCTGCCAGGGGTCTCCTCTGAACTGGAATCATCCTGTTGACCAGATCCTTCAAGAGAGAAACAATTGTAAGATCAAGAGGATTTTATGACTCCCGGTGGTCCTACCGTTATTGAATGAGCTTTGAAGACCTTTGCGTCGACTGGAGGTCGCTGCGGTTGATTTGTTGCCATATTGTCGTGAGGAAGCTGAGAATACGGGGTAAATATTAGGTCAGGAAATGAATGTGTGGCAGTTGACTTCTTACCAATAGGTCCATTAGTCCGGCTCTGGCTTGCCGATGGCCTTGCGGTGCCTCTGACTGTGTCCTCAGGCTCGGAGTCGCTCTGAAATTAAGATTATCATAAGGAGAGTGTGGAGGGGATGGCAAAGAGCAACACTTACGCCGTTGTTAAGAACATTCATGGAGATGCTTTGCGTTCCCAAGCCAGAACCGGGGGCCTTGTTGCCCTGAAGACTATTTCGTTTGCTTGCCGAGCGGGAAGCCGGACTGGTCCGATGATTCGATCCAGACTTTTGAACCGGGGTTCCATTGGGTTTGGAATCTGGAAAAACAGAAAGTGTTGGTGGATCGTGCACGCGGCTGTTGAGGAGAAACTCACTTTTACCCATGTTACCCATGTGAAGGTCACTCAGCGAGCATGCTCGTCGTATGGAGGAGTCGTCCATCTGGACAGACGTCAGGTTCTTGTTGGGGGTTCCTAGAAAATCAAAAAATAATTAATAAATATCACATGCATTTGACTTCCGCAACGCAAAAGAACTGTGCACAGAAAACAAATGAATTTGCCAAAAATGAAAAACAATTCGAAAGAGGAAATAATTGCGTGAAAACAAACTGAAAACCAACAAAGTCAAAGTGGAAAGAAGAGACCGACAGCGCTGGTCGTCATGATAGACTGATCACGTGAATCAGCCGAGACCCACGCTCGACTAGGCAGAGAGTGAGGAAGTTCACTGTGAACGGCGCTGTCGATGTGGGAACTGTTGGATGAGAGATGAATATTTTTAGTTTGACGAATGCGACCCAGTCACTGACGGCTGAATTGGGTGATCTGTTGTAAATGGTTACGTATTGCCATCAACAAGTCGGTGCAATGGATTTGTCTTCTGTTGCGTAGTCTGAGAGTGATGTGAGCTTTGTGACGTACTGGATGCTTTGAATTCCAGCAGCGTCTCTCAAACCACCCCTCGTCGGTAGTGTACTTTTCGCGTTAACCTTCTCAGGCTCGAGAAGCCAATGCCTCCGTAACTCCGTCCTTCCACTGAAGACACTGATCCACGCAGCAACTCAAAGGACGCCCCAAGATCTCTCCACAAGACCATCCGCCCAAGAGTCCAGTAAATTAGAAGAACCCACAAACCAAAGATAACCATAAAAACCAACGAAAGGAATAACGCACCAATGTTGCAAACCAAACAAGAAAGAGACTCAAAGAACAAATGAACAGAAATCAAATTACCAAAAAAAAATGGGAAAACCAAGAAAAACTACAGCACACGGTGAGAAAAATGAAAACGCAACTCCTTGACGGAGTCAAAAACTCAAACAATCGAACGGAAGAACTGAAGAATGGAACGAGGTAAACTGAAATCGAACTTGTGCCACTGCATCACACTGCACATCAAACCTTTGTCCTTTCCGCCGCAGTCATTGCGGATCTTCTCGCTCTCGTGCTCGTCGGTGTCCGCAATGAAATCGTAAGCCTGTAGTTTAGCACTCTCGAGGACGTCGGGAAGACTTATGTTTCGAGTCATTCGATTGTACTGGCTACCACCACCGCAGACAGCATGCTTCTGCTCGAGCTCAAAGTCCCGCTCAATGCCACGCGCCAGCTTGTCGAAGTTCATGGTGAGACTCTTGACGTAGCCCTTTTTCTTGGAGTTGCACTCGAACGGTTTCATGCGATTCTCCGTGGCAAGCCGGATCTGCTCCAGCTTCTTCTCCTCCATCTCGATCAGTTTGTTGATGATGTCGATCTTCTTGGCTATGTTGCGACACTGATTGGTGGTGTTGTTGTCCAGCGACGGCTGTTGGACGTAGGTCTTCTCGTTCTGCGAGTTCTTCTTGCTCTTGTCGTCCTGCATCTCGTCGAGGATCGGCGGCGGCTTGGTGTAGAGCTTCAGGCTGTCCATGTTGTTGTCGCGCTCGTTGCCGTGCTCCGAGATGTACATCTCGAAGGATTTCTCCTCGTAGTCCGTGCGGTTGCCGCTGGAGCGACTGCTGCTGCAGGAAGAGGACCGCTTGTCGGAGGGCGTGTACTTGATCTGACTGACGGTGTTGAAGCGCACCGAGATCTTGGGACGACTGCGCGACCGCATGCTGGAAGCCCGTCGGGAGGAGCCACTGACGTTCAACGACTTCTGACTCGACTTCAGGCAGCTGCTGGTTGCGCTGAGGGCTCCACTGCTCGCACTGGACCGCATACTCTGCTGCTGCTTCTCGCGTTCGAACTTCGCCAGGTTGCGTTCGAACTTGCGCACGACACTGGCAGTGCGTGAGGGGCAGACCAGCTCCTTGGTGTCGACCTCGAAACTGCACGACTTCTTGACGGGCTGCACTGCGCCGCTCATGACCGACGACATGAGGCTCTGTGGCTTTGCCGGCACTGGGGGCTTCTCCCCAACCGGCTTCTTAGTGAACATGTAGTCATCGTACTCCTCGTTGGTCAGGGGGTGCTTCCTCTGCCTCTCGTAGGCGAACTCCTTGCTGAGGCTCTTGTTGACGCCGGAGCAGTACTGCGCGTTCTTGTACCTCATCGTCGGGATGTCGTCGTCGTTCTTCGGCGACTTGGGTGGAAGGCAGTCGGACAGCCGGGGGTACGTTTCCGAGGGATGAATGCTCGGCGGGACCTTCTGGGTGCGAATTTTCTCAGAGAACTCGTCCAGAGCGTACCCGGACACGTCGAAGCTCTCGTAGGTGCAGTTGACCGTCTTCTGCTGCATGTAGAAGTCCAGAGAGCTGTAGGTGTTCGGGCTGGATCCGTACGACTTCGACACGTTGTCGGCGACCCTGCCCTGGAGAAGGTTGGCGTACGAGTTCTTCATCCGCTTCTTGTCGAAGAGCATTTCAAGAGGAGCACTCTTGCAGTCGGACTCGTCGGAGAGGATGCTCTCCATGCTGTTGTAGTAGCTGCCGTCGCCGTAGTCATCCGAGAGCAGGCTCTCCTGGCTCTTCTTGTCTGTGTACTGGGTGAGGAAGAAGCTTGCGCTCGAGTGGCGTTGAGTCTCCAGGAACTTGGCCTCCTCCAGGTGGTCATCCAACTTGTTGCCTCCGGCCGAAGGATCCTCGTTCAGAATGTCCGACAGAGAGACGTTTCGGTGAATGGTCTGATCGTAGAAGTCCTTGTAGATGAAGTACTCGCTGACCGACCTCTTGGGGGCTGACGAGGCCGAGGACTTCTTCTGGTGCTTCTTGCAGACGCTCTTCTTCTTCCGTCCATTGCAGTGATTCTTGTCGTAGTCCAGGTCGAGGCTGCAGTTCTCCAGCGAGTCCGAACTGAAGTTTCCGTCCTCGTCCTTCGGGGAGTCCTTGTCCTTCTTCTTCCCGCCAGCGCTGTGCTGGTGCGGCAGAGGCAGACTGTGCGTTCCCAAGCCATGTGGCACAGAAGCCGACGTCGACAGCGCCGTGGCCTGAGCCTCCTCAAGGTCTCCATACTTCTGGGTGATCTCCTCGATCATCCGCTCAGTGTCGGTGTGGATCATGTCCAGGATTGTCTTGGCATCGTCGCTGTAGACCGAGTGTCGCTTCGGCTCGGTGAATATGATGTTCTTGTTGTTGCTGGGCAGGTTCCTCCAGTCGATCTCTTCGTGCACCGGCGACACGGGGCACGACTTGTAGTTCTTCAGGATGCTGTGCTTGCGAGACTTCGATTGGCTAGTGTTGCTGATGGAAGTGGGGGCTAGGGAAGACTTATCTACAGTATCGGTGCTTATCTCTAGATTGCTTGGTTTCGACTTTGAACGCGGGCACGTGGCAGAGAGCGGTTTCTCCGATTGCTGATGCTGAACAGACGCTGGTGTCAGTGTGGTGGTAGCGGTATAGACGCCAATATGGCGCGGATACGGAGGATAGTTCTGATGCAATTGACGCATTACATTGCAGTTCTGGATCAGAACCGATTTGGAGGCAGCGCAATTGAAGAAGAAATTGGAAGTTTGCGCTTTGTGTCCTAAGGAGTGTCAAGAGTTTACCCAAAGAGCAGCATGTTTTCAAAGATATCGATTAGCAAAGAATGTAGTTTGTTGTTCATCGCGGCAATTGGTCACCTGCCAGAGGTTCATACTCACCAGCTTTTGCGTAGCGGTTCGGCGTCCGGGGACTCTCCAGATTCCCTGCGAGGCTCAGATCCGATATGCTGTGGCTTCCACGAAGTGGCCGGTAGCCAACCTAGAATCGAAGAAATCTATTAGAAGGCGCATCCAGCGTGGGAGGGGAAGTGCGGTTAAGAGGCGAAAAGAACGCAAGTAGTCTTAGGTGAAAGGAAAGAGTTAGATTAAGAGTCGTCAGTTTTGGGTTAGGTATGCAGTTTCAGAAGTTATTTGTTATTCACGTAGGCTTCACAGAGAGACAGAGAGACAGAAAGACAGAGAGATGGAAGAGGATAGGCGACAAGATTTCATAAGACAAATGCAAAATATGAGTTTTAAATGCGTTAAATGATTAATGACTTGGAGAAGCTGCTGTATAGTGTATCTTGAGTCATGCTCAGTGGTGTACCTTAACTAAGCAATTAATGTTTCCTGAAAAATAAGGCGTGAGCTGAGTTCTTTCAACAGAATGAGCGAATTTGTTCACGTCGGCCTTTGAAAAATTGTGGGGTAGCTTTCTTGTAACTTGATTTTGAACTAATAGCTTGATTAAATGCATTGTTTGCTTAATTGAGCTGAACTATGTATAAAATGTCCTAAATTAGAATTTTGAAATGTTGCGCATTGTGGAGCTCTAACTACTGAGTGGCTGTTGACGGAAACGGAACTTGTTAAATAATTCGATTCTAATCTGAATTAGAACAGGCTTTCTTGCTCAAACCACGGCACCCTGGTACAGAACTAATCCCAAGATCTTGTTGGGAACAATTCTGATTATTACTGGTATCCGTGCTATCCGCGCAGGTGCAGGGACAAAAGTCAACATGTCATAAGTTCATAATGGACTTATAATGAACTTATCATACCCACGACCCACTTAGGTGGGTCATAAGTCCATAAAATTCAATTATGGACTTATGTCCCAGCACCATCCGCGCAAGCGAATTCAATTATGGACTTATGACTTGTGGACTTATGCCCCAGCATCATCCGCGCAATCGTAGGAGTAAGGCTACCAACGGGCAAGCATCCAACAAGAGATATCACTCTAGGCTTCGTGAAATATTTAAACTCTAAGCGCTCAACTTCATTGCCATGCTCTGGGATAGAGTAAAAACTAGGAGGTTATCAAGTGTACTCGTACAAGCTGCAACTCGATTTGAAATTCATCCGAACACAACGACAATGCAAAGAATAGCTCTGCATCTAGGGTAATTTCAACAACCTTCAGAAACACGTAATTGATCCAGGAATGCCGCAATGAACTTGCTGCAGTCGCAGAAAAGTTCTAAATAATCATAATAAAGATTCCAGAGCATGCAAGCGATTTCGTTAACGAGAAAGCCGATGACTGGGCAAACAAGGAGCTGCCCTCTTTAAAGACCGTCCGCTTTGGAGGTAGACATTCCATTTGGGCTAGTAAAGGCACGAAGTACTTAAAATTTCTTGAGCAGTTAGTTAACTGAATGTCCTGTATAGGACAGCGTATATGTACTTCCTTTTGGCCTCATTTACTTCTATTTCAAATGCACTTACAAAAATTCAAAAGCGATCGAAAAATCCTCATCGCGACTACAATCGACTTACTTGAACATCAACGTTTTGTGATTTCGTTTTCCCTGTATTATTCCTATTCCAAAAAAGTGAACTTTCCCGTCGCACCTGAAATGATCATCATTAGTGATCATCCTTAAACCCTTCTTAAAGGAGATGAAGATAAGTTCAGGGTCTCATTTTTAAGCCGCATCATACGAATATGCCATGTTCTTCGCTAACATCACTCTCTACATCCCAGTGTGCATAGGTACCTCCTCTTTCTGTATCCATCAGTATACTTCGACAGACAATGACCTCTCATAAGCGTGATATCTCACACAACTAACAAGTAGTTCGTTCGTTCTGAGCAAGGAAAAACACAAGTCAATCCTGCCTAACACCAGCATCCACATCTGTGACAATCAACAGAAAGTAAAAAAGGCAAATCACGCCTTTGATGATTTATGTTCCCTTTCAGAACATTGACAATGACTTTTCTTCCCTGTGCACCCTCCCGCAACTTGCAAGGAATACGTTATATTCCTGTTTTTTTTTTCCCTTTCTGCATGACAACACAATTCGGTCACGAAGACATCCATCCAACTGCTTAACTTCTCGGTTAACTAACTGTTTATTTGACTGGATGGCGCAGTTGGTGGAGTGCCTGCCCCTGGTTAGCGGGGTCCCCGGTTCGAATCCCATTGAAAGCAAAGTTTGTACGCATTTATCTGGTTTTCAAATCTGGTCCAGTCACCATTTGCCGTCGGGATCAACTTAGCGGCACTATCACTAGAGTGGTCAGTAAGTGGTAATAGTCTGGGTATCACAATGGACTAATATGGTCTACGAGTGCTGGTGAATGCACTAGCAACCCACCTACCTAACCTAACCTCGATTTACTTAAGACAAGAAGTTTTTTTGCTCGTTTTACATTTTACAAAAATAGCGACAGAAATTAATTGCAAATTTTGACAACCATTTTTTTTTTTTGCATTAGTAATAGCTGCAATATCCTGCCATTGTCTTTATCAAATGATGTAAATTGAATTCATGAGTTTTCAGAATTCAAGAATACTGCCTGAAACACAACAGTGTGTTGCGGTAACAACAGTGTGTTGCGGTAACCGACTTCATGTTACGAAGAGAGTGCTATGCGTTAAAATAATTACTCAATTTATCAGCTGATCTCTCTCTCATCTACTAGATGAAAAATATTGCCGCCTTTCTGCATACACTCATTTGAAATGCCTTTTGTCGTTACATTATTTTTAATCAGCTGTTTTCATTTCTCAAATGACAGTTGACACAAAATACTCTCAATTTGGAAGAAAACTCTCAATCTGGGAGAAAATCTCTCTCACAGCGCACACCTCTGTCAAAAAATATTCAACGTGTTGAATAATGACGTGCGATGGACTACGTTTTACGCAGAAATGAAATATTACAGATATAGCCGACTTCACAGCTGATTGCCCCCTAGTCCATCGAAGAATTTGAGTGCCTTTTTGACGGATATTCATGAAATAACGTAAACGTCCTCTTATTAGTCAATTTGGTTTATGACCACGTTGTAAAAAACAGTTGTCAAAAATCTTAAGGGAAAATAGTGGTAGAAGTCGGGCATCTCTTTAATACTTCATTTCAGGTTTTACGTTTTATTACGATCCTCTCATCTCTCTCAATTTTCACTAACGCAGATCGACGCTATATTTCGGGCATGGCCAATGAATTGCGTGCGTTGAAAGCCAACGCCAGCGCAAGGGCACTATTGTGTTTCAGGCATTAAGCGTATACAGCGGACCTCATTTTTTGAGTTCTTTTGTCAGGTATGGTGTATGAAAAAGCTGTATATATGCTTAAGAATTAATTTCAAGTCAAATAGTTCCAGTTCTAGTTCCAGCAATACATTTTTACTCACGAAAGTCCATATGTCAATCTAAGAAAATTATCTTCAAAATACGAGTCAACTTTTGAACACCCTCCGAACAACATACCCAGGTATGTTACATGGGTCGTACATGGATTGTGGGCAAATTCAGAAATCTGCCGCCATTTTTTCCCACTAAATTCATGAATCTGCAGCCATTTCCCACTAAAATTCACGAATTGGCGTGGTGGATCCATGGGTTGTGCAGGGGATTTGTGAAATACAAGGGAATACCAATCCTTTTGCATTTTTCTCCGGTGTGGACTAGGAGGAAAAATGGTATCTCTATTATCCCTTATCTCCGATGCTGAATGCTCACTTTTGCGACTGACTGTATGTAGAACATCGTACCGTCAGGTCTCGATTTTCTCAAACATTAAACTGCCATCGTGAACAGAATTTAAAGACACCCGAGACAAAGTAAACTCACTCTCGCAGAATGCAGCAATATATTGGGTTCTGGAATGAATAGCGAAGTGCTGGTCGATGAAGACCAAGATAGCTTTGCTGAGTTTTGAGGCTGATTTCTATTTGTCTAGCTCACGCGAAAAAACTTGGTATACACATCGAGTTGGCTTTATAAACCTACTAGATTTCGTACCCGGCTTTACCCGGGTTTGTTTCTTCAACCGGTAATTTACGGTTTGGTGACTCAGGCAGTCGTTCGTATATGTTCGATTGAGACGTAGAAAAAAATGAATGGTTGCACCAAAGCAAAATATGAAAAATGTGTGTGTATATATGGAAGTTACAACACACTGGGGGATGTGTTTTCCTTGATATCCTTGAAATGGTTTCATGTCGGATTGATGCAACCACCCTTATTTTGAGAGTTTTATTACCGTTTGAAAAGTGCTCGTAACTTCCGAACCGTATGTCGTACCGACCTAAAAATTTAAACATTCAGCATCTAAATTTTAGAATGAAGAATGATTTTTGTTAAAAATTTCAGAGCTCTGCGACGGAGCCTTTGTCGGTCAGACACACAAACTTTCTGCTTTATAGTTAAGATATATATACATTTAGATTTTTGACTGGTAGTTCCATTGAACCGATCTTTTTCCTTCAAAATATGCAATTTTTCAGTTATTTTCTGATCTCGAAACGTCGCGTTATTGCCAACATCAATTTAGTTACTTCATATATTTTGTTGCCATGTCCAGTAGAGTGGTAAAGCGATGTGTGGTCTTTATTTCGTGTGGATTCGCATCATGGATTCGCAATGAGGACCAAGAATGTATTTTCTTCTTATGGTCAGTACAGGGTCTGTAAACATGACATGTGCCACGGTATTTTTTCATCCACCCATAGTCTGCAAGACTTGTGGGTGGAGCAACCACCCATTTTATAACGAATAGCTTCAACCTTTCAATCAAACCTTGGCCTGAATGGTTGCCGATTACAAAAACTGAAAGGAAAGAGAAAATAGACACAACCGTGATGGTTCCTGGAAACTTTTGCGACGACTAGTACCGAGGATAAGTCATGCTTAGTCTAGTCGTAAATAAAAAGCTAGACGATTTGTCAATCATCCCAAATTCTACGGTCGGAAAGCTAACGATGCCGTTCGAACAGAGTCGAAAATACTTTAGAATGCACATCATTTAAGCAGACAGAGTAGAATCGTAGAAGAGCCTGATTCAGGTTTGTGTCTGCGATGTAACTAGACTTCCATTGGTGCGTTTATTACTTTCCGCTTAAGAAATCATGTCCTGACACTAGAGGTCTTGATATCCGCAAGCCAGGGTAGCCGCAATTTCGGGTATTACTATAGTACACGGGTATTTGCGAAATTGTCGCAAACGGATATCACCCGGATAAGTACAAAGGAGCTTCAACAAACTGTCTCACAGCCCTGTATGCCCTAACCCGGATCGAATGCAGATTGCTACCAGACCTCACAGAAGTGTTGATCTGGTGTCATTACAATTCTGCACTTACTTCTGAATAACCCCCGCAGAGGTTGATCCCTATAATTAGTAATTAACAATTCTGAAAACGTCTAAACAAAAAAGAGACCCCTCCACTGTAAGCTCAAGTCTTCGCACCTCGGCACCTGGCATTCATTTCGAATCAATGACAAAGGAAATTAATCTTCATCCAGCAGCAAAGCGTGTTCCCCTTGACACATTGCAAGTCAGCCGGCCCTCAGAGATGATGATGTAAGCCAACGACAAGGTACGTACGTATACCTACACAGAGCTTGCATATGAGTGTTTTACAAGCGCTTTCGAGTAAGCCCTGCCAATTGGATTGCGGCAAATGAATAGCGCATCAAGAGTATCGATTACTTCCATTAAACGTGCATGCATGCCTGATTTGTGTGAATACTGCGCAAAATAAAAGCCGATAAATTACGCGTCAATGTGTGTTCGTTCTAGTATGCATTCGATGCTGTAAGTTAAAGAATAAAAAAAAAAACTCTAGTAAATGACTGTTAATGGATGCACAAGCGAATGGCGAGCAAATTTTGAATTCTGTTCCAGATTAATTCAATGCACTTGACTTTGATTTGAATTACAACAAAAAAAAAAGAATGTTTGATTATTAGCAAAGCTGTTAGGACACTGTCACGCTCTGACACGCAGACAGAGATACGCGCCGGCAATCGGATGTCGTTTCTCTCACCTCTGGGTTCGCGTTACTCTTTTTAATTCCGTTTTTGTAATTTCTTTGTCCCTAAAGCCAGCGAGCAACGGTCGCAAAATGAAAAAGAAACAAAAACAAACAAAAAAATGTTGATAAAATGAAAATAGAACAAAACACAAGACAAATACAAAAACAATTCGGCGAAAAAATACGCCAGACTTGTGCGGGATGATAGCGATGAAGTCTAGGACGCACCCCCACATCGAGGGTCGCGGAAGTTCGGCAGAGAGAAGCCCGGAAGCCCCAAACATTGAATCGACGACCTGACAGACACACGTGCCTGCCCAGACGGGAGGGGAACTTACGTTTTCGAGCTTTTGCTTCGCCTCGCTTATGACCTTCAGGAGCTCCTCCTTCTTCGTGCTGGTGTAGGACTTCGTTATGGAAGGCGACTTATTGTTTTCTGTGTTGTGTTTGGCACTTATGCTGCGACGAGCTGGGGAAACAGAGAGGAAATTGATTAGAAATGGAGTCCCTGGAAAGGACTGAGACAGTCTTACTCCTGTCACCACGTTCTGGCAAGGCTCCTGGACCATCTAAGGCTTGCTGTAGGAAGGTTGACGTGGCTTGGGGGATGCTCTCGGAACTGCCGCCCAACGTGGAGGCCAGTGATCGATCGGCATTCTCCCCGCTCGGGGTGGAGCCCTCATCCTCGGTGTCGGAGGTTCCGGTTCCGGTTCCTGTACTCGCTGTATGCGATCCCCCGCTGAGATTGAGTCCGACTTTTTCGAAATTTTTCCGCCTCATCGACTTGCGGAGCTCCTCCTCGTTCATGGCGTTGACTTTGAATTCCCTGCGGACAAAGAAAAAGCACACAAAATCAGGCAGGAGGCAAAGAGATGAATTGATTCGTACTCACGTTGGGGTGCCCGGGGAAATGTTGGGGTAGAACATTCCGTGATCCGAACTCGTTCGTTCGCCGTCGGAAATGTCCTCGACGTCTCCGTCATGATCATTGTTCGACTCGAACCTCAGGGACGCTGGCACGCCAGAGGTCTTCTTCTTCTCCGGCACGGGCCTGGCAGCGCTGCTGTTGCCGACGACGAACTTCAGTTCCCGCCGCGTTTCCATGCCGCTGTCGATCGAGCTGTCCTCGCTCAGATACGTCTGATTGTACATGATGTCCTTCGAGCTGGCACTGTTGTAGTCCGACGTCTGCGTGTTGCCGCCACCGTACGGCGGGGCGCCCAGGGGACTCTCTAGGTTGCTTCGCAGGTCGAGGGTGTCCGTGTCGATTTGACCGCGCTGAGCCCAGCGGCCGCGCGGCTTCAGAACCCCGACAACCTGACTAGGACTCGAGCTCAGACTGGCGACGTTGGCATCGTCGCTGGCTGTCTTCCGCTTCGCCCACTGAGGCAGCTGCCCGACGTCGGAGAACTTGTAGCCGGGCGTCAACGGGATCTCGTCCATGAACAGAGCGCCTGGCGAGAGGCCGAACTTTTCCTCCTCCGGCACAGGCGACTCGACGATGATCTCGGAGATCGTCCGGGGAAGTGGCGGGTGCCCGGATCGCAGTCGCTGCTGCGACAGCCTGGCCTGCATCGTGACGATCATGTCGTGCGGTATCTGCCACACGAACACGCAGCCATCTCCGCTGGCCGATATGAGGTGCTTGCAGTCGTTGGTGAACGTCAGCCCGGTCACCAGCTCGCTGTGGCCGTACATGCGAGCCATGCACTCGTTCGAGTAGTAGTCGTAGACGGAGAGGGTCTTGTCCGTACACGAGGTAGCCACGTATATGCCGCTGGGGTCGAGACTCAGTTTGATCAGACTGCCGTCGTCAGAGTGGGAGCCCTTGAAGGTCTTTGTGTGCTTCTGGTTGTGGGTGCTGTAGACTCTGATGTTGCGGTCCTGGCAGGCGGTGAGAATGTGCTTGCTGTTGCTGTCCACCTCCATGTCGTAGAGCGTTGTCTTTCCCGAGCAGTTGGTGCCGCGCAGGAACTGATTGTTCTGGAACGTGCGGAACATGATCGACTTGTCCGCTCCGCACGATATCATCTGGAAGGCGAGGCCGCTGCCGACGAACTTGATGCTCGTGATGCTGCTCGAGTGGTCGTCCAAGGTCTGCAGGATAACGTAGCCCTGGTTGACGTCGAACACGTGGATCAACCGGTCGCGGCTGGCACTGGCCAGCAGCTTCCGCTCGATCTTGTCGTTGGTGTACTCCAGACACAGCACCTCGGAGTCGTGCGCCTCTATGGCCGTGAGGAGCTTCAAGTTCGCCAGATTGTAGATCCGGATGTTGCCGCTGCGATCGCCGCTGGCGAGGTGGCTCAGCTCTGGACTGATCTTCACGCAGCGGACCCCATTCCGACCATCGTAGCTGGACTTGTCCGTGGCCATGACCGAGTTGTCATTGTCCTTGATGAAGTTCAACTCGTCGTCGATGTACACCACTTTCAGCAGGTCCTTGCTGTAGATGTTCTTGCGGTAGATCTCGTTGTTGGAGCATTCGTCGAGTCCCCAGACGCGGATCGTGTCGTCGGACGAGCACGTCACGAAGCAGTCGTCCGGCAGGGTCTGCGACTCCTCCCTATCCATGTTGTATGGCACAGTTTCAACGCCCCAGATGCACGTCGAGTGGTACAGGAACGAGTGGCTCTTGCCCACCCGCTTGATGTCCCTCATGTCCCAGATGTACAGGCTGTGGTCGTTGTACACGCAGGTGACCTTGGCCCGCACCTCGTCGTACACCATCGCAATGGTGTCCGGGTATTTGGCATTCTGTGGCACGGCCATGATGTGATTGATATGTACCCCTGCGGCGACATCCACGCCCAGGTAGTGGGTTCGGGGCAGCGTGGTCACGTACTCCAACGTCATGGCGTTGAAGATCCGAATGATCGATTCGGCACAGCCGACGAGGATGTACCGCGAGTTCACGCAGATGCAGTTCGCACTTGTGGTCCGGCAGGCGACCCACTTGTCCAGCAGACGGCGGGAGTTGAACTCCACCAGGTGGCCTTGGCGGGTTATCGCGTACGTGCTGTCGATGCCCTCCGCCTTGGCGCATGCTACCGCGCAGAAATCATTGTTCCGCAGCTCCCCCAAAATGGCACTCCGGCCCATCAGCGGCACCGGATCTTTGTATGACTGAAAGAGAGAACGCACGGTTAGTCCTGCCACGACACGTGAGGCGACGGAATGTGCTTGGTTACCTTTCGTCCTCCGTCAAGATACCAAAACTTGACGTGTCTGTTGCCGACCGTGACGAAGTAGCTGCCGTCTTCGCTGAAGCTCACCGCTGACACTTTGGCGCTGACTTTGTTCGATGCCATCTTCAAGTTCGACTTCCAATCGAAGACATTGACTATCATATCGTGTTGCGATCCAACCGATACCAGGTACTTGCCGGTTGGCGAGAAGGCCTGAAAACACCGAAACGACGGCGAGTCCATTAGGAGATCTCATTTTCGGACGAATTGACTTACCACACAGCTTATGGCGTACTTGTGACCAATAAACTCCGCAACCACATTGCCACCGGTTGAGGCTTCTGCATTCCCATTAGGGGCGTCCAGTTCCCACACTTTGATGGCGGGATTTAGGCCGCATTCGCCTGTTGCCACGTAGCGACCGCATCGCGAGAAGGCCACCGCTGTGATGGCCTTGCGGGATGTGTTCACAAGGTAGGCTTGGCTTTGTTTTTTGGCATTAAATAATATAACGGTACATCTGAAAAGAAACATAAAAAGAAAATTAAAATTCTGCAAAAAACCACGCGGAGACAGAGATTAAAATTTAACCCTGCGGGCGGAAGGAAGCGTGCAGAAGTACTGCCGCTTGCACAGCTCCTGGACGTGGTGCCACCGGGCGAGGAAACTAATGAATGAACCATTTTACTCCCTCACCCTCAACTCTCTCCGCCTGGAAGGACGAACTTTATTGCATGGATTAACTTTTGTGATGCGCCATCCGAGCGCTGGAAACGGATGGCCATTGTAAATTTACGGTTGCGGTGTGGGTGGGTGGTAGGTATCTTGGTTCATTTTAATTGAATGTTGCTGCTTGGGCTGAGCAGCAGTGTCCCGTGGAAAACATTTTTCCTCGGAATTAAATTTAATTTGCGGTCACCACGCCATGTGTAGGCGTTGTTTGCAGCGCGGTGGGTCCTTCTTCTTTTTTCCCCATGATTCTGCGCCATCTGGGACTAACGGATGACAGTGACCTCGAGAGGAGCCACATGTGAGGCGTGCTCCTATTCGGAGAGCTGGAGTAATTGAGCACAAGGAATGTAGGGGATCTCATCTTGGGTGGGTTTCCTCTCTCAAGGACGACGACAAAATTGAAAATGTTCCTGGAAGACTGTCAGGGGAGGATGATCGTACTCAGGATTGGGAATTTCTAAATTGAATCGAGAGTCGAGCTTAATTTGGCATTATTAAGCCTCACGGGCCTCAGGAAGCCGTTAATGAGGCGTTTGCTGGCATTGAGGCGGAAGCGGCTAAAATGGGCCTAGCGGTGAATGACGGCAAAAGGAAGTACATGCCGTCATCAAGAAAGGGCACACAACATCGAGACGTCTTGGACAGAGTGTCACAATGGGCAGCTATAACTTCGAGGCAGTCAAGGACTTCGTCTACCTCGGATCCGCAGTAAATAGTACGAACAACATCAGAACCGAGATCACCCGTAGAGTAACTCTTGTCAACCGCTGTTTCTAAGGGCTGAAGAGGCAATTGAGTAGTAGAGCCACCAAGCTGACTTTATACAAGACCTTGATCATCCGAGTCCTGCTGTATGGCGTGGAGGCATGGACAATTTCAAAAGCGGGTGAGGAAGTCCTTGGTATCTTCGAGAGAATAGCCCTGCGTACGATATTGGGTCCTGTTTGCGTGGACGGCTTTTGGAGAAGAAGATTCAACCACGAACTGTACGGGCTGTACAGCGACATGAGTCTAGTCAGGCGTCTTCGGATCCAACGCCTATGATGGGTGGGCCATGTAGAGCTTATGGACAACTCAGCTCAAAGCGTCTTCGACTCCGAACCCGTGGGACAACGTAACAGAGGACGCCCGCGTTTACGGTGGCGCACCCAGGTGGAGAAGGACCTCAACCAACTTGGCGTGCGACACTGGAGACAGTTAGCCAGAGACCGTGCTAGAGGCTTGTTGGTTGCGGCCCAGGTCCACCTCGGACTGTAGCGACAAAGAAAAGAGGAAGCAAAAATGTGGGTGGAACTTTGCTTGGGTTCGGGCAGACTGTACCCGAACTTTGTGGACTAGGAGACACATTTTTGTCTTCTCCATATGACGGAGTTAGCACGGCACGAGCAGCTACGACCTGCAGTAACACGATCCATTAGCCTTGACCGTGGATTGCACGAGTAAAGTGTGGGAATGCGTTCCAGCGCAACTCGCATGTATTACCGAACAAGTGACCACGCGAAGAGGAATGATCCAACGGGTGATTGCATCAGCCAGTACAACACCTGTGGCAGCATGCGACCGGCGAACGATGGAAGGTGATGAGGAAAGACTAGGCAGGCTGGGCAGTCAGTCGATCGGCGGGAACAGTAAAGATAAATAAAGTAAACTTGTAACGATATTTCGCCTGAGGGCAGGCGTTCGCGGAATCCCCTTCAGGGACACCTTTGACTGATGCATCCACTTAGAGATCTGTGTCTATGTATGCATGTTTATAAACATATTAGAATGTTGATATGCTGCTACTGGAGAGCATGACACTCTGGACCTTAAGCGAGCGTTTAAACTTATAGAAGACAAGGGTATGACAGTGCCAACTGCATTCCTCCTCTCAATGAACTCATCCGCAATACCCGGCTCGCCAGGTATGACCATCAGTTTACGGTCAAGCCTGCTTTCGGACGAATAGTTTAAATAAAATACTCGGTCAAGCACCCATAAGGGCCACCTCCGCAGTAATCACTTCCCCTAAATTGTTGCAACAGTGCAAGGATGAACTCAATCAGGAGGTTTAAGATCACTCCCCTGTGGGTTCCAGGCCACAGCAATATGGATGGAAACGAGATTACCGACGAACTGGACAAGCAAGCAGCTTCCGGCAATGACCTCACTGAAATGGTGGGCCCCCAATTAACGACCTCAAATACATCATCTAGCAACACTTCCTTAGCGATGGACTAGGACATCTAAGTACAAGACAGGTCCTTTTAAATTCAAAAACAGAACTGATGACCTCCTCAAAAGAAACCGCTCCACTAGAGTCGTGCTATTATAAGCACAGATCGCCAACCAAAGTATAACGATTACAATCAAATTTCTAAACTCTAAAGGTTGGATTTCGCTAATAGTACAAACCCAGGTCTAGGAGGTGTGGTATTAAAACGGCCCACAATGCGCTACTTGTACCCTGATTGACCCCAATCGGGAAGCCACTTAAAACAATCAACCAGCCACCATTTTCTCACTTTCTCTATCGATACTTTTGGCCCATACTGTTTCTTGACGAAAACTTGAGGGTGTTAATAGTCTTTTAAGCGCGCCAAGTTGGGCACCAAGTTGATCGAGGTCCTTCTGCATTTCTATACGCCACATAAGACGCGGAAATACTTTCCTGAGTTGTCAACGAATTCTTCGCATGAGAGACAAGTCGTCCATGCGCTCTACATGACCTAGCCACCATTGTCGTTGGATCCGTAGACGCCTGGCTACGTTCATGAAGCTGCCGTCAACGCCAACAAGACCGAAGAAAGCACACTGAGCTTTTTTCTCTAATATAGCAGACTTCTTATGCGTTTGTCCTTGCCTCTGTATTGTAGAACAAATTTGGAACGGCTGGAAAGAGTTTCTTTTTTTTTTTTTTTGAGTCCAGTACTGACGTCGTCAAAACGATTCAGCACTCATCCAAGTCAGAGGGAAGGCTCTGCCTACCTCGGTGCTATAGCTGCCCATTGTGACATTCTATCCAATTCGATGAAGCGCATATTTTGGTGTTCCTTTTACCCACTTCCGTCTCAACTTATCTCAAAGCAAACGCCTCATTCAGCTTTCCCTGCGTTCAGCCAATGAACGTCTGTGTCCTCCGCGTACGCCAAGAGAAGAACGGACATCTAGAAGATACTGCCTCTAGTATTGATCTGTCAGTTTTGCACGATGTCGGGAAGGATAATGTTGTCATGCAACAGTCCGGCGTCTTGTCTAAAATCTTATTTTATGTTACAGAGCTTGGTGATTATGTTTCCAGCTTCTCCATCAGCACCCTACACAAACTAGGCTGTCTGGCAGGAGTGTCAAAGCTTGACATGCTTGTAGCTTGTGCCTATACCACTGGATGGACTCCAGTGGATCTATGCACTGCCTTTAAGTCTACGAATAAGGGGTGAATGTCAGTCTGCACTTGATGCACTTTTGCCAGGATCCACGCTATACACCTTAGCCTTACCACATGCAGTATCGGATGACAGTTCGGTTTAACATGCGCGATTGAAACTAGGATGTCTAATCCGGAGGCCAAATTATGAAATCTGTACGATGGTGAAAAGCGCAAGTGGAACAGCAATTGAATCCCGGCGTCTTTGGCATATGGTCGTTCAATTGCAAAGATTGGCAACGAAAGGCAATAGCTTAAGCGAGGCATTAGATATTCGAGCAAAGATTGCCAACGAATGTCAACGACTTAAGCCAGGAATCGTTCAAGTTGTCGATTAAAATGAACAGACATCCAAGGGTTGCCATGAATTCGATTCCATCAGGAAGGCGACCACTTGGCAAACCCAGGACGAGATGCTTGGACCGATTCCACAAACTCGCCTGGTTATGCTTGGGCATAACTCGTGATGAGTTTGAGTCTATGGTGGAGGATCGAGTTGCATGGAGATCTCTCTTCCTCCCAACCGGCAGAAGATGACAGTGATGATGGCTTAAGGGAGGAATATTTCACAACCAAGACCTTGACCGAAAAGGCGCAAGTCATTGTCTTTTGTAAGCGTCAACATGTTGATGTTATTGAGTGCCCCCCCACCCAATCACACAAAGGTCCACCCCACATCCCCCACTCCGCCAACAGAATCCACCCAACGCTGCTCTCAAAATGATTGGTATGACCCACCACCCCCGCATTAAATATTTACATTCGCAATACAATTTAAGGACTACGACATAAAGAGGAGCACCGCAACTCGAACTTCTAATGCCTGGAGGAGCTCCCCAGTGTCGCATATCAAATGAACAGCATTTAACCACACACACACACACCCGATCGACATTCTCGCCAGCGAAATGCAAAGGATCTACCTACGGAGATCTGCAAATCACTCGGTGACTAGCGCAAGAGGTCTAAAAAAGGAAGAAAGGGCAACATCAATGGCACTGTGGCAAACCAGGTGGGACACCACAACCAAAGGCAGATGGACCCATAAATTGATACCCAGAATAGAAGCCTGGACAACGAGAGCTCACGGGAACTGCAACTACCACCTCACGCAGTTCTTGTCGGGCCATGGGGGTTACCGAAAATACCTCCACAGATTCGGTCACGACAGCTCACCCACTTGTCCAGAATGCGCGCGCGAAGATGAAGACGCAGAGCACGTAATATTCCATTGCAGACGCTTTGCCGTGGCGAGAGGAAGTCTACCAACTCCCGAGCTCGTAGTTAGCCATATGATGGAGTCAGCTGACAAATGGCTAGTGACATGTTCCTTTATTACAAGGGTGCAGATCGAGCTAAGAAGGCTGGAAAAAGAAAGAAAGGCCGAATTGGCAAATATAGTTCACATAGCGTGATATGCTAACCAGCCCCGCGAAGTAATACCTAACGGCAGTTCCGCGGGGAGAGTGGTAGAAGTGTGCAGAGGTGTGGTTTAGGACGTAGGCGCGAGGAAAAAGGAGAACAATATCCCGTGAATCGTTCATGCTGGTAACACGGGTTACCAGTATCTTGAAGAAGATTCCACATCCATTGGCGCAAACCATAAAAAAAAAAAAAAAAAAAAAAAAAAAAAAACACACACTGTGATCCACACGTTTTCATTTCATTCCCTATGCAGCGCGCGAGAAGACAAGCTCATGTGCGCCACTTTGGCTTTTTGGCATCATCATGCACTTCGGCCAAATTGCACATCATGTCAATGGGTTATGACATCGCAACCATGCATAAGGAATCACATTCCGCCTCTGCATCGTGCCAGCGGAACCGAAGGCGAACCACAGGAAGGGGTAATGTTCACGGATTTCCACACCAACTCACTCCGTGGGCGCAGCTTATTGAATTGAGGACAATTTTCTCGTCGATTTTTCGGTTGAAAAAGTTTCCTCTCTCGGAATGGATTTCCATCACCCCGACAGGCCAGCATGCGACAACGTGTGGGACGCCGTTGGAGTAGATGGCGGTGTGCCCTCGGAAAGCTGTCAAATCTCTTGCGAAGATTAAATGTTTCCAGGTAACGAAACAATTTTCAGAAGGATATCTTCAAGGAGGATGGTGGACTCGGGTAGACATTCTGAGTCGAGGCGAGGTGAGGGTGACTTAATGATGCAGTTGGGCAGAGGATAAATCCTTGTCGCAGACCTTGGGGACAGATTTGAATTAAAGATGTTTTCCCCTGCCGGAGACATTACGGAGTCAACTGACCCTGCTCTGTGTGTGGGGGCATACAGAAGAGCGTCTTGCTCCAAGGTGACATTTCAAACGATTGACCATGAATAAATCAACTTTTGGGCAAATGGACACAAATAGTTTATAGCTCCTTTTGGACAGGGTTTGCATTGTAAACGCAGCACCAACGGTGGGGGTGGGGGGGGGATGATGCTGACGCCGAAGTGATGGACGGGCTCGTCGTAGGGGAAACAGTCAGCACTGTGCAAAGAGAAAACCGATGAAGTAGGACGTTTTGTTCGATTTTTGTACCTGAAGTGGAAACCCCGAGCAGTCTTAAGTATACTTATCTTGGATGAAGCATACGACTCTTCTGAGCCCTTTTTATGCATACCCTTACGAAGGACGCTTCTCCTCTCATTGAATATGGACTAACAGATGTCGAAGCTAATAAAGATGAACACAGATCCCTTTTCCATTTCACTGACAGCCCGTAGACTGCGTCTCCTTAAGCTGTATCTAACGTAAGCTGTGCTAACAACAGAAATAAATCTGTTGGAAATATAAGGGAGGTCTACGGTCGGTGTCATCGCAAGGCGCTGCCAACTTGACATGCGGGCACATAGGACGAATCTTGGTGGTTTAAGTGAGCCACGGCCGTCAGGGCACTCAATTATCTACCGACTTAATGGACATGAGGGTAGATTTATCCCATTTACCTGGAGGAAGCTCATTTAAGAGGAAACAGAAAATGTTTCCCACCGGTTTCTACTTGCCTGACTATGTTTGTTATTTACACAAGCGTCGCCACCAAGGACCCTATTTCTTCGAGAATTTATGCGACTGAAGATAAGATAAGACCAGAAATGAAGTATTACAGAGATAGGCGACTTCACAGCTGATTGCCCTCTAGTCCATCGACGAATTTCTGATATATTCAAGAATTTTTCACGGTTTTTCATGAAATAACGTACCACAGAGGGCGCTAAACTCCGGGTTTGATTCCATTGTTGTCTCACGAGTGGCAGCGAACATAAAACTTTAATGTCAACTCCTAACAGCAATATTCGAAGAGCTATTTGTTGGCAAGTGGCAAGTCGTTGTCAGTGACTCAAGAGTTGAACAAATGAATTTTGAATCCTAAAAACTTCTGAAATAAATACTCGCCGAAGGGGCGTCGGATCTTCGCATTACATCATGGCGACCATGACTGCAGATGAGTGAATAACTTATCGAATTTAAATTTACTCAGCGACATAAAAAATTGTAAATTCTAATTCACTCCAAGAAAAGCCTATTGAAGGTCTAAAAAACCACTATCTGCCCTTTCACTACTCCTCAAACTCGTGTCAATCATCTTCCAAGCTACATCTCAGGATGGGTTGTCAAGGAACGCTGACGTATAGCCAACCAGGGCGATGAATACCAGTCGCGTTGTTGTAGACAGTTGTACACCCCGTATTCATATTTCACTAAATGAAATTCGCATTCTGGATGCATATCATAACCTAACGTAAGCTTATCTAAATTTAAAAGGTCCCGTAAACCTAGATTACTGTTCCACTCAATATGGACGATGATCGACGAGAATTCCGTCCCCCCGACTAAGACGAGGTCAAGATAGCAATATCAAGACTGAAGTCTAACAAAGCTGCCGGTGCGGACGGACTGTCGGCTGAAATCTTTAAGGCAGCTGGAGATGATCTGGTTGGGCGTATGCACCAGCTCATCTGTAAGATATGGTCGGAGGAGAGCATGCCCGATGAGTGGAATCTCAGTATCGTTTGCTCGATCCATAAGAAAAGAGACCCCTTTGACTGCGCCAACTATAGAGGGATAAGTCTCCTGAACATCGCCTACAAGATCTTCTCTGCCGTTTTGTGTACTCGCCTGAAGCCGTTTATACGTGGCTTCAGGCCAGGGAAGTCCACCATCGAGCAGATTTTCACACTACGGCAGATCCTGGAAAAGACCCAAGAAATGCAAATCGACACCCACCACCTTTTTGTCGATTTCAAGGCCGCATATGACAGCGTGCATAGGGACGAGCTATACAACGCCATGTCTAGTTTTGACACTCCTTCCAAGCTCGTCAGGGTGTGCAGGATGACGATGGAGAATTCTCGTGCTCCGTCAAGGTCGGTAACGAACTCACCGAGACCTTCAAAGACAAAAAAGGTTTTAGACAAGGCGACGCGCTGTCATGTGATTTCTTTAACATCATCCTGGAGAAGATCGTGCAAGACTCACACGCCAACACTAGAGGCACGATCAGAAGAAGTCCGTACAACTGTTAATGTATGAGGATGACATTGACGTGATTGGCAGAACACAGCGAGCCGTCAATGAGGCGATTGCTGGCATTGAGGCGGAGGCGGCTAAAATGGGTCTAGCGGTGAATGAGGGCAAAACGAAGTATATGCTGTCATCAAGAAAGGACACACAACATCGACATCTTGGACAGGGCGTCACAATGGGCAGCTATAACTTCGAGGTAGTCAAGGACTTCGTCTACCTTGGCTCCGCAGTAAATAGTACAAACAACATCAGTACCGAGATCAAACGCAGAGTAACTCTTGCCAACCGCTGTTTCTATGGGCTCAAGAGGCAATTGAGTAGTAGAGCCATCTCACGAAGGACCAAGCTGACTTTATACAAGACCTTGATCATCCCAGTCCTGCTGTACGGCGCGGAGGCATGGACAATCTCAAAAGCGGATGAGGAAGTCCTTGGTCTCTTCGAGGGAAAAGCTCTGCGTGCGCTCTTTGGTCCTGTTTGCGTTTACGGTTTCTGGAGGAGAAGATTCAACCACGAACTGTACGACATGAGTCTAGTCAGGCGTCTTCTTATCCAACGCCTAAGATGGCTAGGCCATGTAGAGCGTATGGATAACTCAGCTCCGGCCCGGAGAGTCTTCGACTCCGAACCCGTGGGACAGCGCAACAGAGGACGCACGCGTTTAAGGTGGCGCGTGCCGCCCTGTGGAAGGACCTCAACCAACTTGGCGTGTGACACTGGAGACAGCTAGCCAGAGACCGTGCTAGCTGGAGAGGCTTGTTGGTTGAGGCCCAGGTCCACCCCGGACTGTAGCGCCAAATGAAGAAGAAGAAGAAACCTAGATTACAGAAGGAGGGATTGAGAAGCAAATTGCCAAGGATAATTTTTCAGCATGAAAAATCGAATGAATTTGAGACATTAGCCGTGTTTTTTTCATCGCTATCGATAGTGAAGTGAAGTAAGATTCAAAAAAACGATTCGCAGTGGCTTTGATTTTTATCTGTAAAGACGTATGAAAAAGAAATTTTTATGTTCGAATCGCTGTCAAAATATATGAAAAAATTTCGAAGTCGAA
Organism: Eristalis intricaria; assembly: GCA_964034865.1. Lineage (NCBI taxonomy): Eukaryota > Metazoa > Arthropoda > Insecta > Diptera > Syrphidae > Eristalis > Eristalis intricaria. The sequence continues at coordinate 51,394,646 of OZ035874.1, forward strand.
TTTTATTGGCAGCCACTTTTCACTGCCGATATTATGGGCAGTGATAGGCAGAAGGTTGTTGTATTTGCTTTACGTGCAAAATCCTATTATTTGTGTGCTGCAATCATGTTGCGGTGGGGCTTTTTACGGAAAGTATGCACAGACTTATAGACGTTGTGGGATTGATGTTAGGATGTATCGATTGGTCGCCGTGACCACCTGTGACACAGGTGTGTCGGGGGGTTTTAAGTTCGGTCTATGAATTCGAATGAATCAATTTTCATCAAGTCACGACGCCACCTTTTTCTAGTCGACGCCAATGCTCAAAGACTTCTGTCTAGATAGAAAAAGCTTCTTAAATTTCGCCTTTATGACTCGGCAGAAGATTGAGACTCCCAAACCCTGGTGATCCCACACAGCAAGAGTGTCTGTTGTAGATGGTAGGCCCACGTTCAACTCGGACACTCGTGTTCAGGGCCACTGACAGTCCCAGCCAAGTAATGGAGCTCACGTCTTAATAGTTTTCGACTAAGAATAATATAATAATATGGGTGGCGCGACAGTCCGAGGTGGATCGGGGCCTAGCTTCTCAGCAACAACTCCTGTTGTGCGTGCTATTGTTCTTTCACGAGTGGAAGGGACCTATAGTTTAATGCCGACTCCGAACGGTGAAATTGAGAAGCTTTTTCTAGACAGGAATACTATTTGAGCATGGTCAGTGACTCGAAAGAGGCGGAGCCGTGAATTATCAAAGGTGGCCAATTCGGGTATCGAACCTGGCACCCTCAGCGTAGGAGTCGACGCAGTTACCCACTACGCCACGGCAACCCAGTGGGATAAGAGAAGACGCCCACGAAACCGAAAGCGAACACAGTTGGAGAAGGACATCAACTAATTTAACGTGCGAAGTGGAGGCAGTGGAGGCAGCTAGCTAAAGATTGAGTGCCACGTCCACCTCGGCTTGTGGCGCCCCTAGAAGAAGGAGTGTTGCTTGTTTATTAGACGTTTCATAAAGAGTTGCATGTTCAATAATTGTGAAGAACCTTCGCTGGCAGATCTTTCGTAAGTTGAAGTTGCAATTTTCATTTTTACAAAAGTAGCGATGGACAATGCGTAGAGAACATAACAGCTAAGAAGAGTGTTCCCAAATGTTGCTGTGCATTGTTCGGGCGAAATTCCTGGGGACTTAAAAGATGCACATCACAAACAGTTATGGCCGAGTCCACCATGGCCTGTAGCGACAATATAGCAATTTGCAAACGAGCGTTTCTTTCATGTCTAATCGTGATCATTGCCATTATAAGTGCCTTTTCAACTTTGCAGCCGTCCCTTGTATTTGAACTTCAACTATATCCAGCATCCGCATCCCAAATGTATTCCTAATGAGTTCACTCCGAGACCATTTGAGGTCCAGCGGCAATAATAAAAGGTCCAAATACCCCAAACCAAATCAAATACCCAAACAAACACCCCGGCACAAAACAACTTAAGCTTTGAGGTTGGGTACACACATCAAACGAGTTCGCAACAAAGTTCAGAAAAACTTTCAGGGACACACTGCCGAGCGCAGCACAGTTCATGGATACATTCTTCGGTTCACCGATACACAATGCTGCCTGCCTTGGGTTGAGAGTATTTACACTCTCACTTTTAAGCTCCACTCTCTGCATGTTTGCATATCGCAAACGCACCATTAGGTCGCAGTGAAGAGACCGCCATCAAAGCCGCCACACCGCCGGTAACACCTAATTAAGAAATTACCCAGTAAACCACGTAAAAGTTCAAATTTAGTTGGTAAACTATAATTAAATGCGGACTTCTATCTGGCCTTTCAGGTCCGGCGGCTCTGAAGTGCTGCGCACTTGATGAATGCAACGTACACTGTGTTCATCTCCGTTTGGGGCTTGAGTCGACCGCAGAACTCAATCGGCAAAATTGCAGGAAATTTTTTCTCTCTTCTGCATTGTTTCGTCTTCGTTCGCTTCGTTTTCTTGAATGGGCAACAGTGGGAGTGGGAGGCGAGTGAAGGAAATAAAATCCCCTGGAATCATGCCACCACCAGGACCACCATCGAGGGCATTCAATTGGCAGGAATGCATCTCTGTCTAATGGAACATGACCACGATGGCGTACACTCAACGAAGTTCATTTAGGAAAGAAGGTCACTTCTGGCCAACTAAACCACTTGAACGGGAGCAGAGGACCACTGCGGTGGTGGATGGAATGGATCGAAGTGCAATAGTCCAGTGGTTTGTGCTTTCGAGAGCGACAGCCAAGTGAAGTGGGACACTCTCTGCGTTATCGGGTGGGGAGGTTAATAACAAATTAAATAGTTTTTCAAAGCAAAAGTTAAAACTCTTCACTGAAACATGGTTTCGTAAGTTCCAAGGTCAGTCCTTGATGAGGGCACGTTTGGAGATTTTTCCTGAGGGACGTTCATGGTCGAGTGCTCATCAGAGATGGTGGACATAGATAGATTTTGGCGTGGAATATCGACCAAATGCATGGTCAGTACCTGTCTGAATGACAAATGCTGCTGCTTTAAGGATGGGACTTCTCAAAGAAAACGATGTTGTCCGACGGTAAAAGCGGCAGTCCTCCATTCATAGCTTGAAGAACCAGCCTGCCAGTTACAGAGGGCACGTCCCGCGACATTCAGGTATTTCATTTATTTTGTGGAAGGGTTTTAAACTTCTTTCTTTAGGCGAGCATATTCGAATCGCTTTTACATTTTTCGAGCACATCGGGACACAATTTGCATCCACAGTCCAAGGTGTAGGGATAGAAGTGCATAAGTCATAAGTCCATAAAATATTTATGTCAATACTAAAGTTCACAAAGCATAAAAGTTAGATTGATATGAAGGTGGGGAAAGGGGTGGCGGGGGTGGGGGGGGGGTGTTGCCCTGCAACCTCCAGCTAGGATCACTATGGGATTTGCATTAGGTGAGGGGTTCTGTCCATGGACAGACTATTTTTAGTCAGGTTTTTCATAGACTACCAAAGTTTGCATGCAAAGAACGTTGACGTGAGATAAGACCCAACGAAATAAAGACTTTCTTTTTGGCTGAAAACATTATACTGCTAGATATAATTAAACTTAAGCTCCAGGCACCAGCCTGACAGTTGTTGACATACCTTTAGCCGAGTGGGTTAAACCTTGAAGAAAATGGGTTAAAACCCTGGTAACGAGCGAAGAAAGCCACCCGCCTCATCCTTTAAGTACCCCAGACTTTCTTACAAGCTAAATTTAAATTTGGGCTATACATCCTAGAAAAAAATTCATTTTCAATACGAAATAAGGCCGATTTTACATTTGGTCATAAGTCCATAGACATTTCGTAGGGACTTATGGCCTGTGGACTTATGACCCTGCACCACTCATGAACTGGTTGATTGTACGGCCAGGCACCAGCCTACTTTTGCTTTATTTTATTTATCTTCTATGAACCACATCAGCACCCAATACCTGCCATCTGATCCGAGCCAAGGCGGGACGGTTTTCTTTTCAGGCGTCGCAGAGGGTCTCTTCGCTTAGGCCAAGCACACTGAGGTGTTTGAAGAAGGTGTGGTGACTAGTTATTACTTCGCTAAGTCGTCTGCAGTCTTTTCTATCAAGGGATAACAATAATGTCGCGGATTTGTTACAGAAATTCGGGAACATGCGCTTTGTCTGTCTGCATCCTGGTAAGGCATGCCACCCCGTTTGTGTTCTCAAGAGCCCCAGCCATGGATGAAACCCTAACCAAGGACAAAGGTAATTCCAGCACAGGTTCAGGTGCTTAGAATGAGTTATCTGATCCATGTTCAATAAAGTCATCGGCGATGTCATCTATCAAGTCTTAGCGAATTTTGACCGCCGATCAATTTCAAAAAAATAACTCGCATTCCTTAACTACACTGGAAGTGGTTAAAGGGTTGAACAAGGGCTTAAGTACAGCTTTGTTGTCGCTCCGGGCACAAACACTTCGCTCCTTCCACCTTTTCTTGGCAATAAAGTTCGTAGCCATTAGGATCACAAAGGCTTTCGCTTAGAAAACCAACGCAAAATCTACATATTGAGGTGTGAAGTCTAGTTGTCGTCCTCCAGCTTCTTGTAGACAAGAAATAATATTGGAGACTCAATGTCTGCCAGAAACTATACCGCAACCGTGAGGTTGTACGAAGCAAATCAATTCTGGCAAATTTGGCAGCAAAGCCTAGTAAGAGAGGTGGCGCCTAGTAAGAGGGCCACCAGCAAGTCTGGAAGTTAAGGTTTTGGGGGCAATATTAGGTACCAATAGAGCTCTATGTGCAGGCATTTCCAGGATGAAAACTAGAAGAGTTGTATATGTCGATGAGGCAAACAAAAATCTTGACTCCATTGGCTCGATCACATTGACCACATGGGTCTTCTTCGAATTAGTGGAATAGGCTAATGGCTGGAATAGGAAGACTGAACGTCCCTTATAAAGGCAGATGTAAGACAGCTTGATTTCCACACGTGGAAGATGCTTGCTGTAGATGCTATGCACTAACCTTCTTTTGGCTGAAGCGCCATTTAAGTCCTGCCTGACAAGTGCCGTGACATGTGAAAGTGTCATAGGGCCAAACTAGTTTGCGACATTGCGTCAAATTTGGCCCTAAAAAACAAAAATATATTTGTCATGAAGAAATGCTCCCGTAAAAAAGTCTGGTATATTGAAAGTATGGGGTGGGTCGCCTGTCTGATAATTTGACCTAGTGGGATCACACTTCACTTACAATCGATCTTGCATGCTGGAAAGATCACCACTCTGTGGTTCGACGGGACCGCTCGCTAAGCAAATATTTAAAGACAGCTATTGATAATCTGACTATAATACTGCCCTACTCGATTTCAAAAGCTGCTACGTGACGTCCTGGCTTAAAAAAATTAACCCATCATGGTCCACATTGATCGATCGATGATAAACGCAGGTACGGGCAGTTTCTCCAAGATGTTGAATTTGGACCGCTCCTACAAGCTTTTTGATTATGGCAGTGTTTTTCAAAGAACGTCCCTCGCAATCAAGAAAAGCTGCCAGAATCAGTGTTGACTATTCCGCCATCTGATATTACCATCGTCAAGGACAGTCAAGCGGTAAAGCAATTTGGGAAATAGACCTAATGTCCAAGGTAGTCGCAAGTAATCATAATCAATTATATAGACCATTCTACCCCGCTGCTTAAAAACAAAGAATTGACACCCTGACAACCACATCGCGCCCAAGGGCTCAATACACTCTTATGCGGATGGTTCGAGGACGGCACAATGAGTCGGAAGTGTCGTTCTTTCAAGAGACTGCCAGGCTATTGTGGCGTTTTTCCTACGGAGATCATCGTGATTCGTGAACCATCGTCATGACATAAGTGAAGGGCAATACCCTCCTGTGAAATTGTCTTCACCGACATTATGAAAGCCGTCAGGCTGGGCCTCCCAACTCCAAACTTGTATCACACTGTGGCTCAGCTCTGTTAGAAATAACTGAGTAGATCGATATCTGTCCACTCAGCCACAGCGACATTCTAGGCAAATCTGTAGCTAGTCACACAACAACCATCTCTCCCCATTCCAATGAAGTAACTCCAAGAGGGCCATCGTTTAACACCTGAAAGCAACTCCGAGATCGAACAAACTGCCGCGAGATAGCTGACAAGCATTGCATACTAAGCCTCCAAAGTGATCCGGCTCAGAATCTGGTACATGTTCATGATTGGTGTCATTACAGGACCTGTATCTTGAGCGATCATGCTAGGAAGCTAGGCGCCAGCACTAACTACTTAGAAATCGTACAACATTTCCTCCGCTCCTGCCCGGATCTTGTGTCTTGCAGGTAAAAATGGTGACCAGATAACAATGATAGCTTTTCCAATTGCCCTGTTTCAGAAACTGTGAAAGTTATCAATTATATCCACCTGATAAAATATTAAGTAAAGTCTGCCATTTTATCATGGACTCTGCAAAATTTATTCACGAGCCATTCTTCAACACTTTCTTGATATCGACAAAGAAGTTCCCAAAAATGAGTTCATTCTCAAGTACATCTTGGTTAAAAATTCACACAACACTGACTTTTAAAAGGAACCTCCAAAAATCGAAAAATACTTGTCCAAAAACAAAACAGTATCCATACGCCATGAAGCACAGCACTCACTGCGAGAGAAGGCAGGCGCCTAAAGTGTCAGTAATTAATTTCCATCAGTTGAACACTTCCCCCCAAAGCACAGCTGGTCTCCCAAGATGAACACACACAATTTCGTGTTCCGACAGCGAGCCTCTTTTCAAACTTGACAACTCACATGTGGGGAGGGTTTTCAATAATTAGTCACGGAACACTTCACCGGCACAGAGCGCAGCATTTGCGGAAACAGGAAACAGAAAACCATGTACTTCACGATGAAACGCACACTCCGCACTGAATGGGTGCGTGAATAGTACCCGACGGATATGGGCCGTGAGATACTTTAAATGATTTATGAGAAAGTTGTGGGCGATGGGCTGCCTAGGAAGCGCATTCATTTTGTATCAGACTCAGCGCCGGTGGGAAGCAATGAGCCATTGGGTGATGGTGCTTCACAAATTTGAGGGTGCTACAAGGTCAATAGGTTAAGTACGACTTTGATTTAGTTAATATTGCCTTTAAAGATGAGGTTTGATTGTGTTGCTGAGGTGGATTATTGGAAGAATATGACGCTCAGGAGAATTCTGTCTGTCCACCCTTTGAATTGTCTTCTTTAATCTTCAAACTAGAAACAAGACCTCGCTCGTATCTGGAGATGACCGAACTGTTTCTAAGGGCCAGGCGAGCTGAGAGCCAAGCAAACGTAGCAGCGATGCAAAAACCCTGATATCCACTATCAGTCCAACATGGAGGGCATTTGCCAGTGCATCCAGGGCAAAGTAGCTTATTGCTCTCAACTTGGCGAGATGCCAGCGACGGTCCCTGTAAGTGCACACGTCAAGTTGATATACAAAATATCACAATCGACAGCTACAATTTCGAGACCGTAGACTCCACAAACGACATCACTGTGGAGATCCCTCGTAGAACCGCCTTTGGCAACCGGTGTTACTTCGGTTTGTCAAAACAACTGGTATCAAAACTTCTGACTCGAAGGACTAAGGTCATGCTCCAAGAAAACCCTTATTTTGCCAGTCCTGCTATAAGGAGCCGAAAGCTGGACGATAAGCAAAACTGCGGCGCTGATTCTTGGTGCCTTTGAAAGAAATGTATGAATGGACGAGCAGACGCAACCACAAACTCTGCGAGCTGTACCAGGATGTGAATGTAGGGCGGCAGGCAAAGCTCCGTCCACTGCACTGGCTCGGCCACATTGAGCGCATGGACAACAATGCTTCAGCTAAGAGGGTCTTCGAATCCGAGCCTCCTCGTTCGAGAAGGAGTGGAGTATGAATCTCCGTAATCGCGGATTCAAGACAGCTTGGTCTTGATAACTGGAAGCAGCGTGCCCAGGACGGGCAACAATGAATAGCAGCTATCGCCCAGGTTCGGACTCTGCAAGGGTCGTCAGCCTGATAAGTAACTAAGGAAGTAAGTAAGTAAGTTGACATACTGCCTCCTCGCAGAGCCCTCTGGATAGCCTTTACAGAAACCGCTTATACGTGAACCAAAGTATGAATGTACGATGGGCTGTACAGCGACATGAGCCTGACCGGGGGTCTACGGACTCAACGTCTACAGTGGTTAGGCCATGTAGAGCGCATGGACAAAACTGCTCCAGCCCGAAGAGTCTTCGACGCTGAACCAGTTGGACAACGCAATAGAGGACACCCAAGTTACCCAAGAGACCCCCAGCTGTGGAAAGACCTCAACCAACTTGGCGTGCGCAATTGGAAACAGCTGGATAAAGAACATGCCAGCTTAAGAGCCTTGTTGGTTGAGACCCATGTTCACCCCGGGATGTAGAGCCACCAGAAGAAGAAGAAGAGTGGCTAACTGTAGAATAAAACCACACTTAGGCCAAGGTCCATTGTGACACCACGCGGAATGGCTGCTCCTAATCTTGGAACCAGTTGATTTTAAAAGTTTAGCTCGTTGAAATTGTTGAACTAGCATGCCTCTAAATTTAGGGATCCACGACGAGAGCGCGATACACATTCAAAGGTGGTGGCTTCTACCTCCTCTTCATCCATGCAGCTTCTGCAGCAATCATTGTATGGAACACCATCCTGCGGATATGTGTGCCTATGAGTGTCCAGCTACGACACCGATCAGCGTCCTGAAAGAAGGTATGCTTAATCTAAGCAGATGGAGACTATGCTGGCCATATTCCCCCTGTTTTAAGGCAGGTGGAGCCGTCTAGTTTTGTTTCTTTGCTCAGCTACCTCGTTAACATACAGCCTGCAGTTAAGGGATGTTTTTCAAAATAAACAACGAACATGACGTTGATGGACTGTAAGACGAATATGAGGCGCTCATGATTCTGTGGAGTAAGTTGCTACTTTCAAGCGTACAAAGAGAATGTAAACAAACACACGTGGTCATCAAATGAGAAAAAATACCACGTTCCGGAATAAAAAGTACTTTAGACTTAGACCTTGGAAATAACAACCGGAGAGACATTCATTTCATGATCGTTCATGATCGACAACATTGTACGGAGAAGTAAATCTAGTTTACTAATTGGCGGAAATAACGTTTTTAGTGCCAGCTAACAATGCCCTTTAATGCCAGAGGTACCATTCACGGTAATTAAGAGTGTGTGTTTGTCTAAGACGAACGAGGAAATAATCGTTTTCCTTTTTCCGTCTTTCCACTATAATGTCTGAACCAATGTGACTCGTGGAGTGCCTGAGTGGGGTTGTTTACGGAGCTTGTTTATCGGAGCCCAGATTCACATCGAACTGTAGCGCCACATAAGTAAGCAGTAAGGATCTTAACCCGCCTTTACACAATCAAAATTTCGTCGCATCATCTGTCGGAAATAATCGTACAATGGTACACAGTCAGATTAAGAAATTTCCATAGCATACGACACGGTACCAAACGCTGAGAACAAAAATAGCAAAAATGAAAGAATAAACGCAAAAGCCCATTCGAAAGATGGCCGATTTCTGCGCATACATGAGACGCAGAAGCCTCGCACACTTTTCGGCTCCCTTACGTACAAGCCTCACAGTTGATGGGACAGAATCTTAAGAAGTTTTGGCGAGAGTCTTCAGTAAATAATGCCTACAAATCGTGTGTTTTGAACTTTTTCACATGGCCTGCCCCTTCCGTGTCTTCGGTGTCAAAATGATCGATTTTGGAGCGTCGAACCACGAACTCAGCACCACATTCATTTGAAAATAATAAACAACAGCACGACTTGAGGGAAATGTTGTTCCTTGGAACGTATTATTTTCTGTATTGCTCCCACTTTTTCATCTGTCTTCGATTCATGTGCAAAGATTCGCAGAGGAAAATCCTGCGTCAGATTATGAAGATCCCAGTCCAATCAATGCGGAATGCTAGTTGGGAGGTTTTTCTCGAAAAGGGATCTAAGCCGTAAGCACCTGTTTTCCACAATGCAAAACGTTCGTCGTTTTGTGATGTTTCTAATGGCGCACCTCAAGGTTCTATACTTGCACCGTTATTATTTTCAATGTTCATTAATGATCATTGGAATGTGCTGTCTTATTGTAAATTTCATACATATGCAGACGATGTTCAAATATACATAAGTTTTCCTCTTGGAATGAATGAAGATTCAGTTGCTAAATTAAATGAGGATTTGAAGTCTATAACCAGGTGGGCTATCGAAAATGCTCTCACACTCAATCCTGACAAAACCAAAGCCATTTCCCGCTCATAGAACTTAACTCTATCGCCATTGAATTTGTTACCTCTGTCAAAAATCTTGGAATAATATGGGCAGGTCATATCGATAGTGTAGTGTCCAAAGTATGTATGCGTCTCTTAGAGGTCTGCTATAAGCAAATTTATACTTCCTATTCATGTAAAAATAAAACTTGCCAAAGCTCTCTCTCTCTCTCTCTCTGACCCTATGGCTGCGAGCTGTTTGCTGACTGCGATTACCTTTCCTCCCAAAAACTGATAAAAGTTGATTAATTCAACTGCAGGTAAGTATTTAAAATTGTCAGATTCAACCATGTCTCAGATCAACGCCCTCAGCTACTGGGATGTGATTTGGAAGCACTCTTAAAATACAGAAAAGTACACATCCTGAATTTTAAGAGTGCTTCCAAATTTTTCGTGACAAAATCATTCACAAAAAAAAAAAAAACTTTATCGTTATCTTTATGAAAAAATAACCGTCTCTTGGTCGACGAACTTCTCTTCAAACATGTTTAATATCACGTATGCAGTTTTTCATTCATGCTGTCTCTTCATGTCATCTCTGGAATCACCTACCTCCACAGTTTAGGTCTAAGGTCGAATACCGAGAATTTTGTTCAGCTTGTTTTTCATATTTTTCTAACTCGAACTGAAATGATTCCTAATTCTTAACTTTAATTTTTGTTCAATTGATGCATTGAAACTCCAATTTGTACATTTAAATTCACTGGAACCTACTTGTATGTCACTTAATGTTATTTCCGCTTAAATGCACTGTGCTTTTAAGAGAATTTAAAATTCTTAATGTACAGCGTCCATAAACAATAAAACAAATTAAAAAGCAGTCGGTGTTGTGTTTAGTAATGTGCAGTGACTGGGGGGAGCTCGGGTCTAGATCGAAGGGTCTTTAGACTATATGCGTTCAGTTTATCAGTGATTATTGAAAAATAAACAAAAATGTCGTGTCACCCTGTCAGCTTCCACATGCAAATTTAAGCTTGCTATAATCCTCTCAACGATGTGCAATAATGTTCTCAATTACATTGTATCCTTTCAATCATATTATGCTCTCATGTCACAGCCATTGTGTTATACGACTGTTATACGAATGTTATAAAAGGGCTGATCGATGTTATTGACACTCTCTGTTGAATAAACTCTGTTAATGCTATGTGTTCTCGACTGAGTCTGTGGTTTGTGGTTTTTCATATTATGTGTCCTTACACATTCAACGCAGGAAAGTGAAGAAGACTTGCCAGTGGAGCGGATGAAGTACTTCGTTCTACTACTACTATAGGGTCGCTGCACTCGGTTAAATGTACTGCAGTCAACTACTCTCTCAGGGACAGTGTAGGCTTCCGTACGACTGGAATGGAATGGAATAGCAATGGAATACTGCGCAGCACTCGCTGACTCAAACCTCTCTTCAAGGCATCAAGTGCAAGAAGGGAAAGAAGCTGCTGCTGAACATGTCATGAGAGGGTCTGAGACTGACCCATCCCACGCAATTCTTCGGTTTAAACCACCTCTTTCGAATGTCAATAAAAAAGTGGGTGGTGCTGCTCTTTAAATACCTTCGACAACACTCGGATGCTTTGGCGCAAGTTGAGATGTGCAAAGGTCAGCACACTCAGTCTTTGTTGAATACATTTAATCAGTGCGGCAAAAAGCTGTTAGCGAGGGTAGTGGAATCACTAACTGGCCACAGTCACCTAAAATGCTACCAGATGAGGCCGGTGACGAAAGGGAAAAACATGACACTCGTTACTCCCTTTGTCACTTTCCCAGTCTCTGGGAGTTGAGAGAATATTTCTTCCAAAACCTTCAGGATTTGGCCAAAACTCTCTTTGGTGTACTTTTCAGATAAGTTAGACGTGGCAGACGAACGTCTACCCACTATCCTTACCTACCGTCCGCTTCCGTACAAATCGGTGGTCCTACAAATTCATACTACAGACAACCATGGGGTGCTTTAGCACAAGAAATTTGTTGAAAACTCCAAGTGAAGGACATGCTGTAGATTCCTCTTTATTGCGACACCGCTCTATCAGAACGCATCAGATCGGCCGAATGATGAAGAACGGGAACTTACTTCGCTTTTCTCGTCGTTTTTTCCTCACTGCTTATTATTTTGACAGCAGCCTAATTAGGAAAAAAACAATTTAGCCCGAAGTGTCCCAATAAAGTGGAACCACGGTATATTGAGTCGTCGTATATAAAGCGGAATCCAATGTATAATTAGTCGTCGGAAATTCTTTCAGAAGAAGTAGTCATCACTAGTTTGGGACAATACATCAGTCTAATGCACAGTGTGTTGGTCATTCAAATACCACTCTCTGCATTTCATTTCTATATAACGGTCTATTAAAAGGTTCCCAAGTGTAGTTTTCCTTGATTTGATAAGAAATCTGTCACTATTCTCCAAGCAGACACGTCTTCTCTTTTGATGGCGCTACAGTCCGGGGTGGACCTGGTCCTCAACCAGTAGCAGTCACGTCACGAAACGTATATTTTGTTAAATTTGTTGATCAAGTTGTCACTCCCTTCCAAGGCCTTTCCGTTCTTACTTCCAGCAATTTGCGAAAATCTCCTCATTTCCTCTGAGGGTTTCCCACTTCCGCACCCGCAAGTTCCAACCATCGCACGGAAAAACCCGCACACTGAGCTCGAATTAAAAGTACTCCCACCACAAAAAAACACGATTTGATAAATACATACCCAGCTGGATAGGCCAGCAATCCGCTCACTGGCGACACATCTAACGCTGCGTTGCTGCATACTGTCAGTCCAAGGATTTTTTTCAGTTTTATCTGCAAAGAGAAGAGAAAGCAATCCGCCATTAGTCTCGAAATTGTTTCCTGTCATTACCCACTACTCGAGCGTGAGCTGCGTCAGCTCTAGATAAAACTGCAATTACGTCTGAGTACAGCTGAGATCACTCCATGTCGGAGCGGTTACCAGTCACGTCAGTCAGTCAGGTCTGCGTCGTGTTACGCAACCGAGGCAGCCGCCTCCTCCGAGATAGAACCATGTCTATACTTGAAGAAATTCCTTCATTCATCCACTCGAGAGACACCTACATACCGGAGATTGTGGGCCAAGTAGCAGTGGAACAGGTGTTGAAAGCGAAACTACGTCAGCCCGCCCGTCGCGGTCGTCGTTGGTCCCGCAACTGTGCTCGCTCTAATGCGCCCACTGTGTGATCGCTGCCTCAAGGCGTGCACTCTCCAGTGAGTCTAGTTTTTCTCCCCAGAACGCTTTAATCGCGCGGCACAAATTGATTACAGGCTCCGCTTACACAAGGAGGGCGTGCGTGTGTGTGGGGGGTTGTGGGGCGTTGCGTCGGAAATCAATTCACACCGGAATGCAGTTAATTTCGAGTTTTTAACCAAAACCGCTTGTCTGCTGTCTGCTCGAGTGAGCAAATCACCCTCGTGGGCCAACACCAGCAGACAGCCGCTGCGGGCCACAGCGACAACAGCTGGAACTGCGTTGCAACCTGACACGCCACCGCCGGGGGTTTGTTGATTTTCCAAGCCACACCAAGCCCCTTCCGACGGATCATACGTGTGCGGCACGACGAGCGATTGGCATGAATGTGAATATGAAGCCGCAACGTGCGAAGTGGACAAACAGGGTGATGAGGTGAATAGAATTTCAGATTCATGCGAGGGGTGATCCGCGCTCAAGGTCGTGTTTAAAATTTAATTACCATTTGACAGAGGAGCGGAAGGCCGGGAGAGTTGACCAAAAAAGGTGTTTCGCCGGGATTTCTGGATAATTAGATGGAAATTGAGTTTCCGCTCGCGGCCGGGGAGTCGTAAAAAATGTTCCCAGTCACCGGGCGTCATTCATTATTCCGTCGTAATTAGCTCAAGGAATCAAGTTCTTTAACAGCAGGGAAACTTTGTCAATTCTTTGAGCTTACTTTTCAGTCACAATTAATTTGGCATCGCAGGAGACTTCCATGTGACCCGTGGATGGTAATGATTCGACGCGGTTTAATGTGATTCAGAAAACTATTAAGATAGATGTGGCTAATCTTTGGTTGAACACTGCAGGCAGGTAGGCATAGTACAGAACAGACTACAGCTTCATATGGATGTGGGAAAAGAGGCGGTCACTAAATTAAAGAATCAAAGTGGCAATCGTGGACGACATCAGTACTTGAGGCCAGCTAGTTGTTCTTGATGAAGGAACCAAGAACGCTGAGCTAATTCCTGCTGTCAACTGAACTGGTCTATGAACTGCTTCCTCTTGTATTAGCACCATGTCACATTGAGAGTCTGGCCAAAGGCCAGTCGTTGAGTCATGAACGCTCCTCAGCTGTCTTAACTGGCGGACAAGCAACTTGACTTAAGGCTTCGTCGGGAAGTGAAGGTTCCTTGGCATTGACTGACGTGACTCTCCGCAATTCTGCGTGGAGACCTGAGATGAGTTGCTTATCAACAATCTAATAAGTCCTCATGGGGTCCTCAGTGCCGGCTAGGGATGTCCACACTGGCGCGATTACTATACTGCAGCAGACCCTGATAAATTTTAGGTGAGTGCAGATCGACACACAGTGCATATATACGCTTTATAGCGCTATGTCAAGTTGTGCCATTTCTGCGGGTCTTGTCAGGTTCTACAGGTCTTGCTGGTCTATCAAAACATTCAATACCAAGACCTTCAACATAACTCTTGAGTAGATCGTGCAAATCTCATCTCAATGGGGATCTGCCAAAGCTCCATACATACCACCACCAGAAATGAAAATGAACCCCTTAGACCTAAGTCTGAAACGGAAGATATGTTTACCTGAAAAAAGGTTTATTCAACTGCCTTCTGGGTTGTCGCTAATAAGGTTCGACACAATAACCCTTGACGACTTCTTCTACTATGTTTTCCTTTCAAGCCCCTAATAGCTTAAAGGGCCAAATGTATGATCTATGAATGACTAACCCTGCCAGTTATTTTGTAAGAATCAGAATGCTGGGAGCCCCGTCAGCAGAACTTCAGAGCTAATTGTTGGTGCATTTGAGAGGCAAATTCTACACCGAATATTTGGCCTGCACATAATGTGAATGGAGGGAATGAAACATATCCGAGGTTCTTCTTCTTCTTTATTTGGCCCTACAGTCCGGGGTGGACCTGGGCCTCAACCAACAAGCCTCTCCCGCTAGCACGGTCTCTAGCTAGCTGTCTCCAGTGTCGCACGCCAAGTTGGTTGAGGTCCTTCTCCGCCACCTTAAACGGCGTCCTCTGTTGCGTTGTCCCACGGGTTCGGAGTCGAAGACTCTTTGAGCTGAGTTGTCCATAAGCTCTACATGGCCTAGCCATCATAGGCGTTGGATCCGAAGACGCCTGACTAGACTCATGTCGCTGTACAGCCCGCACAGTTCGAGGTTGAATCTTCTCCTCCAGAAACCGTCAACGCAAACAGGACCAAAGATCGCACGCAGAGCTTTTCTCTCGAAGAGACCAAGGACTTTCTCATCCGCTTTTGAGATTGTCCATGACTCCGCGCCGTACAGCAGGACTGGGATGATCAAGGTCTTGTATAAAGTCAGCTTGGTCCTTCGAGAGATGGCTCTCCTACTCAATTGCCTCTTGAGCCCATAGAAACAGCGGTTGGCAAGAGATATTCTGCATTTGATCTCGGTACTGATGTTGTTTGTACTGTTTACTGCGGAGCCGAGGTAGAGGAAGTCATTGAATACCTCGAGGTTATAGCTGCTCATTGTGAGGGTCTGTCCAAGACGTCGATGTTGTGTGTCTTTTCTTGATGACAGCATATACTTCGTTTTGCCCTCATTCACCGCTAGACCCATTTTAGCCGCCTCCGCCTCAATGCCAGCAAACGCCTCATTGACGGCTTGCTGTGTTCTGCCAATCACGTCAATGTCATCCGCGTATGCTAGCAGTTGTACGGACTTCTGGAAGATCGTGCCTCTTGTGTTGGCGTGTGAGTCTTGCACGATCTTCTGTAGGATGATGTTAAAGAAGTTACATGACAGCGCGTCGCCTTGTCTGAAACCTCTTCTGACATTGAAGGTCTCGGTGAGTTCGTTACCGACCTTGATGGAGCAGCGAGAATTCTCCATCGTCATCCTGCACAACCTGACGAGTTTGGCAGGAATGTCAAAACTAGACATGGCGTTGTATAGCTCGTCTCTATGCACGCTATCATATGCGGCCTTGAAATCGACAGAAGGTGGTGGGTGTCGATTTGCATTTCTTGGGTCTTTTCCAGGATCTGCCGTAGTGTGAAAATCTGGTCGATATCCGAGGTTATGAGTTATACAAATATGTCTATGTATATAGGGTACAGGGTGGGCCATCTAGTGTCTTTTTAAATCATAGGTTATTTTGACACTGGCATCTGTGTCCCGTTGGAAGTCCTGACAGAAAGTCACTATCATACCTCCACGGACAGCAATTAGTTGCTTTACTGGGTTTTTTTGGGAAATATTGAAAACCTATTTCCAAAGTGAGTGTTGTATAGGCCACAGAGTGAATTTTTTAAATAGTGGACAATACCCATGGTGCCCGTCGTCGTACGGTAAGCACAGATGAGAATGTGGCTGTTGTTGTCGAGGCCATCGTTGGATCTTATTTCTTCGAAAATGATTAACCGTACGGTTAATGGTGGGCGTTACAGAGCCATGTTAATAATAATATGGGTGGCGCGACAGTCCGAGGTGGACCTAGGCCTAGCTTCTCTGCAACCACTTGTGTTGTGCGTGCTATTTTTCTTTCACGAGTGGAAACAGAGGCATGTTAACCGATTTATTTTTGACTGAAATTTTGTTTTACATGGATTTGGACGACCTGGAATTCCGGCAGGACGGCGTGGCAAATTTCCAGATCGTTATCAGCCGTGTTGGCGATATCAATTGGGCGCCTCGAAGCTGCGATCTTTGTGGGGAACCGTCAAGGATCGATGTTATGCCAACAATCCGGAAACGATTCAAGCACTAAAGGCAAATGTCATCCAAGCAAGCCGTGAGCTCCAGTCGGAAGCCATCAACAGGGTCTTGGGAAATTGGCGTGACAAAAGCCGCTACAGCGCAGGCAGCATAATTAAGGGGAAATGTTTGTTCTTACTAATAAAGCCATAATACAGGGAAAAAATTGATTTTGTTCCTTTTATTGCATTTTTACAAAGAAACTTTTATGTGGACCCTGTAGTTTGAAAGGAAAACTCCTGTCGACTTTAGTCGATCATCCACATCGGGGGAAGGGACACTAATGCTCCAGCTAAGATGTTCTCCGAATTCGAGCCTGAAGATGGAGAATGTTTGTAACATGCGCGCTCAGAACTTTCAAGCCAGCGGCGACTCAGATTCAGGTCAAGTGTTGAAATAAGGCTTTTACACAACGAAATAATTATACCATGCTTTCACACGGTAAAATTATCAATTTTATGTGTTTCGCTCCTCTTTTTTCCCACACACGCGTTACGCTCTAAAATACGAAAAAGAAATGAATAGCGAGGAGGCTTACTCGAAAGCCGATACGATTTTGCACACAAGCGACGCGGAAGCCTCCCAGACTTTACGACGACGAAATCTAAGAATGGCCTACGACCTCAAGTTGCACTTTATGGAAAAGTCGACAGGATTGCAGGTCTACGACAACAACAAAAATTACACGTCTCCCTTATAATAGGACACATGACAGGAGATTTTTATGGTTATGTGGATGTAGTTCGGATGGCTAGGATCCGGCGATAATACCTACAATATTGGCCACATCAACCGAATGAAATGCAATGCTTTCAGCAGAAACAATACATCGGGGTCTTCAATGACTGGAAGAAGCGTGAGTATCCGCAAAGGATACCAAGCAGATTCAAACCATTCACTGTCAGCATACAAATTGGCAACCGCCTTGTCCTTTCCAGAATTTCGCCTGAAATCCATTCTACAGAAGGACCTTGAAATCGAGCGCCAAATAAGGCACATCAACTTTAATTGATACTTGCTCATCAGAGCTTGATGACAAAACCACCATAAAAGCAAGCAATTAATTAACATCTATCGCCATTCATTTGAGAATTGAGTTACGTTCGACGTCAGCAAGCTGAGTGAGTGATAGAAAGCAATTGTCTAGAGCATGCTCCGAGAAACCTAATCAGCTTCTTAGTATGCACACAAGTGGATGACTTTCTATTTAATGTCTTTCGTGTTTTTATCAATTACAGTTGGAGTTGCAAAATCGAGTGATATCGCATTTTCAATCTTCAGCTCTAAAGCGATGCGATGATAAGAGCTTGTCAACACGCGTTCGCTGTGATCGCGGGGAGACGTGATTGGGGTCGAAGAAATGTGATTGATCTACGAGGTGTGCCGAATGAGGCTTGGCTTTGCAGAATCTGATGCACAGAAGCACATAACAGCCATCGGAAGAGGAGATTGAGATTGCCACTGACTTCTGTCTCAGAAGCTACGACAACGTAACGACCCACTTCCGTCTCAGAAGCTATGGCAAATCGATGATGCAGTTGCTAAGGCACCTTAAAGATCAGTTTTAATATGCCTTGCGAACATCAGGAACATCAGGGCATGTTTCTTAAAATTTTTTTGTCTGAGGGCTTAGACACCGACCCCGGTTGTACTTCTGTTTTTTTGAACCATTGTCTTTTTTGATTCGATCCTACGGAAGTCAGTCCCTTACCCAGATAATGGGTGGTGTGAATAAAAACTGAGAAAACACTCCGAGTAAGAACGCATGAGTCGAGTATGTTCGTTGAAGGAAATACTCAATTTGGTGTGAATGAAACATTTCCTCAAAGTAGGTACCCTCCCTTCAGTTGACGTTTGAAAACTGGGGTTCTTGGCGTTTAAGGGTGGGTGCAAAGTATATGCAATAATGTTTTTAAACATACAAATGCGAAAAATAAAGAATTATAACTTATGTCCTTGCGGGGACACCGGGGATAATTTTAAGCACGTGTATCGATTCGAGTTTGATAACATGGAATGGTTAAGTACTCATTTTGCATTTCCCATACTCCTGAAGAAACCCGTGGTGCTGCCATGCGTTTGATTGTTTTTTGTTTTTTTAGAGTAATGTAAAAAATTGCCCGTCTTTTTCTTATCACCTTTTGATTTGACGCGGGCATTCGTGTTATCAATTTTTTTCTTTATTTGCGAGATGTTCGATGAAGGTACGTCGAAATCTTTGCTGAGGTAAACAATCTGACCCAGCTAGTAAATGAGCCCACACGAATGCCTGACATTGCAGATCATTCCGCCAACACCCTGGACCTGTTTCTCACCTCTCATCCTGATAAATATTCTGTTGACATACTGTCGGCTCTAGGCTCGTCGGACTATTGTGTCGTATCAGCAAAATTCTCGTTATCACCACACATAGTTAGAGAACAAATTCCTAAAAGAACAGTTTGGCTGTACGAGAAAGCCGATTGGAACAAACTTAACAACTTCTTTAGGAATTTTAACTGGTCACTTTGCTTCCTCGATAGTGACGTGGATGCCGCTGCTGATATGATCACAAATATTCTTCTGCTGGGCATGAGAACCTTCATTCCTCACAGAGTGAAGAGTATCAAGCCCAAAGCAAACGCATGCTATGACTCGAGCTGTAAAGAGGCTATTAGGATGAGAGAGTTGAATTTCCGGACATACAAAGCCAACCACGGGCCGGAAATGACTGCAATGCAACTATCAGACGTGTGAAATTCTCTTATGAGCAAAAGTTGAGGCAAAAAGTGCTACAATGTCCCAAGGGTAGCAAAAACTTTTGGTCATTTGTAAAAAAGAATTCCGCCTCGTCTTCAATTCCCACGCAATGACATTCCAGCTGTCAGCTACTTAGACAAAGCTAATCTGCTTGCGGCTCATTTTGCAGCTAGCTCAACACTGCCAGATTCCAATTTGTCTTCACCTGTACTTGAGAGCGTTGATTTCACCATGGGACAAATCCACTTCCGCACTCGTACAGTTGCAAGAGTACTGAAAGATCTCAACGTGCACAAATCCGCTGGCCCGGATGGTATTCCCCTATACTTCTGAAGAGGTGGTCTTCTGCGCTGGCAAAACCACTGCGTAAGCTTTTTCATCAATCCTACTCTTTAGGTCTCTTTCCGAGCAGATGGAAAACAGCATTTGTCCAGCCAGTCCCTAAAAAGGGCGAATCTTCGTCACCCAACTCGTACCGACCACTTACTTTCCTTCTTTCTAAGGTCATGGAAACACTGATAAATCGTCAGCTTATGAAATATCTTGAATCGCGGAAGCTTCTTAATGACCGACAAAATGGTTTCCGCAGCGACAGGTCCACTGGTGATCTGATAGCTTATCGCACCGAAAAGTGGAACCAATCTTTGCACAATTCAGGCGAAAGCAAGATCGTTGCGCTTGATATTTCTAAGGCATTTGACAGAGTTTGGCATCAAGCTGTCTTGTCGAAAATGCGTTATGGATTAGAAATTACCTTTCGAACCGTTAAAATCAAGTTGTTTTGGATGGGTTCAAGTCTGATACCCACCAAATAAATGCTGGTGTGCCCCAAGGCTCAGTTCTGTCTCCGACACTCTTTCTCATTTTTATAAATGATCTCTTGTCTGCTACTTCTAATCCAATCCATTCCTTCGCTGATGACAGCACCCTTAGCTTTTCATATTCGTTCCAAGACCACCAACCCCGCCCTTCGGCCGTAGAATTGGAACGGCAGCGTATGTTAACTTGACAGCATAATTAACTGGGGAAAAAACAATAGAGTGGAATTCAATGCTTCAAAAACTCAATGCTGTCTGCTGTCACTCAAGCGAACCCTTGATAATCAGCCATTATCCATGAACTGACTGAAAAACTTTCCATTCTTGGTATGTGTATCAACACACCACTTAGTTGGAGCGATCACAAATTTGAGGTCGCAAAAAATGCTGCGAAATGTTTAGGTTTTCTTAATCGATGCAAGAAATATTTCACCCCTTCTGATTTGGCTTAAATTTATAAGGCGTACATCCGCCCCAAGCTTGAGTACAACGCGTATATCTGATCTGGTGCCCCCAAGACCACACTGCACCTACTTGATAGAATCCAAAAGCGAGCGATAAAACTTATAGGAGACAGCAATATCGCAGAGTCATTAGACTCGCTCGAACATCGACGTACCGTGTTTTATCGTTATTTCAACAAACGATGCTCAAGTAAGCTAGCCAACTGCATTCCTCCTCTCCATGAATTCACCCGCAATACTCGTCTCGCCAGGAATGCCCATCAGTATACCCTTAAGCCTACTTTCGGACGCAGAGTTAAATTCAGAGACTCGTTCTTCAGCCGCACTGCACGAATATGGAATGTTCTTCCCAAACTAATATTTCCCACAGACTACAACCCGCAGATATTTAAGACCAATGTGCACAGGTACCTTCTCTCCCTTTCTCCCTCTATACCTTCGGGTCGTGCTGTGTCTTGACCCCGGACACATAAGGGTATTAGCAATCCCTTGAGCACGCGCAAATTATAAAAAAAAATGTTCAAGTTAAACCCATTGATTTTTTTTATTTTTGCTTTCAACTCAGATTTTTTGTACAGTTTGGCTTTGGTCCAGCAAGCACGGATTCCAGAATTCCTTTTATTTTTGAGAATTGAGGTTTAATCCGTCAAAGTATTCCTTTTCCGACGCAGTATTTTCTATTATTTTAAATTGTTTTCACTTTTTTCTCTCTTCAGGCACACTCAACTTTTTTTATTCAGACCACCCAATATGTCGGCTCACCCATTGCCTGAAATATCCTTCTACTCGGTAATCAATCACAGAATAGGATTGAATATGAAGGTGTAGGCTGAAAAAGCAGAACGCGTTCGAAACATTTCCAATCATACTGTCGTATTTGGGTGGTATCATCTATTTACACCTTTTCCGGTGAATATGTGTTTAAATAACGCTCCGGCCCTGACCGAATGATCAGCTCGAAAAAGCTTTTCTTTGACTACATGAGTGTACATACATTACTTAAACCCACACTTACATTTTCCTTAAAATGGTAAGATGTACCAAAAATTCGTCGAGTCAGTCAGAGAAAGCGAGTAGTTGAATAAAGGCACAGTGAAAAAAAACACAAGTGTTTCATTCCTGGCTCCTTCTCCTACAAAGGATATATCCTTTAGAGATTGGCAGCTAAGGTCTGTGTTCTTGGGTTTTATTGGTGGTAAAGCTAAAGCCTTCAGACTCATAACCAAATCGACCAATCCACACTCATGAAGCAGCACATTGCATCAACAAAGGAAATCTAATAATTACAAAAATATCGATACCCTTAGATTGTCAGGTATTAGTTAAAGCCTCGCATGCAGCTCTAGGGCTGTGTGGGAATGTCACAAAATACTCAACACGCTGGCAGAAAAAAACAGGCTGATATGGGTGCTGGGACATGAAAACCACCGGATCAAGGAAAAGGCAGACATCCGAGAAAGAACAGGGAGGAGTTTCAGTTCCTTTAATTGGGCGTTTACAGCTTCGTGGATTCAGCCACATGGACGTACAACAAATGCCGCATCCAATTCTAGCACAATCAGGAGGGACGTCCACCTTGGGGAACACCAGCATCTATTTGGTGGATATCAGACTTTACCTCATCCAAAAAATAAGTTGAATTGAACGGGTCGAAAGGTTATTTCTGATCCATAGATGAAGATACCATAGGCACGCGTTTTCGACAAGAATCTTGGTGCCATATTCTGCCAAATGGCTTAGAAATATCAAGGTATACCATCCGGGCCAGCGGATTTGATCATGTCTAGATCTTTGAGTACTCTTGCAACTATACGAGTGCGAAAGTGGACTTGTTCCATGGTGAAATCAACGTTCTCAAGTACAGGCAAGGAGACAAATTGGAATCTGGCAGTGTTGAGCTGCGCCGGAAGCAGATTGGCTTTTGCTAAAGACCTGTCAGCTGGGATGTGATTGTAAATGAGAGTGGAAATTGAGGACGAGGTTTATGTCGACATCCAACTGTCTTTTATACGCGGACGACTTAAAAATGTACAACTCTGTTAACTCTGTTGATGACGCCCTAAGACTGCAGCATAATCTCAATAAGGCTAAGCACTGGTGCACTTTGAACCACTTGCATTTCAACATAAATAAATGCTCTGTTCAAAGTTTCAGTAGAAAAAGAATTTCAATTCTCTTTGACTACACTGTTCAAGGATCTGTTTTGGAAAGAGTAACGAATCAAAAAGATTTAGAGTAATTTTTGATCCAGAATTGAATTTCTCATTGCACATTGATTATATTATTGGCAAACCCAATTCCGTTGGTTGGCTTTTTATTTCTTAACCTCGAAGAATTTCACGATCCGTACACGCTTAAGTCACTGAACACATCTCTTATTCGTTCCGTTTGGAGTAGGTGTGTCGTTTAGAGCCCTTATTACCAAAATGCTGAATTACGTTTTCAGAAAATTCAAAAGCATTTTACGAAATTTGCTCTTCGAAAAATGAACTGGGACAATAACATACCCTCATACGAAGCTTGATGCGCGCTTATAAATTTGAAATCACTTTCGCGAAGGAGAATTTATTACTCTGTTCTTTTCGCTCATGATATATTATTGTTCTCATTTACGTATATACCCCGTCTAGCATTCTTCGCCCTAGAGATTAGTTATTCTTTTTTATCTCTAGATACAGAACTAATTATGCACGAAATGATCCTATAACTATGGCCTGCATAAACTACAATTTGTACTCGCATAAGTTTGATTTTAATATATCCAGATTATGTTGCAGAACCGCTATATTGAAATGTATCTAAATTTAATTTTATTGGTATCTTCCGCATTTCATTTCTAACGAAAAAAAAATATCTTATATAAAATCTTCAGTGAATGTAAACACGTATTTGTGGTTAAGTAGTCTAAAACAGTTTGTAACTGGTAAGACGAATAAATAAATAAATAAATATTGTGAAAAATGAATTCTTTCTGTTTTTTGCAAATGAGTTCTTGCAAAGTGTTCTAGCTACCCTTGGCGCATTGCAGCCCTTTTTGCCTCAACTTTTGCACATAAGAGAATTTAGCATGTCTCGTAATGACATTGCAGCCATTTCGAGCCCGTTAAAACTTAGTCCGGTTTTCCTCAGTTGGGTTGGCTTTCGATCAACTCAACTCTCTCGATCTAGGGTCCGTTTGATACTCATGCTTATACGTTCGTCTTATTTCCACTCCAGACTCTTATTTCCTCCTTTCCTGACACTATACCAATCAAGCTATTGAGCATTGAATTAAATCCAATATTTTCATCAGTAGTATTCGAAAATTAGATTAATCTCACATAATAATTGATTATCTTATTTTCTTCCTGAAATACGCTTACACTCAAAAAATGTCATGAGGGTTGATCCCAGAAGAACCAGCGAGGCACCAACCCAAAACAAGCCTGATCATAGACTACTATGTGGTCCACTTACTGGCCACTTTTACTGCAACAACAACTTATTCAAAATGGGAAAAAAGCGGCTCAAAAAACGGTAGACACTGTGTATAATCAAAGGAGGCCATGGAACACCTACTAGTGGAGTGTCCAAATCTGACAACAGGCAGATAGAACATAATTAATAGGCACAGACTATCAGAGCTAGATAAAGAAAGGGCCACAATAGATCAAGTGTCCCAGTGCCATGTGGCTCTACAGTCACTCCCCATTCTCTTCAACTCAATTCACACCTAGCGTGCAGAATTTTCAATTAAATGGACTTCTGTCACAATGCAGGGTGAAGAGCTAGTGCCAGAGAGGTTAGATAAACACGCGAATCCCTGTCTCTTCATCTGATGTTGAATCCATCAGCGCAAGCTTCCAGAGCAGTGGGGATTCTGACTAAGTCAGCTGTCCAGTCTTACCTATCTGACCAATCGAAGCGAGGTTTTTAGTCAGTAAACTGCAGGATCTTTGTAGTATACAACAATTAGCCCTTATCTACTTAGCAACTTGAGCGCGGTACAACCAGGCCACACTCTGAAGCCCTGCTTTGGGTATGGCCACGTTGAGGGTGTTCCATTCGATGACACTCTTTGAGTCGCATTGCCTTGAGTGCAACTCCCACCACCTCTTGATTAAGTTTTGAAACATTGTCAACAATATAAAAACACAAAAGGCATTGATTGCTCTGATTTCGATCAACAACGCTCCTCATAACGACATCAGTTGCCATGCCTTCCGAAGTTGTCAAGCCATGTTATGACTTCAGTCACTTCCAGCACTCAATACCGAGAAGCCATTCCCCATGCAAATGATGCAAATGGCAATGTGGTGCTTATCAATTAAGATCAGTGCCATCCGAGCTAAACATCGAATTAATAGTCCACACGACTTAAGTCACCGCTGCCAGTCGAAACCACAACATTAAACGACTTCATTACCACATGCGCTTTCGTCGAACACAGCGCACAGCCGTTGATGTTTGTTTGTTTTCGCGTCGAGCATCAGTTGGCTTTTGGGTGGGGAGAGATGACATCATTCGACTAATGTCGTTCATTTGCTTGTTGCCATTCTGACAGCTGACAGTTTAATGGGGCGTCTCAATAACCATCCACAGCGCCCACCGAATACCGAACATCACTCGTCGACGGGCGTGTGCTTGTTTATTCGCGAAAATGACTTCTCTTGTGCTTCATGGAAAATATTTGCATTCAGTCTCCCTTATTCATATTTAGCTAATTGAGAAGGAGGACAAACGCACCCGGAAAGTGCGGCGCGGCGCAAGTGGGAGCGAAGATGCGATAAACCGCACGACGGAATCGCCAGAAACGTGCCGAATGGCTGGAGCGTCTAAACTGTTGACTGCTGGTCTTCCCCCACTGGTTTAATGTAAAATTAATGATACATGACATTGAGGCTAGTTTCTATTATAGAAGTAAAATCCACAGAAAACACACGCAGCCACCCAGAGCTGGACACATGAAGTGGCGCAAGTATGAAGTCATTGCGAGGTGTTTGTGAGAATGTCTGCTCTTAACGAGGGTGTTAATCAGAAAAATCAAAGTTTTACGAGTTTAATTGAAATTGTTGTTGCTGTAGTTGGACTTCTAATGGGCAATGGAACGAGTGTTGTTGGTTTTCCTTGAGACACGCCATGACGTGGCTTTTGTGACGGTAAGGCGGAGATTAATTTAAGTGTTTTGTTATTTTTTTTTGTTTGTTGACATCTTTTTTGAGGTAATATCGTGGGAAGTACTTCGTTGTTGAGTAACTGCATTGCGACGGGAGAGTGGTAAAAAATTATCAGATTTGTCTTCTCGTGACGTTTTTTACGATTAAAGTAGACAAGAGAAAATATTTAGAACATGTTTCTTTGGATTTCGAGAGGGTGGGTGCTATTCATGGTGGATTCAATAAACGAGTAAATAACGGCTAAGGATCGTTGCAAATAATGTGGAATCATAAATTCTTTTTCATCGGCTTAGTTAATTCCTGTTTCTATCTGGCAGACTGAAAGCCGTCCATATGACAGCTAATGGAAATTATTAATTGAAAAACGAAAAAGGATCAACCAGCTGCTAAAAAACTTCAAAAAATCACTTTTCGATTCGGTATGGGAACATCGTCACCAGCTTCTTTATATTTGCAGAAATGGCGCCCGGTGTAAATTCACAAACTATGTTCGTGAATGAAATACATTTTTTCCTCAGAGCGAGAACACGATATGCAAAGCTCATTTAAAGTCGAGTCATAGACATTCTTTTAGGCATTGTACATATTTTTAGATTCGATGCTAATTGAGGCTGGAGACAGCCTAGATAATTCGTCGACTCGTCTATTGCTCGGAAGTTGGAATGCTGGGTGGATCCATCACAAAATAGGACGGGATGTTAATGATAAATCTGGCAGAGGGTAACGGCAAAGTTTCATTTGATGGTATTGTTAACTTAAACTTCTGATTGAATACAGCGAACTGACCAAAGCCTAGGTGAAGTAATGAATACTTTCAATGCAATAACATGAGTACCAACACTCTCACGACAGCACGGATGTAGGTACTCATCGTGCTGCCAACTCGAAGAAGGAAGGACGATACAAATGATGTTCAGAACCACACGCTGCGGTGGTGCTAATGTTTTTGTGGTATTTTTACAGATCATACAAAAATATCTCGCGATCACGAAAAAATTATACGTCAACTGTCAGAAGTAACAGGCGACCCATGTTGTTTTTTTTTACTTTTTTTCGGGTATCTGGCCGCATGGTTAAGATCGCTGAGCAGCTGGAAAGAACTACAGTCTGGACATTCAACGATCCTACGCAGTCATGCCTCTATACCCATAGATACAGACCACACTCTACCTAAATTCCTCTTCGAGAAGAATTTCTCAACCAGCATACCGCCCAGATTTACTGGGAGTCTGAACACCAGACGCTGGAAGGTCCACTGCGAATCTTCACAGATGGATCGAAGATGGATGCAGGTGTCTATTCCAAGGATCTAAATTCCCAGCTATCTTTTCGACTACCTAATCACTATAGCGTCTTTCAGGCTGAAACTATAGCGATTTATCCCTATCCTGGCGAAAAAACAGAGTAATCATCTGTTCCGATAGCCAGGCAGCGATCAAATCTCTGGATTCAGTCACCTTTAATTCCAAGACTTCCCTTAATTGCCGCTTATCTCTTAACCAGATGGCCAAGTACTTTAGCATCCAACTTCTGTCGGTGCCGGGACACTGTGACATTCCAGAGAATTGCGAGCTCGCTAGAAAGGCCACAAGCTCCGCGCTCATTCCGGGTGGAGATCCACCCTCCATGCCTATCGCTACTATTAAACATCCACTAAACCTTGAAACGCTTGCTCAAACAAACCGCAGATGGACATCTGGCACCGGCCTTCTATGGCCTATGATCGATCCCAAACGATCACTTAGCTTGATCAGATTAAGCAGGTCAAGTCCCAGATCTCTTATTGGCCTTCTAACAGGGCATTGTGCCATCGGAACACACGCCTCTAGACTAGGCCTTCCCTATAATGATTTCTGTAGAAGCTGCTTGGACTAGGATGAGGAAGACACCATCGAACACATACTATGTAATTGCAGTGCTCTCTCATCCCGCAGATTCCGACTTCTGGGGGCCCATTTCTTTGTTAATCTGGCTGACCTGAGCAGCATCAAAATCAGCCCTCTACTTCGCTTTATCAAAAGCACAGATTGGTTTGCAGAATAGGTAGCCTAAGGTCCGCGTGGTAACACAATGGGCCAATGTTTGGCCTAAGTGTGTCTGCTGTTCGTATGCGCGGCAGTCAGCCATCTCAACCTAACCTAACCTTGGAATGGGCTAAGGTTGACCCTGTAAACCAAAATAAGTTAAGAGTTCCAAGGCGCCTTTAGGAAATGGCAATATTACGCCTTTTGCAAAAAAAAAAACACGAATCAAAAACCGATAGCCGACTTTTTTGCACTAAATTATGAATCTATCGTATTGAATCCTTTTATTTATATAAAGTGGTATCACACTGTACTGGATGCATAAATAGCGCCTCTTGAAAATAAAAGAAAAAAAATTAACTAAAAAGACACGTAATGATTTAAACTTATTATTTTTATATTATTAACTAATAAGCCTTCAGCTCCAGTCTTGAATATACGCTTTAATTTCAGATATGGAACGGCTCAATAACTACCAGCGGCTTTGACTCCGAATTAAGTTCAATAATGAGACTAATTTCTGGCACAATGGTTATGTGTATTAACACAGTTGCCACAGTTGGCCAGATGAGACACCTGAAGAGTACCTCGAATCACCGGCACATCCCCAAAAATGCAATGTTTATGACATTTACTTACTGTTTATGGGCGGAATCATCGTTTCGTATGTCCTTACAAATTAGGTCAGAGAGGACATAACTGTCAATGGCGAGTGCTACCGTATCATGATAAACTTAGATTTAAGCCCATGTCGCCGACATTTAGTTCAGTTAATGAAAACAATGGCTCTAACTTTGGATGGCTATATTTCGTCGAATTGACGAACATCAGTTTTAGTTTCCGCTTAAATTAAGCATCCCTTGGGACTGAATTTTCGTACAAAAATAGTTATTATACTGAAAATAAATTTGGTTTATTCCTTTAAATATATGTCTAAGACAATAAGTAAAATTTCTAGGCTCATGGCTAACAAGTGTAAAGAGAAGATGAATTCAACGGCGGATCAACCTTCGCTCACTCTGTCCAATCCAATTTAGTAAATAGCAAATTTCGCGTTATGGTCCTGTCAAAAGACCATCTAATTCATGTAATAGCACATGTTTCGACTTTTTTCTTCGGAGTAATGTGAAGTCAAAGGCATTCGCCGATAAGGCAACTACGATGCAGGATATGGCAGTTAACATTACTCGGTTAGTTCGGCAAATATCGGTTTCAAAGCTGGAAGCAGTGGTCTAAAATTGGAACATCGAAATGGACCTTACACGGAGTAGTCAGACACTGTTCTTTGAGGTCACTGTTCTGTTCAATTTAAAACAAAACAAAGGCCTTAATGGCCCTAAACGATGGGATGGTGCAGTTGGTTAAGTGTCTGCCCTTCATTAGAGAGGTCCCCGGTTCGAATCCCATTGAAAGAAAAGACAAACTGCTAGTCTGGTCTAGTCACCCTTAACGGCAATACCTCTGGAGTGGTCGATCAGTGGTAGTAGTCTGACTGGGGATTGCTGCATGGTAGTACAATGGACCAGTCAACCTCTGCCAAAAAATGGTGTTTAACAACCTCTGCCAAAAAAGGCCTTAATGACCCTAGGACTATGCCAACAAGGCCTTTGAGAACAGCCAAGCGCTAAGCAATTAGACTTGTGACTTCACACGAAAGCAGCAGACATTTTGCAAACTTCTCAGTCCACTCTGCTTGTCATCCTTCTATTTACTAAACCCTCTATCATCTCTCCAGTCAGCACTGCCGAATTGAGCGAAAAAGGACGTCCACAAAAAGAGCATCCGAAACTAAACACGTGCAGCAACCTCAAAAGGAAAAACAACATGATGGCTCACGAAGTTTGAAGCGTCTACAGCGTCCAACAAGGCATCAGATATTCTGGGGAAACTATTAAACAGCTCCATCCCATCCCCCCGGCCGCCAATTCGGCAGACACACCACTGGCGCATTGTCTGTCTTCGCTCTAATGCAGTCGCGTCCATTTCAAAGCACATTTCATGGTCATTAAATCCTCCTTCAGAGCCGTCGCAAGACAAATAACAACCCGAAACGATAATGACCCCATAATTTGTCATCCGGTCCTCATGTCCTCCAGAGCTCGTGTAAATACTGTTCCCCGACATGCACTTACATCATGGGCAACTTCGAAAAGAGAAAAACGCCAGAAACGTCTCATAAAAGTTGGCACATGCCCTCAACGTCATGTTCGCCCTGTGAGCCTGTATGCACTCGAATGAAACTCCACACACACACACACCCAAACACGAAGCCATTTCCAGCCCAGTGGCGGCACCAACAGAAGCAATTCGCTTGCAGAAGTGCTGCCAAAGCACTCGATATTAAGTGAGCTTGAAACTGCACAGAGCACTGTGCAGGGTATTGCCAAATTACACAAACAATATGGTAATGAGGTTAATGAACGCGACACGCAGTCCCATGGACTTGTCTGTCGCTTCCACAGCGCTGCGCGACGATGACGCTCCTCTGTTGTGGTTGCGGTAATGTGGATTGTGTGCGCTTTTGTTGTTGAGGACTGGGGAGACACCGCACACTCAACTTGACATTCAGACAGCGCTGCCTGCGTGTGCCTGTGTGAGTGTAGTGGTCCCGGTGTTGTGCAACAAGTGGTGACATCACGGCAAACATTTTAATTACAACGAAACATTGCAGGGGACTGGGCGGCCGCTTGGCGGTCCTCTGTCAGTCGGTTGACAGAACCATAAACCGTAAACCATTGGCTGAGCCTTTTCCTCTTTCACTTAGTGTTTACGATTTAAACAAAAAAAGAACAAGAAAATTTGTTTTGTTAATGTCACGCAGTGCTGCCTAGTTTGATGACAGCTTCCGTTTTTCCGTAGTGCCGCTGCTGTCATCGCGCGGCCATTTATGGGTCACGAAACTGTTTTGAATGTAAATTTGGCAGGTTCGACGGGAGACGGGCACAACGGCCGTCTCTGCTGCCGCGGCAGAGAGCTGCTTGGGGTTGATAAGGTTAATTTGATTGCATGGTCATGTCCGGAGCGTGATGGGATGGAATTGCCGGTGATTACATCACGGTCGGCACATGGACGGTCTCGTATCGTGTTTACACCGTTAAGAGAGTTCGTTGACGGATGCTTGTGGGCACGGTTAAATCGATTGAAGTTCAAGGCTTATGGAGGGCAAACCACGCAATTCATGTGCAATTGGGATTAAATGAAGGGAGACTGTGAGAGTTTAAAGCCTCGTTGAGGCAGTAATTTCAAGGCCATCGCTGACAGTTAACAATGTTGTCAAGCGACAGACGTTGGTTCATTCATAGCCATTGCCGCTGTTACGCGTTTCGACCGAGATCGTGGCTTGCGCATTTACATAAATTCTTTCTGTCGCGCTTGGGATGGTTTGTTTGTAAACTGGTTTGATGCCGTCGAACGTGAACGGAATCTTGTACGCTCCTTGATTCGAATTTGTATAAATCAAGTGTGACTGCTATGGGAACGGTGAGATTTGGCGGTTATTTTGAACGAGATGGGATGGGCGGAATCTGCGATCGATTGGATTTGCACAGAAACGGCTTGCGAGCGACAGCAAATGCACGACCGCGAAAAGTGGGAGCGAGATTGTTTATGCGATTTTCGAATTTGGCGGAATTCCTTTTGCGGCGGACCTGTTCCGCAAGACAATTTTGCAAATATGAATATGATCAGAATTTTATGCAGATCGAATGATCTAACTTTTGGCGAGACGGTGAAAAACGTGGCGTTAAACGCGTCTTGACTGAACATCAGAATCTTGAAGGACACATTAGTGTCGTACTTTGGCCTGCTTTAAGAGGCGATCAATTGGGGCAATTTTTAGGAAATAAGCTTCTAATGACAAGGATTCCCTATTAAGTCGTAATCAGTGAACGGATGGTGTGGATGAATTTAGAAATCGCATAAAGATACCCCTTGAGATTCGACAGTATGGACCCTTTCCTTTATCCAGCAATTTTGTGATAGACCAGCGAAGTTGTATGTACACAGAGGACTTTTCAAATTAACGTTTACTCATACGCTCACTCTGTCTAATCAAACTATGTAGGCCATCACACAGGATACTCAACGGCGTCATAACAGGATACTAAATGATGGGCTTCTGTCGATGGGAAACTGCACCTGAGATTGAACATTTTGGACCACCCGATGTGATGGTTCTGAGGCACGTTGAGCCTGCAAAGAAGAGCTTGTCCGTATAAATAAGATGAATCACCACTAGAAGGAATTTTGGAGAAGTACATCACCTTCTCTGTTTTCGCAAGGCTCTCGCCATTCCCAAGAAAACTCAGTTTAGAGCTTACTTTTCCGATTACTTGAGTGAACTGGACACTACCAAGCATACATCGCGGACTATGAGCTGTTCAAAAATGTCGATGCAGTCCAGAAGGTCGTGATAGTGGACTGTACTAAGGAAAGTTGTCAGCTGTAACGTATTCAACCAGATACAGGACTGGTTTACTTGTGTATCTGCGGAGTATTAGGCGAGCACAGCCAATAATCCGAATTAGGTTCGAACTCACCAAAGACAACTATCGCCTAATATAATAATGTAATATACAATGTGGGTGACGCTTAAGCCCGTAGGAGGCCAGGAGTTACACATACATGTTCATACGAATGCATATGACAATGCTAAACAATGCTGAGAGGAGCGGGAAACAGTTTATCACAAGCCACGCTAAAACCACGCGATATGAAACCAAGCGTTCAAGTACACGTTAGAGTTCGATTAAGTTGTAAGACGTAGCTCAGTTCTGTTCTGCTGGTCAAAGACACTAATCATAAGAATTTTTGTATATAAAGAAAATTTGAAAAAACGAATAAAAGATACTGTGTTGTTTTTAAAATATACAAAGCTCACTAATAAAAGTCAGGGCATAGCTTCTACACCGATCGCCTACTAGCCCAGGATATGATAGAAATTCTCTACCTGCTTGCATTCCTTCCAGAACAGTACGCTGGACGATCCACTATGAATATACATAGACAGACGAAGGAGTGGGTGTAGGAGACAATTCCAGGCACTTCAGTATTACTCTCTCCTTGAAGCTCCCAGACATCTGTAGAATTTGTCAGAAGCCCTTGCGATAAAAGAGGCACTGTTCTGGCTCCATAGCCATGTAACATCCAAAAGGTATATCTCAATCCTTTCAGATAGCCTGGCCCAAATTAAGTCCCTGGACAATGTCAACGCAAAAACATACCTTTATTGAAGAAACCAGCAACCCCAAATGGCTTGACCGTACCGCCTCCCTTAAAGTAGAGTAAATTTGGCCAGTCCTAAATCTGAAAAGACTTGCTTTACCTTCTCAGACTACGCACAGGTTCAGGACACTCATAGGCGTCATACCAAGCCCTGCGCAATGGGGATACACGCCCACAGGATGGATTGCCTAAAAAATGAGTTTTGCAGAAGCTGCTTGGATCAAGAGGAGGCTATGGTTAGCTTAGGGCCCTGCTTCAATGACAATTTTAGTGAAAAGTCTTGATATTTCGTCAGCTTATGAAATATCTTGAATCGCGGAAGCTTCTCAATGATCGACAATACGGTTGCCGCAACAACAGGTCCACTGATAGTAAATCTCACAGAAAAGTGAAACCAATCTTCGCACAATGCGGACAAAAGCAATTTAATATTTCTAAGGCATTTGACAGACTTTAGCATCAAGTTCTTTTGTCGAAAACGCGTGCCTATGGTATCGATGAAGCTCTTCTTCCATGGATTAGAAACTACGTTTTGAACCTTCAATTCAAGTTGTTTTGGATGGGTTCGAATTAACTGGGTACAGTGGAATTCAATCCGTCAAAAACTGTCACTCAAGTGAATCCTTGATAATCAGCCATTTTACATGAATGGTGCTTGTGTCGATGCAACCGGAGAACTTCCTATCCTTCGTATGGGTATTTTAACCGATAGAAGTAGCAATAATTTACTGCAGATCTTCTATGGTCTATGCCGCACCTTATCGCGTATGCCGATGACCTAGTGGCTTACAGATCAGCACCGAAGGTGGTAGTCATAAACACCCTGTTGCAACGGGATGCAAATAAAATAAGTGGATTTTGTAATGACTGGAAGTTGCTTATCAACTTCATAAAATGTGAAACTGTTCTTTTCCGTGCCCCGGTGCATAGGCTTCAAGTGATACGCATACGAACTGGAGTTTCTGCATTATTGACCCATCTCGGCATTTGGTGGGATCATTTTCTGTACTTTAACAAAATATAGAGAAGGCTGTGACCAATGCTAGAAAATCCCTTGCTGTGGCAAGAAAGCTGTTTTACAGTAGCCAACTTGATACCAGGGTGAAGGATAATCTGCTATATGGCCCTCATAAGGCCAGTCATGGTATATGGTTGTCCCCTTTGGTTCAACGTGAGCCCTTCCCAGATGGAAAATATGAGGGTGTTCAAGAGACGGTGTCTTAGGACCTGTCTCCAGTTGTATCGGACACATGAATCCGAGTACAAGAAGTACTATCGCAGCGAGGTCTTGTACAACAGGGCTAACGTGAAAAGAGTAGACAATTTTATGATTTCACCAACGCGACGACACATTGCAAGGAGTATGATGTCTACCAACGGTCTGATCTTCGGGGCTTATTACCTGAACTTTATGTATCATGAGAGGGCGCGCTACACCGGCTTTATTTCACCTGAGGCTTTCCTCTTTAGATTCGTTAAATCTGATTCAGGACATGAGTGGATGTCATATAATCGTCCACGCTGTACGCCGAACAGTTGACAGGCGACTCCACTATGAATCGGATATTGCTCGGGAACACGAGGATCAACTCCGGTTCAGTAGAGCGATCCCTGCTCGAGATAGGAGAGAGATTGCAAAGGAGCGGCACTTCCGGTGGTTATACCAGAACCAGTCTCAGCCATCGCCAACGCCTGATCGGATAGTCGGTCTGTTGGACAACAGCCCACTTACATAGAAGTTAGGTTAAATTAGACTAAGAAAAAAAAATAAGACAACAAAAAAAAAAAAGGTGTACAAAGGCGTGTAGATTATATATGTCCAGCATATAAATAACGTTCACGCCCTTGTACACACGTCCGCCATATCACGGACATAGTTTAAGTTAATTAGAGTTAGGTTAATATTAGTTAGGTTAGTTAGTTTTAAGAAAATTAAAAAAAAAAGTGTTTAGAGCGCCAAGTTTTTCCTAAGTTTTCTTGGCCAGTAAGCAAAAACAATAAAGATTGTCCATATAATATAATAATATAATATGGGTGGCGCTACAGCCCGTAGAGGGCCAGGGCCTAGCTTCTCAGCAACCACTCGTTCTCTCACGCGTGGAAGGGACCTCCAGTTTAATGCCGACTCCGAACGGCGGAGATGAGAAGCTTTTTCTAGACAGGAATACTCTTTGAGCATTGTCAGTGACTCGAAAGAGGTGGAGCCGTGAAATATGAAAGGTGGTAAATTCGGGTATCGAACATGGCACCCTCTGTGTAGGAGTCGACGCACTAACCCACTACGACACGGCGACCCACATTGTCCATATGGACTGCAAAAAAACAATATTAGTAGTAGACGCCGAAGGGCAAATAGATAAGTAAGTTTAGGTTATTTTAGAGCCCCTGCGAAGGGTCAGTAAGATACATTTTAAGAACATGAATTGTTTAGATATTAAGATAGATTTAATCATTTTTGTCTAGTTTTAAGAATCATGAATTTAAAAAATAAAAATGAGTCTTAAAGTTAAAAAAAAGAAGTAGCAATAATAAAACACTTGATCAACTTTATTGAAGGTACGTCCGTATCGCTTCGCAAACTACACAAGAGTGATCTTTATTCATGTTCACTGCTCTCACACCGGTAGTCCCTTTTACATGTTTATCTCTTTTTCTTAGAAGAGTGCCTGAATTCGGTTCAGTATCAACACAACACTTAGTTGGTATGGCCATAAAGATGCTGCAAGATATCTAGGTTTACTTAATCGATGAAAGAAATATTCCACCCCCCCTATGATCTGGCTTTAATTTATAAGGCTTAAGTCCACCCTAGGTACAATACCCTATGGCGAGACGGGTATTCATGGTGAATTCATGGAGAGGACGTCTAACTCACTGGAGATAACACGGATAAAGAAGAGACGGTACGTCGATGTTCAAGCGAGTCTCTCTGATGATTCTGCGATATTATTGTCTCCTATAAGTTTTATCGCTCGCTTTTGGAGTCTATCTCGTAGTTGCAGGGTAGTCTAAGGGGCACCAGACCAGATATGAGCGTTGTACTAAAGCTTGCGGCGGATGTATGACAAAACTCATATATGGTCTGTTGCCCCAAGCCCACCCTACGCCTGCTAGAAAGATCTCATAAAGCGAGCGTTTATGGTTGCATATAGGAGACAACAGGTTCACAGATTCATTAGACTCGCTCGAACACCGACGTTAAGCCTTTTCGTTGTGACTGTTTTATCTCGTTTTTAACAAACGCTCCTTAAGCGAGGTAAGCAACTGCATTCCTCCTCTCCATGAATTCACCCGCAAGAAGCGTCTCGACAGGAATGCTGGTTAGCTTATCCTTAAGCCTGCTTTCGAACTCACAGTTAAAATAAGAGACTCCTTTTTTAACCGCTCTACACAAATTTGGAATGCCCAAAATTTCTCAAGGACTACAATTCGCAGATATGTTTTCAATACCAATGTGCACATTCTCCCTCTATACCTTTCGCCCGGCCTGGCCATTGTGTTGACCCCGGACACTTAGGCTGCTTTCACACTCGTTAAGATTCGTCGGCGATTCTTTCAAATTCCCTTTTTTGATCTCAAGCCACTTTCACACTGGAAATCTTTCAGTCCCTGCAATTGTGTAACATTTTCTGTTTCCTACCCTCTCTCACACGGATGCGTCATCTCTTTCTCACACATGTACAGCATGCTTCCAATACCCAACATAGAGAACATAAGAATAAAGCAACTCAAAGAAAAAACGAAGAGAGATAAAAGAGAATAGAAAAGCAAACCCCGAGCACACGAGACGCGAGCTACCCCTATCACGCCCAACTCCCTTGCCAACAAGATGGAAAAATCGCAGACGAAATTTTTCTGTGTGAAAGCGGCCTTAAGGGTATTAGTTATCCCTTGTATCGCTTTGCCACCGTACGCAGCAACTGGTTCCAAGTATAAGAATAAGTCAATCTGAAAATATACTAGACCAACGTTGGCTTAATTGTAACTGTCACCCTTACTTAACCACAAGTTAAAATTCCCTCGACTACACTGTCTCGGCAGCTTTCGAACGAGTGAATACTTGCGAATCGAAGCCTCCTGAATCGAAAAAGAGGGGAAGACAGCGGCGCGGATATAAGAACGTAATGAACGTGGATTAAACTCAATGTGGTATTGATGATTGAAAGCCGCGACTGTCGAGTGTGGAAGCTTGTATGAAATCATTTTTAGATCTCTCTTGGCTTTAGAAAACCTCATTCAAACCAAAATGGCGACTAAACTAAATCAACCAATTGCATAAGAAGAGCATCGTATCTCCCAGCGATTCCTTAGACTGCTTGGAATTGAACTTCCTCTTCATCCCACAAATGCACAAGCTGAACACGTCACTTCAAAGTTTCACATGTAATGAAGCAAAGTGATAGGGAGCTTATGTTTGGTTAGGTTGCACACACTTACATCCGAACGTCCTTGACAATGATTGTATACAACATCTGTCGTGTCTATCGTGCATCTTCAATGACTTCACTGCTGCCACTACATCATTCGCCTGCCAGACAATGTACCCAAAACTCAATTAAACTAATTGAATCCACCGTACATATCCAACAGATGTGACAATCGATGTTTACGTAATTCCCAATTCAATGGGGTTGACACAATACCCACCCCGCCGCCGATGACATGCAATTAGACAGAGAACCAGTATTGAAATTGTTTTGCAAAAAAAACCTAAATCTGAACAACAACTACCAAATCAGTGGTGTAGATACACGAACACATCGGTTCCGTACAATCGCGCCATTAATGAGATCACACCGAAGCGATTATTAATAGGAAATGGCTTTGATGATGGCAATAGCAGCAACTCCCACTTCGATCGGATTCTTGGAGCGGAGTGCTGCGGAATGTTGAAAACATTTCTCTCTATCTAGCCATCGAGTGAGACTCGGTGTTGTTTTTGTGCGAGGTGTGTATGCGACCGGGGGCTGTAGTGTATTTTGAATTCGATTTCAATGTCAAACTTTGAGATACAAATTGCAGGAGATTGAGTGTGACCGTCGGGAGGGAGGAGAACAATGAAATCATGCGATGCATGGTGGGAGTGTGATGTCATCTCGCGGCATCTTCCACACGAAGTTCTGTTGTCTTATGGCGAAACGCCGCCGCGCTGTGGGAGAACGAGTCGAAGCTGGTGGGGTTACAAGTTTCCACTTCAGCTTTGCTGACCCAAAGCTATGCGAACTCACAAATTTGGCTTGCAAATATGACAGCACCGCGGTGAATCAAATTTGAAATGGTCGTGTTTGTCTGGCTTGCCAGTGTATTGACGGCTAAGGTCGAGCCGGTGGCAGCCGTGAACTGTCGTTTCTTATGTAAATCGCGGTGGCAGTCAAAGTATGATGGATGTGGAAGTGCTGCTGGTGGCGGTGGCGAAGCGTAGTCGGCGAGCGCGTAGAAAAGGAAAAGTGAGTTCGAATAATGTGAATCTGATAATAGGCTGGAAGGTCGGTGGGAATGTGAAAACTATTTGGCAGATGGCATCGTTTTGGGTTTGTTTTGTCGGAAATCGCTGGCAATGACCGCAGATTTTGAGGTGTCACCTCGGGCAATGTCGTGCGATGGCTTTGGGAGGCAACAAGTGTGTGAAGCTAGTTGATTTTTGATGTGGATTGGGCGCACTCAAAGCTGTGTGATGGTGGCAATTGAGTGGAATTGTCTTTAGGGTGAATCTTTATCAAGGAAGGGCTATTTAGCTCTCAATTGAGTATATGCTCCTTTATCAAAAGAAACAGCTATTTGCGACAAAAATTCATGCGGAAATTGTTGCCGCCTTTGAATATAACTATCTGATCAAGACCTCACATTCTCTTAGTCACGTCACGTGTCACTGTGACAAATTTGTATTAAATTGGTCACATATTGTAAAATGAAGTGACAAAGACAGTACAAATTTGTCACAGTAACACGTTACACGACTAAGAGTATAAGTCCGAGAATTTATTTTACAATAAATGTAAAATTAAGTGACAAAGACACTAGAAATTTGTCACAGTAGCATGTGATACGACTAAGAGAAATAAGTCCGAGAATCAGCATTGCAACGGCAGGAGGGTAAATTAGTTTAAGGGCGTCGATTAAGCCATTGGACATACGAAGGCTTCCATAAATCCGTAACACTGACGCTCATTATGGTTCTACCACGTCACAGAGAACTGCCACCAGTGAGTTTGTTTGATCTTGTTTGTCTAAATGTGCAGTGACACGTCTCTTTGTGGACAATTTGTCATGGTTCTGGCATGAAGATAGGGCTATTCGTGTATTCCAATGTCTATACAACTGCGCACGTCTAAACTGGACCCGGACATCAATTTTAGAGCTCCTGGAGCAGCTGTACCCTTCATACCAGACATACGAGGCAAAACATGGAACTTGAACGTTTGTAATGGTCTCTCGCATGTTCTGGAACTAAATTTACACTTCTTGAGCTATTCAATTTATTCAAGAAATTGAGAACACGCGCTTTTATTTCAATCACTATTAAAAATCTGAAACTTCTAAGCAAAAATCGAGGTGAATTTTATTCGTTAATTTCCATAAATAGCTTACGTTCACCCCCTAAAACAGACACTTCTACATAACGGACAATCTTGATAGTCCCTTGGGTGTCCGGTTTGGAAAAGTTTTACTGTATTTGGTTCTCTTGACCTCTACCTGAGAGTGCAGCTGATCAGGTAGGTAAAGATCGGGGAAATTTGAGGCTAATGCTGAAGGCCATCTGTACAGTACTAGCATGCGAACTTTTCGACAGAAGTAAAAACTGCGCAAGCGTGTGAAGGGCGCATGTAGATTACGCGACACAAGACGTCCATCTCTCGCAGACACTAACTTAGCATCAGTGCTTAGCTACAGTCCAACTAAAGGGCCGGCCACAGTGTCATTGGTCCTAATTCTGCGATCATTCTATGTTTACAGCTTTGGACTCCTTGTAACTTCTTCATAAGCATAAGAGAGCTAACGTTAAGTATGGTAAGTGCGCAGCAATCAAACACCAACAAGACCATTTTCGGGGCCCGTTGCTACGACTCTAAGAGGGTAGACCCAGTTGGGATTTTGAGAAAATTGATTTCGTATCTCGGGATCTTTTTCACAAGTGATGGGAGGAGTAGCGCTTAGCTGTCTTGTAGGAATGGTCAAGCTGGGTCAGTCAATTTTGAAACAGCTTGGAAGATCAGTGATCAGGAACGCTGAGTTGGGTGTCAATGCGCTTATCAACTCAGTCTTTGCTTCAACTCTCACCTATGGTCATGCAATTTGGGTAATGACCGAAAGAATAAGATCGCGAATACAAGCTGCTGAAATGAGATGAACTTCTTTCTTTTGTAGGAACTACTCCCCTGGATAGGGTGAGAAGCACGGCACTGCGTGAGCACCTGCTTCTTCGTTCGCAAAGGAGTATGCTTCGATGGGTTGTTCACGTGGCGCAAATTTCCCAATCATCACGACTTCCGAGGCTTCCTATAAACGCTATTCCATCCGGTAGGCGACCACTTGGTCGACTCAGGATGAGGTGGTAGAATCAGGTCCATAAACTGGCCTGGTTACGCTTGGGCATAACTCCTGATGGGTTAGAGTCGGTGACAAGGGATCGAGTTGCCTGGACATCTCTCGTGCATGCCTTAACCCGCGACCACTTTAGTGGATCATGCGGGTCAGATGATGATGATAAGTATCTTTCAAAATATTATCTGGTAATGTTAGCCAGATTAAACTATTATTTATGGCGATGAATAACTTTCAGTGGAGCCATCTTTATCTGTATGCTGATCGTACTCAAAACTTCGAACTCGTTATTCTGAAAGCCGTGTTTTCGAAGTCGGTGATCACTGTTACTTGAGAACGGCTTTACTGATTAGTTTGAAGGTTGTATCATATTGTGTCATTTTTTATATTAAACTGTCCGGATGAACGAAGGATTTTTGTTTTTAAACGATTATTTCTTTTTTGTAGCCGACAATGCGAGAGGAGATTGAAATAAAAAAACCTCAATCATCAACTAATGATTTTTTAATTTTTATTTGGAATTCAGAAAATACAGTGTCGAGCTACAGTGAGCAGCATATTTTTTTTTTTTGTTTTTGGACTCCGAGCAAATTTATTGTGTTCCAGGTATTCTTTAATATTCTGATATAAGAAAATTATTATAATTTAAGTTTTCTTATACAGTGGACGTCCAATGTAACGAATTATATAATGCGCCGCTTTTCGTTGTATCGAAACATTCGTTAAATCTCTTTTTCTATCTAAAAAAATCTCTTTTTCTATCTAATAATCGAAGAATATGAAGTAACGAGAGATTTACAATCAAATATGTGTATTTGCAAAAAATGAAAAACCCATCAGAAGTTTTACATTAATCTAAACAATTTTAAAATTTCAATAAGAAAAATTAAATTTTTTAAAATTAATGTTTTTTTTAAAATTAAGATAAAAAAAGTCTTTGATTTGTGCTGTACTTTGCAATCTTTATTGAATAACCAGCAGTAATTATTTGAATAGTCAGTGTGGTTCTGTACTGACCACTTGATGCATTGCTTGTTCCTCACTTCCATTTAATGACAGTGTTCCTTTGGACGGACTACTCGGTTCATTAGTCAGAAAAAGCAATGATTTTCTCGGTAGAGTCTGAGTTGAGCAGGATTACAAGCCTGTGGCACGAAATTAAGAAAAACCCGTCCTTAAAAATTTTCGAGTAATCTACAGGTAACAATTTGTTCCCGAACGCCCGAAGTTTTTGTGACTCTCCGTTGATCAGCGGGTTTATTTTCTTTCCAATTTGGTAGCCAACCATCACTGGCAGCAACGGATCATTTACAAAATTTCTTATGAACTTTTTGCGCATTAGGTTTCAAGATTAACGTGCTCATTTCGATGTTTATTCCGCGCTTCATGAGGAACCAGTTGAAGCTCCTTCCATTTTTGGGAATTGACAATAACAGATTGCTTGAATAAAGGTATGTATGTAGTCATGAATGCAAAAAAACAAGTCAAAATCCAACAAAAGTCAACTTGCGCTCACATGAATGTTTCTAGATATGAACAAATTTACGTCGCATAACATTGTTAAACATATTTTGAAAGGAGTTTACTAGGCATTCGTTAAATGGTGGGTAAAAAGTTTGCTTCTTTCGTTATATAGAACCATCAATCGAAACAAATTCTGATGCGTAATATTGGAAATTCGTTAAATCGAGTATTCGCAGTAAATAGTACGAACAACATCAGAACCGAGATAAAACGCAGAGTAACTCTTGCCAACCGCTGTTTCTATGGGCTCAAGAGGCAATTGAGTAGTAGAGCCACCAAGCTGTCTTTATACAAGACCTTGATCATCCCAGTCCTGCTGTACGGCGCGGAGGCATGGACATGGACAATCTCAAAAGCGGATGAGGAAGTCCTTGGTCTCTTCGAGAGAAAAGCTCTACGTGCGATCTTAGGTCCTGTTTGCGTTCGATTTCTGGAGGAGAAGATTCAACCACGAACTGTACGGTCTGTACAGCGACATGAGTCTAGTCAGGCGTCGTCGGATCCAACGCCTAAGATGGCTAGGCCATGTAGAGCTTATGGACATCTCAGCTCAAAAAGTCTTCGACTCCGAACCCGTAGGACAATGCAACAGAGGACGCCCGCGTTTAAGGTGGCGCACCCAGGTGGAGAAGGACCTCAACCCACTTGGCGTGCGACACTGGAGACAGCTAGCCAGAGACCGTGCTAGTTGGAGAGGCTTGTTGGTCGAGGCCCAGGTCCACCCCTTACTGTAGCG
Organism: Eristalis intricaria; assembly: GCA_964034865.1. Taxonomy (NCBI): domain Eukaryota; kingdom Metazoa; phylum Arthropoda; class Insecta; order Diptera; family Syrphidae; genus Eristalis; species Eristalis intricaria. The sequence goes on from OZ035874.1 coordinate 51,437,600, forward strand.
CCAAATAAAGAAGAAAGAAGAAGAAGAAGATTATTCGTTAAACTGTATGTCCACTGTATATGTGCATATTCTTCATGTGAAGAAACATTCGGTATTACCTATTCGACCACAAAAACATCTATTTTTGGACGTACCAACAAGGCTTCCCCTTAATTGACTCTCGGCTGTGGAAGTATGTTTCAATCGATTTTTCCGCTAATTAAAGATCTTTTAACTTGTGCTTGGTCTCATGGGGACTGGCGTTATACAAAACAATTTTTCCAGCTTTTTCTGGTTTGATCATCAGGCCTCGATTTTCTATTGGCTTGAGGAGCAGCTCCATGAATATTCGAAATAAACTAATATTACTCATCAAAAGTAATGGCGACCTAGGTGCTTTTTTCCAGGTGAAGTAAATTAAAAGATAAACCCTTTACTAACAGCTGCGGTCTCAGATTCCTCACAACATTGCTGACATCAGTTGAAGAGCGATCTATAGCTCTCTCAAGCACATTAGCGGCATATGACAATGTCGGCATTACTCAACGCTGTCAATAGTCTACAAATTACAACACAAATCGAAGTCAATGTTTGTCAAATGAGTCCGTGGCGCCCATGTTGATAAGTAACTCGAAAACGGAAGGAGATGGCCCTACCGCTTCATACAGCCCTCGTTGGTGTGTGGTTCCAGAGACAATTGATTGGGATGAATACCCTCATTTACTCGAACACAGTCGTCTCGGGAATTCCCTCAAAACAATTGTTTAACTTAACCTCTCTGTCTCTCTGTCTGCGCTAATTTGCGCTTAATTAATTCCCTGGTCCTCCAGACATTGCCGGCTTATAACTCCATGCCTTAATGCGATTTTCAATTCCCACCCAAGGTCTCGGCAGCAGACAAGGGCGCACAGTGCTTACACACGTCATTAGTAACACATTTTCTTGGAAATACCTTCTCATCCGTGAATCCCACAAAACTCGCCAGCAACTCAGTCGGCGCCCAATCAGAACTGAGACACAACCAGAAAATCAATGCAGCCACCAATTGGTTTCAAGTTTGAATGAAATTATCTTGCAACCTCCATCGATGATGAGTCGGCCATAAAACGGCATAATTCAGTGGAAATACAAGTATTCATATGCAAAACCACTCGTAAGTGTATGTTCATAATTGGCACGGAAATCCCATCGCATCCCCAAACGAGTTCCACTCAGCAAATCTGATCGGTGGGGGAGCACAACAACTCCACCACCTGCCCGAGAGAGTAGCGCACCACACTCGTGTCGTTTTCATTCAGCATCTGTGAAGTTATTTCCTGTTCAGCGTCCATCTTTCGGAATGAGAACAACAAACACGGTTCGGGTGACATTATTCAATTGGCCCGACACACCGAGCCGATACAAGTTAGTCTGGTCTTAGCGCGACGTTGACGTTCTAATTCCACACAGCCACTCGCACACGCAGACACACCGAAAAACCGGTACGTTTCTCAATGCCGGCGCAGATAGAAAAAGGTTTTTCTCTTATTTTTCTCGTTACACAAACTGGTTGTGGATACACTGCGCCACGCTGTGAGGGAAAAATCGATCAGCTCGCGGTACCCGAAAAGAGGATAAGTCAAGTTTCACGTGGCCACTTCTTTCGGTTGAGCGCCTCGAAACAAATCACAGCCTGTAATCCGTGTTTACGATAAGTATCTGGTTGCGTTGCGCGAGACGAGAAGAAGACGCAACTGCCCAATCGAATTAGCAGATACTGTCAGATAACATTAAGTCACAGCACGGCCGCTTGAGAGGGAAAATTAACGATACGTGCGACGAATTTTTGCATGTTTTTTTTTTTCAGTTTAAGCCTTTTCGAGATGGAGTTGGATGGATGGAGCGCTCTGGGGATATGGTTTCACTTTTGGTTTCACCCGCCGCCGTGTTCGGAAGACAGATGAGGCGCGCAAACAGCCGGTGGGCAGCGATTAACTGGCGATGAGATTGCTTAACTTGCACAGTTCTTACGCCAAAATGGTGCATAGTGGCCATTGAATCGCGGAAGGCATTGCTACCGTCAGCGATGGGCAGACATTACAATGAATGACTGGCCTGTGGACCGGCAAGGGGTTGAGTGAGCTTTGGCAATTAATAGACGCTAACCGGCTGTGTTGGCGCCGTGAAAATTAACACGTGCTGAGAAGGATAATCTCATTAGATTGTGTTACAAGGTTCAAATACCTAACATCTTATCAAGTTCTAGTTTGTCATTCGGTTTTAAAGGTGAAACTTTAAGCGAGGATGATGACGCGATGGCCGTTAAAAGTGACGGTGTGCCCCAAGGTTGAGTGCGATGACCTTATCTTCTTCAATTTGTTGAGATGTGAATTCCATTTGATCGAGCCAGATGAGCTGGGCGAACAGAAAAATGCTGCCTCGATCACATCTACAAAATAAGAAGTGGTACCATAAAATCTACACTAAAGTATTGAGATTATGACATTTCATGGGCGGGTTTTATGTGTTGTTAATTTTCCTGTTTTATCTTTTCCGGACATTGAAGACAAATCAGTATGGGAAGTCGCAGCGTCGAGAAACACGTGTAAATGATAAAATGTTTTTACAACGAAATGTGTGCTTGCTGACGACAATGATGAGGGGGTTGAGCATAGTTAACCAGAGAACACTATATCCACAGTCAGATTATTTAAAGTCTAGTTGACTACGACTGGATGGAGCAGTTGGTTAAGTGCCTGCCCTCGGTTAGTGGGGTCCCGGTTTCGAATCCCGGGGAAAGCAAAGTTACCACGCTTTTTTCTAGGTTTGCCCTTTGGGATCTGACCACTTCAGTGATCATGCCTGCCTGTGGGTATCACAAGGGATCAAAATATTGTCTAAGTGTTGGTGAGGAGCCCTCCTCGACAGCTTCAGTGAAGGATTACCCAAAACTCGGTACTTCAAGATCTGTGTTAACGATCGTCGCTGCCATTAGATTGAGAAGTATGTCAGTCAGTCATTTCCGCCCAAAATAGCACCCGTAAGGAGGTCATCGGCCTCCTGTGCATCCAGGAAAAGGTTGTTGATTGCGCTCAACTTGGCGAGATGTCAGCAACGATTCCCGGTTATGCAAAGGTCAAGTTGATATACATCATCCTCGTGGCGCCCTCTGGATAGCTACTACAGCAACCACTAAGAGGTGACACAATGTCGAGGGATCTAAACCAGGATCCGGTCCTTCGGGTTCGGGGTTTCGAGTAAAGGTAGGCAATGCAAGTAAAAGGCAAGTGCCCACCGTACAAAAAACTAAAAGTTCTGAAACAACTACAAGCCTCAGATGCAGATGACCCTGCTGGCGACCATGTGTAACGAAATAAGAACAACGATTGTCGGTTCTTCACGTGGAACGTACCTCAACAGACCAAGTGCAGCCAATGAACCTACGGAGGCCCTAGAAGCTTATAAGGCAAACATCACCGGCATAAAGGAGGTTCGATGGGATGGGCCGCGCAAAAAGAGAATCAGCAAAGGAGAATAAAGTTGACCATACTGAGGAAGTCTCTTGCGATTTCCTAGAAGGGCCATGCTATCAATGCCCCAGCTACGAAACCAAGATCCTTCTAGGAGATTTCAATGCGAAGCTGGGGAAGAAAGACATATTTGCTAGAGTCATCGGAAAGCACAGCCTGTATGGTAATCCGTCCGGAAACGGACTTAGGCAGAGTGCTACAATCGTCTCTTCTTTCACTGTGAACGTCAAGAACCGGATCTCCAAAGGACCAGTTGTTCTACAGTCCCTCTGTCGATTCCATGCAGCCGAGAGTGACTTGTTAAGAAATCGATGACATTTCTTCACTCGAAAGAAAAATACATTCCCGTCGAAAAACTCACGCTAACAGAACCCGGTCTCTGAGTTAGAAGACAGCGAGGGAAATTATGTAAATTTCTTCGCTCAAGCGCAGAGTTAAAAATAGAACGTGGTAATTTCCTTAAGTACCTAATCAATTAGACACACCGCTATTTTCTATAAATGTTTACTTTCCGTCAAAATCTTGCTTGACTTTGCCAATTTACACATGTTAAGTGAATGACTAGATTCAACGGAAGTATGTAACCAAGGTCGTTTAAACAAATGTGAGCCTGTATGAAATACATGTGTTCGTTTGGAGTAATTGGCAGGGATAAGTGCGATACAGCGCTTATGCAGTTGCCACAAGTGGATACTTGTATGAGTCTCAAAATACATGCATCCACTTGGATATGTTAATTTGGATGCTGCTTACTTCTGAAATGACCGACTCATGAGTCTGATTTGAAGTTTTCTCTCATTCATGAGGCTCTATCCAGTCCTCAATGAACATGTATGTAGAGACAAGATATGAATTAAGTTAAAATTCGACGAACTAAGAATATTTTTGTGGAAAAAAAAGAAAATTTATTTAAATATTTTGGTTGCATACCTTGTTGCGAGACTGTATTTGTTCTCTTTTTGCACTACACCATATATGGCTATCAGATCGTATGATTCACACGAAATGTCTCCAAGGATTTTAATAACATTCAATGTACTGTAATTAGCATGTCTAACGAAAGTATAAATGTCTCAGCGGACATACATTCTGTCTTCTGTTAATAAACGACACACAAGCAGAGGTTGTTTGTCTATTGTTTTTTATTCTCCGCTCACTTGAACGGTTCGGCTATTACATTTTCTAAAGGTACGATATGGGTAAGTGGTAGGACTGAAGATTCGTAAACATTAGTCCTTTGAATGAAAACGACTGGATGGCGCAGATGGTAGAGTGCCTCCCCCTGGTTAGCGGGGTCCCCGGTTCGTATCCCAGTGAAAGCGAAGTTAATACGCGTTATCTGCTTTTCAAATATGGTCCAGTCACCATTAGTCGTTGGGATCGAATTAACGACTGCTGTCACTGGAGTAGGCAATCAGTGGAAGTAGTCTGACTAGGGGTATCACAATGGATCAGTATGGGTTAAGTGTGCTGGTGAATGATCTAGCAGAATCCCTACCTAACCTTACCTAATCTTTTGAATTTTTGAAGGCTGGGGTCATACATTTTAGTGATGTTTCTCGGCCCTGCGCCTTGACGGTATTGAATTTTCCTTCGTGAGCTACCATTAAAGGTTGACGCTATGCGAACGATTCAGAAATGCAGCCACTCACGAACAATTCAAGCCAGATCAGGGACCAGATGATAGAGCAGATTTTTGGGACGGACGAGCGATTCAATTTTTATAATAAGTTGAGAGGCAGAATACCTGGAATATAATCATTTTTCTATAGTTAGCTTATGATTTTATAATAGGAACCAACAGAGAGCAATGCCTGTATTCCTAAAAATTGTCGGTCAAGGATTTGAGACAAGTGATCCACATTTGGAGTTTGAGCACAAATTTACTGTGAGTCGGTTTTCTTGTGTGGGTCCCCGTGGCGTAGTGGGTTAGTGCGTCGACTCCTACGCAGAGAGTGCCAGGTTTGAATCCCCAATTAGCATTCATTCATAATTCACGGCTCCACCTCTTTCGTGTCACTGACAATGCTCAAACAGTCTTCCTGTCTAGAAAAAAGCTTCTCAACTTCACCGTTCGAAGACGGCATTAAACTGTAGGTCCCAGGCACTCGTGGAAGAACAGTAGCACGCACAGCACGAGTGGTTGCTGAGAAGCTAAGCCCAGGTCCTACTCGGACTGTCGTGCCACCCGCTTGCGACTGTAGTATTTTTTTAAATCATATATCGTACAGCGACGAGGCATAATGAGTAGGTGCGGTCAGGATCCAATCCCGAGGCATGAGTAATTTAAAAAATGACTGCTCCTACTGCCTTCGTTTCATTGGCAATGCTTAAAGAGTATAAATGTCTAGAAAAGGTTCTCAAACTTTGCTGTTCAGAGTCCGTATTAAACTGTAAGCCACTACAAAGAGATCTGCTCGAGTGGTGGGCCAGTCCCTGGCTTATTCAACAACCAGCCAGGTCCTGACCCACCACAGACTATACCGCAATGAAATTGAACCCTAATTTGGAAAATATCGCATACACTGGAACGAATCAGACTCTCAGCAGCTTAAAATGGTGTCATAAGGTTCGTTTCCGATGGAAGAGAGGTATTTATTCCAATTTTTTTCAAATAGACGTTTTCGAGCCAATGTACGTAAAATGTATTATTTTATCAGAGAATAAGATAAAACAATAATCAAATAAATTTTTTTATCAACGTTGAGAGTAGAATCATTCGATATCCGGTATTTCAATTGTCCTGCCACAATAGCTATTGTTCACTCGAAGGTTTTAGGCAAAGCCATTTCCTTCAAATTACTTAATATTTTAGTAGTAAGACAATAATACCGAATCTCTGTAAGCAAAGAATGTAATGTATAACCATTGTAAAATTGCTGCCACAATAAACAAACAAACTAAACTATTGTTCACTCTATTGCTACTTATTTTTTGTCACCAATAACCGAAGCTAACGAATTAATTGTTTTATGTCCGGAATACCTTAAAAAACAGGACATCTCATCATTATCATCAATAAACTACAATTATTTCTATTTGATTTGCGAAAAAACCATTATTGAATGTTATCTGCCTCAAAATTATCTAGATCCCTCGAATGACAGGCTCACGCAAGCAACGTCAGCATACGCGTCGAAATGGAAATAACACAAGTGCCACTCGGAACCATTCGTGTTGTGAAATAGAAAACCAGTTGCGACTAGAGCCACGAGTGGACAGTCGAGATATGGAACATGATTGAAACAGGCTGCTCTTTTTGTTCGTCTAAAAAGCAAGGATTCTTTCGTGGCGGCCGTGATGTTGTGGGTCTCTTCGTCGACACATACGCAATAGAACCTCGCTGCCTGGGTTCGATTCCCGGCCGGTACGACCAAAAATAGTTTTCACGGCCCTACTTCTTTTGAGTCACTGACAATGCTCAAAGGAGAAGTTGTGTTTGTTTCTTGCATTGGCCGTTCAGAGTCGACATAAAAATGTAGGTCCCATCCAATCGTGCTACAACAGTAGAACGCTTAACACGATTGGTTGCTGTCGAAACTAGGGGTCCCTTCCACTCGTGATGCTCAACACGATTGGTTGCTGTAGAAGCTAGGAACCTGGCCATCTATGGACTGTATCCCATATTATATTTTTTATACTTGGCAACTATCAGGTTGCAGGCGACATCTACGATTTCCTTCTAGAGATCCATGTTTCGTCAGATATTTCATTTCAGTTCGGGAAAGGTGTGACAATCAAGATTTGTCGGTGAATCCTACGACCAAGTGAAGGACACTAATGTAGCCCACGTCACTCCAGGATGGGAAAGCGTTCATCAGCTGTTCTCCTTTGGAAAATTAACTCATGAACAGTCGAACAAACTTTCTTCGAACCATTCCCAGTTCAAAGAGAAGAAAACGGCCAGCGCAGATGTGGTCAGTATAACTGGAAGAAGAGTGCTCTCATTTTAGACTTTCATATGTCTTCAAGGAAAGCAACCATCAACGATAAGGCTAACTAGGCTAGATTGTAAGTAAGTGTGTCGCCATAAGTGCCTTCGTAGCCCGATCCCTTCACAGTTCGAAGAGAGGAAAACGACCTAGTGGTCTATGTAACTGGAGGCAGAGTCCTCCTATTTTAGACCTTTCATAGGTCTTCAAGGAAAGCAACCATCAGCGACATGGCTAACTAGGCTAGATTGTGCCAAAACAATTATCCCCTATCCAGATTTTAGACTCGAATGGAATAAGCACACTCAAGCGTGGACCTCTACTAAGGAACGAATTGGAAGTGGAGCGAGTACACCTCATAACTGAAGACAAATGCGATCTAACAAGATAAGATGGTTGGATGGATTTAGGTCTAGTCAAGATAAGATGGTTGGATGGACCCGGGTCTAGTACCTCCAGTAACCAGTTAATTATCGCAATGGACCAATATGGTCTAAGTCTGCTGGTGAATGCACTAGCAGCCCCTCTACCTACCTCCAGTAACCACTCGTGTACTCTTTCAAGTGGAGGCTGAATCTGAATGGCTATGCTCATTCTTGTCAGTTATGCATTGGTAGTCAATTAAGAGAGACATGGAACCGTGTATTCTCAAAGTTGTTCGTGTCGAGTATTGAACCTAGCGTACAATCGACCGCACCTTCTAAATACGCCGACGTCTTTGAACAACAACCACAAAACATGTGACATGTGACGCAACATTTTTGAAGTCGACTTGAAACTGCCGTCTACTGCCAATGGTTTGGCCTTTCCAAAATTTCAGCCAGCGTTCATTCTCCAAGACATATGCCACGGCATGCCGCAAGGTTAACAACCACGTCCGAGTATATTTCACAACACCCTTTTCCCCGATCTTTGAAATTATATCAGAACTGGTTCACGTTGCTGGATTGATTTATAGATTATTTCTCTTTTTGGGTTTGTTTTGAAAGATCGAACAAAAGATGCAGGCACGTCATGTGGGCGAAATCGAGCACACATGCACTGTGCGTCAAGCAGATACAAAAGCAAAATCAAGATCACGTCTCGAGTCATGACCACATGGAGTCACAATTTCAAGCAACGAGACTTAAACTTGAGAGAACATAATGAGATTTAAGAGGAAACACGAGGCTCAATTCAACACAGTTCCCGAGTCTCAATCCACCTCTCTGACTAATCCGAATTCATCGATTCCCCCGAACAGTGACTCAATTGAACAATTTGCAGTGACCCAACGTATACACAAGTACGTCATCAGAATATAATTTTCAGCCAGTCATTAGAGCATTTCCGAAACCAATTGGACTCCCATTAGTTGAGCACTTTACACAAGCCGCTCGGCGGCAGCCCGTCGGCAGATCACGACACCACTCAATTCAAAGTTCATTGTGTTTATGGGATGCGAAAGCGCCTCTCAGTGACCGCGACCACCACCAATTTAGCCAACACTTAAGCTTTAAGACACCCGAAATGAGGTCATCTCTAAATTTGCATATCGTCACCATCTCGTCGTTCGGCACATGTCGTCCGAGACAACCCCGCCGCGCTGCGCCGCATGATTTAACTTGAATCTCATTTAACCCGACTTAAACACAATCTGATGTTTCGTACCTGATGTGCTGCTATATCCTCGTTCCCGTACAAGGGTACTGGCGATGAATTTCTCGGGGCAAACATCGTTCAATCCAAAAGTGCATTAATCCGGCGCGATAAACAAGACTATTCACATCACTTTTGGAGCTCGAGGGGGAAGAGCTCAAGGGCACTCACAGATGTATCTATTGCGGTACAAGCGGTGAGGTGCGGTGGCGCTCTCACTCGCGACTATCTTTCACTTTGAACAGATCACAAAAAAAGCTCACAAAACAATTGCAAATACCAAAATCTCAGGGCTGCAAGACAACACAAACTAAAAAATAAACAACTTTCTTCGCTTGACTGCTGGATAACAACACTTTACATGGATACAATGTATCTCTTACTCTGCAACAACTTGCATCGTCGCGGCATGCAGATAATTTCAGATCAACGGAGGCGCGCACACAGCACAACAAAGGCAAACCGACCGACAAATAGACAAACGAACTCACGAGCAACCAAGTTGAGGGGGGAAACTTTTCCTTTTCGATGTGCCGTTGCGGTCGTCGTCGTCGTGCACCGCTTTTCAAGACTATCTCGGGAGAGATGGTAATCAGGTTTTCACGTTGCAACAATGCCACCACCAGCACACGACAGGGTGTTATTTTGGGCAAAAGATGAAAACTTTCCTTCGGATCGCGAGCGATGACAACTTTTTCTTGTGTGCATCTGTGACAGGTTTGCTGTCGTCGTCGTTGAATTCACTTTGCTTCAAATCACTTGTCACACACTACCGACCACTTCTAGACCCGAAGATACTCGTACAAACAACTTAAACAAATCTTAATGATAACTCTTAATTTTTACGATTTTTTGTGTTTCTTTTTTTCGGATAAATTCGTTGCGGATTGAGACACCAGTTTGGTGTGGAGCTGCTGCCACCAGTCGATTGGGGGGACAACAGGTATATTCAATCGATTCGAGCGCGCAATTGTCGTGTCGTTCGACAACTGATTTGAAAAAAAAAATCTCAGCGGTCGGAGCGATATACGGCGAACGGCGAACGTTGAACGTTGAACGTTGAGCGAACAAGACTACAGAGCGTTGTTGACGACGCTGATGACGACGCACAGAGTCAGACGCGATTATTATTAAGCGAAGGGGGCTTACGATTAATTTCACGACTTCTTTCAAACTGAATTCCAGGTTTGAGTGTATTTCTGAGGACTGTGCCGAGCATGTTTGAGACTCTGAAGACTCGGACATAGACGACGGCAGCGATGACGGCGCGGCGCGACGATGGCGGAGGCGGCCGCGGCGCAGGTATTTCTCGCGTGTACATACGAGTATCTCGCGCTTTCGGTTGTCTGTTGTCTGTTGTTTGCAGGTAGGTTTTGTATTATTATTAATTTTCTTTATGTTGTTCTTCGTTTTTTCCTTTTAGTGTGTGTGTCTTTTTCCTTCACGTTCGTATTCCTCAAATCATGTGGAAAGGCAGGTGACATAGCGACCACAGACTGGCGGCGATGGCGATGATGTGTTGTGGTGCTGTGCCCTGCTCGGAGGCGGCCGAGGCGGTGCGGCGGCAGCCTGAGCGAGAGGTTTTCCAGTTGATAATTGTTTGAGGAATTAGTGGAAGTTGTGAGTATTCGCATTGTTGTCAATGAATTTCGCAGCTCGATGAGGAAAAGTTAATGGCAACTGCTGTGTTGATGGGTGTTTTTTTTTATGATCTTTTTCTGGCGCTGGATAATGCTGCGATTTGTTGGTGAGTGGTGAGTGGTGAGTGGTTGGAAAGCCAGACTAAGCGGTCATTAATTAGTTGAACACTTCGGGCAGACGCACGCAGCGATTTGAAGTGACAATCAAACCGGTAGTCGGTTCAATGAGCCAGCTTCGGAGGCGATTTAACGGAATGTTACTTTCAGGCGAAGGAAATGGACACCAACTGGAATTCGATCTCTCTGATTGAGAACCGATGTTTGTCCATAGATAGCAAAGGCACTCTGAAGGCATACCGGTTTCTGTGCTGTCATGGTAAGGCTACCTACTCCGATGCGGTATGCCTGGCATTCATGTAAATACCTTATGCGCGGTGAACAGAGTTTGGCTTTGTCGAAGGAACGAACGAATGCAACAATGACATGCCCTCTTCAAGTAAGTTATCCACAGTGAATGTGAAGGGGCATCCAAACCGTGGTCCGGATTTGAGATGAAAAGTCATCCCTGGCTTGGGGTGTGTTTGGGTTCTCCAAGGTTTGCCAAGGATCGCTCAGCAATTAGCTGCAAGTGTATTAAGCGTACAAACAACATCAGTACCGAGTTCAAACGCAGAGTAACTCTTGCCAACCGCTGTTTCTATGGGCTCAAGAGGCAATTGCGTAGTAGACCCATCTCTCGAAGGACCAAGCTGACTTTATACAAGACCTTGATCATCCAAGTCCTGCTGTACGGCGCGGAGACATGGACAATCTCAAAAGCGGATGAGGAACCCATTGGTCTCTTCGAGAGAAAAGCTCTGGGTCCGATCTTTGTTCCTATTTGCGTTGACGGTTTCTGGAGGAGAAGATTCAACCACGAACTGTACGGGCTGTACAGCGACATGAGTCTAGTCAGGCGTCTTCGGATCCAACGCCTAAGATGACTAGGCCATGTGGAGCGTATGGACAACTCAGCTCCGACCCGAAGAGTCTTCTACTCCGAACCCGTGGGACAACGCAACAGAGGAGACCCGCGTTTAAGGTGTCGCACCAAGGTGGAGAAGGACCTCAACCAACATGGCGTGCGACACTGGAGACAGCTAGCCAGAGACCATACTGGTTGCATAGGCTTGCAGTATGAGGCACAGCCCAACCCCGGACTGTAGCACCGAATCAAGAAGAAGAAGAATCCGGTCCTGTAAGGCCTCCCGTGGACGACAGTAATTCTATATACATTCCATTCATAATGGCAAAGTCTAAGCAACAAATTGAAGCAAACATTTGATCGAAATCCAGTCAATAAATATGTTTTATTTAAATCTACCCTTAATACCACGAAATGCGTGACCCTGTTCCTTTCTAGACGAGAACAGAGTGAAAAATTCCTGTCAAATGGGTACACACACTTGTGGAATCGGAACAAAATCGTTCAATGTTCACAACAAAGCTCATGAATCCGACCCGGGTTTTAAAAGAGCACCCTTTAGGGAGGATCATACCAATCGACTTTTCATTCGCGCACCAATTTGAATACTAAGCTCGGTCCACTCTAGAAGGCCCATAGAATCACTTGTAGACTTTAAGGACTATTGTGCCTTAGATACCCATACCTATACCTCGGTCGGGGTGCAGTTTCCCCTTAAAAATGGGGGTACCTAAAGTAAAATGTATAAAATGAAGTAACATCAGTGACGCACTCGCAGCAACTTGGAACAAGTCCCTCAATTGAAGCAACTACAGTGACACATTCCACTTCGCAAACAACTGCCTAATACCAACAAAGGCCTTATTAACTGACACGTGCGAACAGCACAAAGCAATGCCGACAAGGTGCTTTTGTTTTCGATAAGCTACCGAGGTAAGAACGCGAACAACTGTGGCATTATCAACAAACGCAGATAAGCACAATTCGCCTTGACACCAGTGCGTAGCGAAATTTTATGGCTTACAGCACTCGACTACGAACGCAGAAACGAGTAGGAACAAGGTCGTCAATTGATGAAAATGCTTGTATGTCCCTTGGTTTGTCGACAGACGCAGGGGAACGATTATGGATAGGTGTCTTTAATTTTGACAAGGTATTCGAACATGATGAACAAACATTGTTTGACAGTCAACTTCGAAGTTGTTGGGCATGAGAGCCAAAGATTTGTCTATAAGAAGTTTAGTCCATTGAGACTGCGCAAGTGTGGGATATGAATGATTTTCTATGTTCAACCCTTAGGCGTACTGTAGACGCAATCACGAAGCTGCGCCCTAGTCATGCGCTTCCAACAAAGGCAAGCTTCGCAGTCTTTTTTCTACTTTGCTCGCGAGTTTCAGCTTTTCAGCTTACTCATTTAAATCAAACACAAGAATTAAGATTTCTTTATAACTTTTTGTTTATTTAATAATAAGAGGACCCTTCTGGTCACTGTCAAGGTCGACACGCTACTGACAATTGTAAGCACTTAGCTGTCTCTAGAGCTTCCATCCTTGCACCCGTTATATGCTCTGATGTTGTTGGGTATGTCACGTGATTGCCAATGATGATGTCGGCGTTGGGTTGTCGTATGGTGGTGTGATCGTAACTCGCGCTCAAGCTCCTAGTGTCTGGGTCAAGTCACAGGAAAGGACGAAGGTATACAGAGAGAGAAAGGTTAGCGTCATTGCCACCACTGTAGCAGTTGTGTCCCGCCTAGATCCTGGTTGAATCCTTTGTGCTATGCACAGAGAGAAAGGCAGTCTGGTCTAATGACTGCAGTTTCTTATGGCCGCAATTAGTGGTGAAAAAGTACGATGCCGAATTTTTGCAACGAATACAGATGATTAATTCGTGTTGTCACTAAATGCATGTCTGAAGTGCTTTTAACAAAGGGTGAGAGGTTAATCGCAGAGAATGTTATGATGCCAGAAAATCTGTCTCGCATTGAGTCACAAGTGAATGGAGTCAAGTTCGAGTCGTCGCGTTTACTCAGAGCAATTAAAAGCGAATTATTGTGAGAAGTGATACAAGGTAAACATCACGCATGGTTAGACTAGCCACATCCCCGATGAGCTACGCCAGCATTTCCCCCGTTTAGACACTGAATTGCGAAAAAAGCCCAACCATGCTGGACTTGAGGCGATCGTAATTGATTTGAAAAGTCGAGCTAATGCATAATAATCTTCTTTCTTCTGGTGGTGCTACAGTCCGGGGTGGACATGGGCCTCAACCAGTAAGCCTCTACAGCCGGCACGATCTTTAGCCAACTGTGCACACCAAATCGATTGAGGTCCTTCTCCATCTGGGTGCGCCATCGGTTCCGTGGGCGTCCTCTATTGCCTTGTCCCACTGGTTCGGAAGACTCTTCGGGCTGGAGCAGTGTTGTCCATGAGCTCTACATAGCCCAGCCATCTTAAGCGTTAAATCCGTAGACGCCTGGCTAGGCTCATGTTGCTGTACAGCCCGTACTGTTCGTGGTTGAATCTTCTTCTCCAATAGCCATCAACGGAGACAGGACCAAAGATTGAACGCAGAACTTTTCTCTCGAAAATACCAAGTGCTTCTTCATCCGCTTTTGAGATTGTCCATGCCTACGCACCATAGAACAGGAGGGGGATGATCAAGGTGTTATATTATGTTAGCTTGGTCCTTCCAGACAGGACTCTGCTACTCAATTGCCTCTTGATCCCAAAGAAACAGCGATTGGCAGGAGTAACTCTGCGTTTAATCTCGGTACTAGTGTCGTTAGTACTATTTACTAGCGAGCCGGTGTAGACGAGGTCCTTTACTATCTCGAAGTAATAGCTGTCTATTGTGCCGTTTTGGCCAAGTCGTCGATGTTGTGCGTCCTTTCTTAATGACAGCATATACTTCGTTTTGCCCTCGTTCACCGCTAAACCCTTTTTGGAAGCATAATAATCACTTCGTTCAATTTCTTTAAGTTTCGTTAAATGTTGGTCCCTGAAGGGGGAAAACTTGAATCGGCAAATATCGATTTGGTTTCAGACCAGGCACATCAACGATTGATCAGATCTTTACTCTTAGGCAGGAGATGGAAAAATATCTAGAATTTAACATTCCTACGATTTTTTTCTTCTTGTACAACACATGCCGTGTAGGCAACGACACTGCGACCAGGGTAGATCTATTGTATCGAAGATGCCTACGATAGCTTAGTCAGGGTAGAACACGGCATCCCAAACAAATGATCTAGATTATGTACGCTGACCATGACAGATAAAGCAGCTGGATTGTTGTCGAAACCCGTCAAGATATTCAATGGACTCCGACAAGGGGATAGCCTGGGCAGCCTCCTCTTCAACTTGGCGTTGAAGAATGCATTCCCTGACACATCTAGAGGAAGTCCACACAATAACTAGCTTACTCAGACAACATCAACATCTTGGGACTAAGCGAACAAGCTGAGGAAGGATGTTTCCGACGGTAACGATACAATCATGAGTTGTATGAAATCTACCTTGAAGAAGATATAATGACAAAAATTAAGCTCGGTAGACTTCGGTGGGCTGGAAACCTAGCTAGCTCGTATGAGTGAACAGAACAATTTACGGTAGAAGGCAACGTCGCAGAACACGCCTGCGCTGCAAAGATGGGGTAAACCAGGACGCCCGAGGTTTTTGGGTGCAAGACTGGATGGCGTCGGCCCGCGATCGGAATAGGCGCAAGATTCAATCTGTCAAAATTTGTAGCGAAGATTCGACGGACTTGGATACCATCGGAGAAACCCTCCGAGATGAAGCTGATCCGACTAAGGATCGTCTTCGGCCACCGTTGCCATTTCGGTTTGTCGAAATAACTTGATTAAAAAATCTTGACTCAAAGGGCCAAAATAATGGTCTACAAATGCTTATTATGCCCGGATATGCAGGGGAAAGCTGGGCGATGCCTTGGCACTGCCTGCAAGAGTGGTGAAAGGAAGCAAAGACACAATCAAGATCTCCATGACCTTCAGAAGGATAAACCGTCGATCATATGGCCATACATACACCAGCAACAAGGATTTTCGAATCAGAGCCTCCTAGTTTGAAAAGGAGAGAGGGAGGCCGAATCTCCGATATAAAGACCAAGAAATCGTGGGTTCAAGACAGCTTGAAGACAGTCTTGATGATTAGAAGCAGTGTTAGCGGGCAAGTCAGGTATATTTGGAGGGCTCCACAAGTAAGCAAGTAAGTGCGACAAAAAGATGCAAAGTTTCAAAGCCAAAAGACATCGACCATGCCATTGACTAGTTAACAGATTTGAAATTTCGAAAAATGTTTCTGCTTTTCATTTCCAATATTTTCAGCGGAAAGGGATTGCCAAAAACACTAGATTATTTTTAAGAATGTAATAAAATTAACAAAATTAATTTGTTTCCGTGTAATATAATAATATAACATGGGTGGCGCGACAGTCCGAGGCG
Organism: Eristalis intricaria; assembly: GCA_964034865.1. Taxonomy (NCBI): domain Eukaryota; kingdom Metazoa; phylum Arthropoda; class Insecta; order Diptera; family Syrphidae; genus Eristalis; species Eristalis intricaria. The sequence goes on from OZ035874.1 coordinate 51,453,724, forward strand.
GACCTGGGCCTTGGAAAGGTCCTACAAGTTTAATACCGACTCCGAACGGAGTCGGTCTCTTTGAGCATTGTCAGTTTCTCGAAAGAGGTGGTGCCGTGAATTATCGAAGTTGGTAAAATGGGGATTCGAACCTGGCACCCTCTGCATAGGAGTCGATGCACTTACCCACTTACCACCTCACCATTTTTCCATGTATTACGACTTTATTAGAACGAACAAACATTCGCGTTAATTATGAAATACAATGTCGTTCAAGTAACTGGCTCGGCTGGCTTCGCAGTGGCACATTCTGTCATCCCAAGTTTCCCAAGACCTGGTGAGTGGTTTCGAGCTGTAGCTCAGAATTGCTGGATGATATTCTGCTTGAGTCGTTTCCGGATTGTTGGCATAACATCGGTCCTTCACGGTTGACCACAAAAATGGCCAAATGACATCGCCAGGACAGCGGATAACACGAATTTGGTGCGCTGAAGATCGATTAAGGCGTGGGCTGTGCGACATGATGCGCCACACTTCATGAAGAAGAGGTCGTCCATACCCATGTCATCAAGTTCAGTAAAATCGGTTAACATGGTTCTGTGATACCCACCATTGACAGAAACGTTGTTCCAGACTCATTTTCGAAGAAAAACAGTCTCGGCTACAGCAGCCACACTAACCAGTGCTCACCGTACGACGACGGGGACCACTAGCATACCAGTCTCACGGACTTTTTGCACAAACTTGCGTGCAGCAGTCGCGGTGGGTGCTCCATTTCTTCCAATTTCCAAAATTTCTTTACAGAAAACGCACTGCTTGGAATACACAGCACTCACTTTAGAAATAAGTTGCCAACGTTGTTCAAGTATGACTTTCTGTCAAAATTTCGAGCGGTGAACAGTCACTGTTAAAATATCTTATGTTTAAAAAAAACCACCCTGTACAAGTGAACGGTCTTGATGACCACCCTGTACAAGTGAACGGCCAGAAGTCTGGTTAAATTCACAGACATTCCTGAAAGCGTTGTACTATATACCATGACTAGTCCAACACAGTCTTTATGTTAAAGCTGAAGCTCTCTTCAGACCACTTGGCAATTCCTTGAAAAATGATGACATATTCTGTGTTCTAAAATATCAATGACACTCAAATATTGACATTTCTCGTGGGAATCAAATTAATTTGTTTTGATTTAACTTAGTTGTCGTTCGGCTAGTCAACCCCCGCCACGCTCGCCTGGCGTGCTTTAAAATGCTTGTTCCTCAAACCGTATGCCTTCTCATTGATTCTTCAGCTGAATGCAAAATTGATGTCATCACCAAAGCAGTCGCTGTGGCGAAACTACAACCGCTTCAAAAGTAATTAGAAAACAGGTTCAAATCGACTAGATCTCTCTTAATGGGGACGCTGTTGACACGAGCAAACGAACAGACGCTTACACAATAATCGACACAAGGAAGCCTTTTTCAAACAGCCAACGGCGCGGCGCGGCGCTGCAAAGTGAAAGGGCAGAACAGGTTCTCCGCGATAATAATCATCGCTCTCGGGCGGTTCTAACGCACAAGTTGACACAGAATATTATATATTTAGTGAACACACATCTAGGCGCTGCGACGTGCTGTCCCACAGGAAATATGTTTCGAACACATTTCATCCGTCATGTGCGCACGCTTTGTCGAAAGCCACATGCCTTGAATACCACAAGAGCCATATCGTTCTAACAGCCTTGCTTAACGTCGCTCGGAACCATTACAAGGCATTATTTTAAGCATTTTCAGGGAGCGCCTTATTCGCAGGCAACCGATGTACGAACGGTGTGCGAACATTGCTTAATTCCGTAGACACTTGCTTGTTCAGCGGGCGTCACACAGAACACGCGAATTGATAATGACGTCTAATTGATATTCAGAGGGCGGCCAGCAGTAAAAAATTACACTAAAAAAACAAAGATACAAATACGAGAGAGACCAAAATGTGGAGCAGATATGCAAATGAATCTCAGTCGGAATGATATCATCCAAGCGATACACAGATGGATGCACGGCCATGAATATGGAGATATTTGATGAATTTTGCAGCACAACGCCCGTTAACTCGTAAGCAAGTGCTTTGCTGGTTTTTGGGGGCGGTTTCTAAATGAATTTCAGTCGAATTGCTTATCACGTGTCGTGCCAGAAGCTAGAGCGGTAAGGGTGGTGTCCAGAAAGTTTGTCTGCGAATTGATGACGAATGAAGGGACCTTACATGAGTGCCTCAGTTTCACGGTCTGTTCGCCTAGGAGCGCCTTGAGGGCCGTCAACTTTCCCAATTGTCTATTCCGCTTGAAAGGAGAACTTTGCTTGGGAAAAAAACAAAAGGAATATTCAAGTAGGAGGGATGCGCAGAACTCGAAAGCCAAGGCTAGTCACTTTAGGAACACAACGTGGGACTGGACATAGCCAAGAATTAGCTTTGACGATCCTCTTTGGTCCAGCTCGGAATAAATTTACGAGTACGAGCACTCTTCCATACGTCGTTGTGTCGATGAAACCGAGTGACTTTCCATCACTGGTTCGTTGGTTTGTTTATGAATACAACACTTAGCTGGAATGATCGCATATCTCTCTCTATCGGTCTCTAAGGTTTCCTCGAACGATTCAAGATATTGTTGCATCCCATCCGATTTGGCTTCAAGTAACCTGGTGTATATCAGCCACGGTTTGATATCGGTTTTTCCAATAAGGACTTGCCAACGTTTTCCCAAAATAAAACGATCAATTTGAAATATCTCGGCAATTGTGTTATTGGCTTCAAAACCACTTATGGATGGAATACGACGTCGTTCATTATGTCATCCAGGGCTACGGCAGGTCTGCAGCGGTCTATTCGTCGAAGATTTCCAGAAGTTCCATAATGGCTCTGATCTCCACTTACGGCGTAGCCTCGTTAGCATAGACCATTGATTAACAACAGCGCGGTATAAAAGCCCTGGATGTTAAGTACAAAAATAGTGGCAAACTTGGCGTTGTGTGCCCGTTTGTCGGCTGCCTGGGTTCGATTCCCGGTACGATAAAAATTAGTTTTCACAGCCCCTCTTTCGAGTCGCTGACTGTCTATAAAAAGCCTCTCAAACATGGCCGTTCGGCATACGACTGTAGGTACCTTCCACTCGTGAAGGAACAATACCACGCACAACACGAGTAGGTTCAGTAGAAGATAGACCTTGACCCTTTGCGGACTGTAGCTCAGCTGATATTATATTATTAGAGACGTTAAATCTCACGATATAAGCGGCTAATTGACAGAAATAGTTGTCCCTATACCCATTTCATTCCTCGCATTAAGGTTTCAATAAATCGAATGACATACTCTTTGTGTGGCCAGTAGGCAGGGCCGCATTCACCATATGGGGAAGATGTGCAAATAGACAGACAGGGCGCCTACCGGTTAGTTTTTGGTAGGGGATTGGCAGGGAGTCGTCTTCTATGAGCTGATCACCTAGATAGAGCCTTAACTCGGACGTGTATTGTCAACAATTGGACCTTCTGCAGCATATTATCGATCAAAAGCGCCCCAGTTTGGGCTCGTAAGGAAGGAATTGAATTCCATCATAACAAAGCGAGGTTACACACATCGATAGCGAATAGTTGGGATGTCCTTATGCATGCACCTTAAATAATCCAACAAACCAAAATCAGACTATTTTTACTATGGTAAATGCAGCCTTCAATTTTATGCATTAATAAGGGATTTCTTTCTACTTCACCTAACAAGATGTCATCAGATGGTATATATGATGACCTTCCAACAGAATTTGGTAAAGCTTAGGCTAGCAAAATTATCTTGCAGCCAAGACTGAAGAATGGGGCGCTAAATGTTGGCTTGGACAGGGCGCTCATTTGTCTCGGACCGGCTCTGTTTGTAGGACCGACTTTTGTCTAACGACGCCAATAGATTTAAGAAAGTGAAGCCTCTCTGTGTCAATATCTATTGTCTGTACAGTGGCGGTAATTTACCGCCCAATGACAACCGCCATGAAAACCACCGCATAAATTTATTTTTTGTGCTAGAAGTGGTGTTTCTTAAGGCACATGAGGGTTTTCTCGGATTTTTTGATTGTGGACTAAGGCGCTTGGTACCTGCACACATCAGCAGGACATGCGTTGATGTGTGACTTCTTCAATCTGGTACTGGAAGGGATAGTGCTCCGAGCAGCTGTCAATAGACTTATTTTGCCAGACGATATGCAAAAGTGCATATACTCCTATCTGCTAAGAAGATGTATGGAGGAGAAGGCATACCCGTGAAATCTACGAGCTGTACCAAGATGTGAATGTAGTCCAGATGACAAAAGTCCGTCGACAGGGCTCAGTCAAATCCAATGCTACAGCAAAAGGGGGTCCGATCCTCCTGGTTCGAGAACGAGTGATAGATCGAATCTCTGGTATACATACCTCGCGGATTCAAGACAGCTTGAAGGCAGTCTTGATGAATGGAAGCAGCGTGCTTAGGACCGTCAACAATGGAAGGCAGCGTTATTTCATTCTCTAACCATCCATGGGGTAAGTAAGTATGTGATGGTTGTGAAGCCGTTTAGCGTCTGATCGCTGAAAATGATCTTGGTCACGTCATCTTATAAGGGTGCTGGGTATGATCCTTACGCGAGTTTGGTTTTAGCAATGCCCAATTCTCGAGAAGGCCGTAAAATCGCCTATTTTGATTCGTTTGCGAGGGACATTGGAACGGCAGCAATATTCTGGACACATTGACCAACCCGTTGTCTCACTGGCTCGGGCAACTAGCAGTGAACATTTTGACTCGAATTTGTTTACTAGAGCATGTAAGAGTTCTTCGTTAGTGAAAAACATCATGGTTAACATATTAATTTTAATGAATGTATTGACATTGAACCAACAGCAAAGATGTGAGTCGCCGTGGCATAGTGGGTTAGTGCGTGGACTCCTACGCTGAGGGTGCCAGGTTCGAATCCCCAATTTACCAAGAATCACTGACAACGCTTAAAGAGTATACCTTTCTAGAAAAAGCTTCTCAAACTTGGCCGTTCGGAGTCGGCATATAACACGCTCAACACGAGTGGTTCCTGAGAAGCTGGGCTCAGGTTCGCCTCCGACTGTCGCGCCACCTATATATATATTGACATTGAAAGTTTGGTCATTTGTTAAAAAGTGCGTTCAAAGCTATCAACTATCAATTCGTCTTTATTCTTTATTTGGCGTTTTAACGATATTTGTCTGGTTATCTCCAGTTTATCTAAAGTGACGCGGACGTCCTGCGTCGCGTTGTCGCACAAGTTCGGAGTCGAAGACTCTTCGGCCCGGAGCTGAGGTGTCCATACGCTCTACATGGCCCAGCCACCTTAAGCGCTGCAGTTCGTGGTTAAATAATCTTCTCCAAATATCGTCAACGCAATCAGGACCAAAGATCGCATGCAGAAATTTTCTCTCGAATAAACCAAGGACTTCCTCATCCGCTCTTGAGATCATCCATGTACACCATTACTGGGTTGATCAGAGATAAAGTTGGGCCTTCGAGAGATGGGTCTATGACTCAATTGTCTCTTAAGTCCATAGAAATAGCGGTTGGCAGGAGGGGGTCTAGGTTTGATGTCGGTGCTGATGTGGTCCGTTTACTGCGAGACCGAAGTAGACGAAGTCTTTAACTATCTCCAACGAATAGCTGAACATTGTGGCGCTCTGCCCAAGACGTCGATGCTGAATGTCCTGTATTGCGGTCAGCGTATATGTACTTCCTCTTGGCCACATTTACTTCTGTTTCAAATGCATCTACAAAAATTCAAAAGCGATCGAAAAACCATTATCGCGACTACAATCGACTTGCATCAACGTCATCAACGTTTTGTGATTTCCTTTTCTCTATATTATCGCATTTCCAATAAAGTGAGTTTTCCTGTCGCGCCTGAAATGATCCTCATTAGTGAGCATCCTTAAGCCCTTCTTAAAGGGGATAAAGATAAGTTCAGGGTCTCATTTTTAAGCCGCATCATACGAATATGCCATGTTCTTCGCTAACATCACTCTCTACATCCCAGTGTACATAGGTACCTCCTCTTTCTGTATCCATCAGTATATTTCGACAGACAATGACCTCTCATAAGCATGATATCTGACATAACTAACAAGTAGTTCGTTCGTTTTGAGCAAGGAAAAACACAAGTCAATCCTGCCTAACACCAGCATCCACCTCTGTGACAATCAACAGAAAGTAAAAAAGGCAACTCACGCCTTTGACGATTTATGTTCCCTTTCAGAGGATTGACAATGACTTTTCTTCCCTCTGCACCCTCCCGCAATTTGCAAGGAATACGTTGTATTCCTGTTTTTTCCCTTTCTGCATGACAACACAATTCGGTCACGAAGCCATCCATCCTACTGCTTAACCCCTCGGTTGGCGTTTGAATACAGTTTCTGGTCCCAACCTCCTGAAATTGCCTAAGGACAGGCAGAGCATGCGTTTTGTATCATCACAAACCGGCACAAATACTACCCCGAGCTGCATTCAACAAAGGACCAGCATATATGAATGAGATGCAGAAGGCAAGCAGAACCTCTCACCTCCCACAAACTGGAGGTCGCAACGTTTCACAGACAAAAGGTGAACAAAATGATAACAGAAAGAAAGGATGACGATGGCTGCGATTCACAAGAAATTGCTCGGCTAAAATATCACCCGGCCTGACAAATGGGTCACTTAAGCTTTCAGAATTATTGCAACTGCTGCGGACCAACCGCGTGTTCTGTTTGCAGGGGTCTTTCGCACCTACCGCCTTGAATGGGGGCCAACCCGCGGCAGTGAAAATCGACACGACGACGAACCAGGGAAAAAGTTTCACTTTTCCAGATCAGCAAACCGGTGCTGAGGTACGCCCCCGCATTCCACATTGCAGTGCATCCGTGAGATACATTAATCCGTGCACGTTTTGTACTCGCGCGGCCGTCCGTCCCCCGGCTGGCCATTGTAACTGTCCGAGACGAAAATAAAAGTTTACAACAATCCACCAGCCGCAATAGTGCCACAATAGATACAAGTGCAAAATTCACAGCAGAAGGGGGAGCAGATAAAAGATACAAAAAGTATCTATACGCTCAACTCGCCTCGCCATTGAGAATAAATTTCCAGCATTTATGTGTCTGTGGCGCAGCAATGGTCGACGGAGTCATTCTAGGTTTGGGGGTTAAACTTTTGGCCCGTTCGAGCAGATACTCGTACAAGTTGCATGGTAATTCGCGGGACGACAGAGCGCTGCCGTGGAATAGCTGTCTTTCTCTTTTCAGTCACTTGAAGTGTTTATTATACCACTCCGGCGGAAAGAAAGATTTACATTTTTCTAGCGAACCATACCACCACTTGTTTACCGCCTTCGTAGCTGTCAGATGGTGTGGACCTAAAGTCGTTGCTCACCGCCACCACCACTTGCGGTGCTGGCAGTGCTGGCGGCACGGAGTGCCTTGGCTGAGTGACGTGACTGCAATAATTGCAGTGTTTCGGATGGATTTGCTCGGACTATCTATGTGCTGGGGATCTGCAGTGGCGGCGCCGCTGAATTAGAAAATCTCTCTAGGTGGTTTTATTTTTTTTCGGTCTTTTCTTGTTTTGAATTTTGCACAAATTGAATTTTTATGTTAGCCGGTGGTGGTGGTGATGATGGCGGCGGAGGCATGTGTTGCTTCATATGCTCGACACGTGATGTACAGAGGTTAGAGGTGTGATGGTAATCCGAGACCGGGGCATGGTGTTGAAATATTCATGACGGGGCCGTGGCAGATCTTGAATGGAACCTGGTAGTCTGTGAGGCGTTCGAAAGGTTTCCTAACCTCGAATTAAGTCGGGACTTTCGTTTTCGTTTGGAACCGCTCGGAAGTCAGTGATCTCTGTGACTGCGTTTGAATATGATAAATGTGTTTGATTTAAGTTATTCGGATTTCTGTCATTCGGTGGTACTTTGTTGTTTTTGTTGTGTATGCCTTGTACGTGCATTTGAAGTTGAGTCCTGAATTTCTTGATCCTCGGAGATCCAGTGGAGGAATGGAGTTGGATGTAAGAAATCCAAACCAAGTGATTACGCGCACTGCAAGGCCTTGCAAGATACAACAAATAGAAGGTCGGATGGTCCCAGGACACAGCGGGATTGCATGCAAAGCATCTGCAGATGAGCTCGCCAGAAAGTCGGAATATGTGTTCATAGGTCACGAACCATGCTGGAATCTCAATAGGAAAACAGCTGGTTAACGAATGGGTAACAAATTTCGTTCCACTTAACCATTTGGGTTGTTCTTAGACAAACAAAAACGATTAATTAGGTTATATTCCTATAGGAAAGTCCTCTGCCTGGGAATAATAATAATAATGACGCGCATTGCCACCTTAACAAAATAAACCTGTAACCTGCCAAATTTGACTTAAAGAGGATGAGGCATCCGAACCCATTTTATGTCCATGTCTGGGACTACTCTAGTTAAGGGAACGTATTTTCCATAGGGAGATAGTGGAGAGTGGGGCAAAAAGTAACACTTTTAACTGAAATCGATGCTGCTCCCAAAATTCTGGGCATAATGCTGCCAGACGTTTTTTCAATTAAATGTTGCAACCACAAATTTACTAAAGAAGATCAGCCGAATGTGTTCAACATTTCTCAGGTTACAATTATAAACAACAAAGCACTGATGTTACAACTTGCCCCGTATATGGGCACAACATGGCAATGCTTGTTTCTATTCTTATTCTTTCCTGCCAGAGGACGTCCTTGTATGAATCAGCTCATTTATGGACAGAGGTACATTGTAACAGAAATTTGAAGTCATTTTAAGATGATATATAATTTATTTTTTTTAATAAAAAAGGGAAAGTTAAGGGAATGTAAGCTTATATTTGGAGTCGACATCCGAATCGTTTTAGAGTAGAAATACAAACGTATGGATACTTTAGTGCGATATCTGCCCTCTTCACAGCATATCTATCGTCTAGCATATCATCAGTGTGCAGTGCACGCATTTCACGTCGCAAAATTTTAGAAAATAGTTGGAAACAGATGGTGACGCACAATCGTTCATCTTTGTCCTAGCATGAGAAAAATTAAGCCATTCCCACTGATAGCTTTTTATTTCTATTTTATTCTCTACTGTAAGAATTCTTTCTTCTCTGGCATGTCGGTTAATCTAGCTGGTTTCCTTGATTTTTTATTAATGTTCTGAGCTGCTTCGGATAAGGTTCAATTCCTCAGAGTGGAATAAAGCTTCTTGTAGACCTTATAGGCTTGCTAAACAGTTACCATGTTCATAGCAATCAGATAAAAAAAACCAACAGGGTAGGTTGTTACTCGTTGCACCTTCCCCTGAGAGAATGTTACAACTTGCCCCGTCATGGTTTTTTACACAAAAAAACCCAATCTCACACAAAATTTCATTTACGCAAAGTTAAAGGCAAAACAACAAAATGATACACAAAACACTCAGCACTACATCTGTTTCATGTGGAAAGGGAGACCAAAAAACAAAAATTTACAAAACGTACGAAACTTCCTCTTTTGCGCACCCATCGCAGGTCTTAGCAATTGAAACAGAGTTGTATGGTTGTAAGGTATGAATAAAACAAACACTTTTCTCTTTTGGCTATTTCTCAATTCTGGTAGGAACACTGTAGTTTTGGCGTTTACTTCTAGCCCCGCTTTCCCTACTCACTTCAGTGGAATTCAATAAATCCACTACAAAGAACATAAGTTCTATCATTCGTAGTGGAAGCTGTACGCCTGATCTCTTCAGTTGGCGGTGACGTTGGCAAAGCGGAGGAAAAAACCATGTACAATTGGAATTACGAACTATGTCGCTCTAAAGAAACTATCCGTATAAGGCTCAATTGTAACGAACGGTTATGGTGGATAGGCATGTCCAGCTTAGCGTCAACTCGAAGAATCTACGAGACTTGGGGTGATTACTGAGGAAGTTCCAGACAAGCAGAAATTGAACGCAACCAGCTTGCATCTGGATGTGCTCCATGATGATGTTCTTAGAACAAGCAGAAATAGATTTCGACAAAGCCTGGGGTGCATACGTGTGAGCAACTAGTAAAGAAGCCGGCTACTGAACGATAGCGCCAGTGTCCCTTGTGCTTCATGCCGTTTAACTCCATAAGGAATAAATTGGAAGACGAAGAAGGCCTGGACAGATCCACAACTCGAAGGCTTGGTCTGAAAATGGAGGAATAGCAAGGCCCCTATGACCGACGCTAAGCAAAGAGAGATCAACATCACCGATCAATTTTAGTCGCAAGGAAGTCCGCTTGTTGTCCTTACCGGGTATTATGTTTTTTGCAGATGCTGCAGAGAGGCGAGTTGATGAAGAAACAGAATCAGTCCATTTACTCTACGAATGCCCACCCCTGGGAAAGACAAGAAGGCGGGTGTCCTGGTGAACGACTTCTTCGTAGAATTGGAGAACTTGATCAGAGAAGAACTGAAAAATCTCCTAAGATCCATAAATGAAGCTGGATGGTTTTAAGATCTCCTATTAAGGGCCCAATGCGCTCTTCTAAGTGATCCACGGCCATAAAAAATCCAACCTACCTACATAAGACATGGCCGAGGAATACAGACAAGTACACATGAATTCCCTTTGAATCGGAAGTTTGACACGCTGGCAAGGCACACCACGTCGCGACGGCACCACGAGACTTCGCGAAGCCCTTAAACGATTTTCTATGTCATTCTACATGAATCAATTTGTATTCCAAGCTGTTAGGGTTTAGCAGGGGGGCTGCTAGTGCATTCACCAGCAAACTTAGACCACATTGGTCCATTGTGATACCCCTAGTGATAGTGCCAATAATTTGATCCAAACGGCAAATGGTCTAGGCCAGATTTGAAAACCAGATAAAAGTGTATTAACTTTGCTTTGACTGGGATTCGAACCGGGTACCTCGCTAACCAGGGACAGGCACTCTACCAACTGCTCCGTCCAGTCGTGTATTCGAAGCTGTTAGTCAGAGTAACATAAGTTCTTCATAAAGAAGTTCCACGCCTTTCACTTTTCAACCAATTTTTTTGAAGAAATGACTTCTTTTCATTCGTCTTCTGCCAGGACGCCGGGTACCTTAAAGCAGGCATATAGTCGGTACACGCAGTGCCAGATGGTCTTAAAGTCCTAAGCAACAGCATACATTAGGGTAAGACTGGGGTCTTGCTGCTTCACCGAGACCAGTAAAGACCTCACAGAATGTTCCGACGCTTAAGAACATTGTGCTCATCTCAGTTCTCTGTCAGGGCATCATGGACAGTATCGAAATCGAGTATGGAAGTCCTGCAATTCATAGTCCGGGGTGATTTTAGAAAGAGCCACAACCCAAGCCAACAGAGTCAGCGCCAAGGACGACCTGGTGATGTGGAGTGAATGGAATTTTTTTGCAAATCAAATAACTGCCAGAAGTCCTCGCTTGCCGTGGCACACCTTCCCACCAATTCCTGTGCAAGTTATGTTCACTGCATAGGGGGTCTACACACGCTCCTTCTAATTTCCAAACAAACTTCATTAGCAACGCGACTCCACCCTCGGGTCGTCGTGCCGGACACCAACTTCGTGTGCTCGCTCGCCTCACACATTCAATTGCACAACCAAATTACTATGCACGGCTCGGAGAGCACTGCATCCAGAGTTCGTTGCACATTCATGTCACCACTTTGCGCTCACTTGACCATACACGCCACTCGTCAACTCTTTCGCCGGCAAAAAGCACACGGACCCACTTGGACCCAGTGTCTCCGTCCGAGGACACATGCAAATACCTCACTCCACCCCAGGCCACCACTGATAAGGAATTAATCATTCAACGGCAGTCCCACCAGCCCGTCCTTGTGCGCAGGTGGGAGCCGGAATCGGATGACGTCTCATACAGCAGCAGTCTCCTGGAAATTCCGCACAAGAGCCGCATCCGGAACGTTATGCCAACATGAAGCAAGCGCTTAGTCCTGGAATCCGCAAACACGCAAACTACACTATAAGACAGCAATTCCTGCGTGCCACCGAGCCAACTACACGGTCTCTGTGTGTGCCCCGCCGCTGCCAAGGACGCATTCCAGATGACTTCATTCCGCACAAAGCCTCGTCCAAGGCCGGGCCCTACTCTCCCGGATCCCTGGTCTAGTCTGGAAGGTCGTCCTTCTCCTTCTCAGGCGAAGCATGATTCAGGAGCAAATCTCATTCGCCCGTCTGATTGTGTAAGTGCTCGAGATGCTATCTGAATGCGAGCAACGCAAACACATTTATGCGTACCACAGGGCCATTACAACCGCCTCCCGCGGGTGGGGAAAGAATCGTTTGCTTTGTGTTTTATTCGCTTTTCTGTCTTTTCATCTATTGTTGCCCTTGTGGCACTTTCCCTTGTATCCCTCTGTTGTTCATGTGTGTTCATTGAATTAGCGAAGACGGGCTGTATGTCATCGGAAATGTGTTCTGCCCCCACCTAGGGCGGCGGAGGATGACACTGTGGCAATGTCCTTTCGACGCCAAGGCGAGTTTAAATTTTACGACATTCATCTGTGGTGCGGGGGCCGAATGTAATTGTAATTATTTTTCTGCTGTCGCTAAGAGATGCCACCTCGTCGGGGGACCTCCTTGGCCCTCGACTGCTCCTGGAAGACGGTTTTAATTTCAAATATTGCCGGGCAATCGGATAATTTGGCAAAACTTTGCGAAGCCATGAAGTTTCTCGGATGTGGTCGGAGTCGGGGCCACCAAAGTTGTTCTGAAGTACAGAATATGCAAGGTTTAAGGAAGCTGCGAGAATACTAATGAGGGGGCAGTTAAGGGAACTTTTTGCTGACGAATGGATATGTTGCAGAGGCGGGGGATGGAACATTCCAAGAGAAGCTCTGATTGGCGAGGAAGGACTTCGGGTGAGTGAGGACATAATTGACCAGGAGGTACATTAGGCTGTTCGCTGTTCAAGGAGAGTTTTTAAGTGGACATCAGTAAGATAAGATAATTCATTGGAAGCAATTTTTTGAAGTGACTGACTTTCATGCCTTTCCGCCGAAGGGTGCCTGTGAGTTGTGATTAAGAGACGAAGTAAATTGCTTTCGTCTCTTTATGGACCGAAGACGGACCATTGCTTGCTAAGAACAGCAAGCAATGGTCCGCCTTCGATGCACAGCATCGACGACTAGTAAAGGGTAACAACGGCGGTGTCACTTTAATGTTTGTACTGGAAGATGATATATTTTTGCAAAAGACATCGTACGTCGATCACATTTGTGAGGTAGACTGCCGCTGTATACAAACAGACATGCAATGAAGCACTGCGCTCCGCAAGAGCGTGTCGAATTGTTTAGCCAATACTCGCTCGTTGTTGTTAGCGCAGAGTGAATTTCGACGTGCGCAAACATTCCGGCGCTTAACTTCTCGACTCGATTCGACTGGAACAACAGGAGACCATGCAGGGTGTGGTCACCACCGGACTGGTCGTTCGGCAGAGAGTATCGCGGCTGTGGCTACCGATGTCGCTGAGAACGATAACACAGTCACTGTTATTGCCGAACACTACATGGCTTTGGCAAATGACTTCGTACCGGCGGAATCAGATGAGCTGGAGTTGGTGAGTATGTGGTTTCAACAAGACGGTGCAACCGCACACAAAGCAGGAGCCACAATGGATTTTGTGCAGGAAACGTTCTTGTTAGCTCAATTCTCCATTTTGGCGATTAGGGAGGGCCAGCAAGATCGGTCGATTTAAGCATACCAGGCTTGTTCTTTCGAGCTACGTAAAGCGGCGAACTAATGCCAACAAACCTCAGACAATCGCAGCCCTTGAGGAGACAAATTGTTTCATTTAGAAAAAAAGTAATTCGAAAACAAAAGTTGATGATTAATTTTGCATCACCATGCGTAACTTCGAGGGAGTAAATTACTTCGTTCATTAAGTCCAACTCACAGTCAAGCCTAGCTCTAGAGCTCAGAGGTATGTGCAATATGTGCATTTGGACGACAAAGCTCCTAATGGGACGAAGTTCTTCGTTCTTCGTGCTACGATGCTACGAACAAAGTAGACTTGTTCGCAATTACGTATAAAGCATATTGCCATGTAGAATAAGTGCACAACTCAGTTTCTGTTCGAAGGATCCTCGACTATCCATGAACAAGGCAACAGAGGACTTCCACATTTTCGTCCCTGGATGAGGCACAATGGAGAAGAAGCATAAGTGGAACTAGTTGTCACCAAAGAGTTGTAGACCGTAACGTAAAACGACATTTTTCTCATGATTCCGGGCCGGTCTCTTCAGTTCGTCTAATCGACGAATTAAGAATTAGTTCTTTTTGTGTGAAAATGATTGAATCCAGCTCTGCTTTCTATTCATAGGTCTGCAATGCAAGGCATTTTGGGTTGTTGGTCGCCAAGTGTGCGGCATATTTTGGGAAACTTAACAAATGTCTATGGCTAGGCCTATGTCTATCTCCGGGCCGGAAGAATTTTCGACTCCGAGCCTTTGGGACAACTTAACAGAGGACGTCCATGAACAAGGATGCGCGCACCAGACGAGGGAGGGTTCAGCCGGCTTGATCTGCGAAACTGGACACAGCTGGCGATTGTGCCGGCTGGACAGGTATATTGGGTTTGGTCTAGGCCCACCGTGGTATGTAACGTCCAAAAAAGATGAAACACATATGTCTTCCACAAAAGGTTAGGTGGTCACGTGTTGAAGTCGGAATGAAATCCCGAACACAACAACTTTCAATCGATCTCATTTGAAATAAATGTATAGGTCTTCCTCTCACACTGAACAATGACTCGTGCAAAATGAGTGGTTGTTGCAGAAGCTAGGCGCACTATCTCAGACTCAAACCATTTGGCTTATTTTAGGCTTCAATCTTATACATAAACCTTAACTTGTTGGGCGTGTTGTTGATCAATCACGGAAAGAGAAGCCCAAGTTTAAGCGTGTCCAGCGACTCAGAGATAGTTGCACGCTGAAAATAAATATTCGCTTCTGATTCGTAGTTGAAACACATAATCCCACGTACGGCTCCATTAAATTTCTTACACTGGGGAATAATAGTAATAACATATTCGGTGGCGCGACAGTCCGAGTGGAGCTGGGTCTAGCTTCTCATCAACCACTCTATTGTTCTTTCACGAGTGGAAGGGACCTACAGTTTTATGCCGACTCCGAATGGCACAGTTTAAGAAGCTTTTTCTAGACAAGAATACTCTTTAAGCATTGTCACTGACTCGAAAGAGGTGGAAGCCGTGAATTATGAAAGTTGGTAGATTGGGGATTCGAACCTGGTACCCTCTGCGTAGGAGTCGACGCACTAACCCTATACGCCACGGCGACTCACTGGCGAATATTTTCAGTTGAAATTTATATACTTGTGCCTCATGGTGTCGAGTTACTCTTATTCGGTATTGTTTGACAAATTATCATGGAAAGACTCATAGTTTAATAATGTCAACAAGTTATTTAGCTGTATTACGAAAATCAGCATATTTTTACGTGTACTTCGAGGAGCATAATATGGTGTGCATCATCAACCTTCCGATTCCTTTATTGCCTTTATAATAATATGGGTGGCGCTACTGGCCGTAGAGGGCCAGGGCCTATCTTCTCAATAACCACTCGTGTTGTGCATGCTATTGTTCTCCCACGATTTATTGCCTTTACCATCTGCAAATTCCAGTCTCTGTGTACGTTGTTGGATAATTCGTGACCAAACGGACCACACCCAGCCTGATAAGTCAGCTCCAATCGAGGATTTGGAAACCAATATAATTGGGTGAATATCGGTCGCTACTTTTATAGCAGTGATCCAATAATGGACCTTCAGAATGGACTTTGCATGGCTTATGTAGTCCCGGGGAACATCTACACGAAATTATATTCAAAGGGCAAATGTTAGTCACCGTTCTTTCAGGCGATTATAATGCTTAAACAATTCAAAAGAATTATCAGTGTTTTAAATCTGTCACATTGCACAGGAGAAGGAGAAAAAATTAGCGGCTGTTTAAAGAAAGTTGGTAGGCTTACGTCAAGTTCATAGAATCCATTGTTATTTTGTTTTACTTTGTGTCAAATTTTGCTTACCTGAAAAGAAAAATAAAAATTATTTTGAAAATATTTTCGATGGAGACACCGTTACATTTAAATTCAAATATTATATTCATTTTTACATAAATATTTTTATAATATAAATTAAAAATAAAAATAATTAAATAAGTAAAAACACCTAATTCTCTTTGGTGCCAAAAGATATGTAGATAGACACTTTCAAGACAAACCCGCTTAAAAAAAAGAAACAGTTTAGAGAAGAATTGGATGTGTCGCGAAATATAAACCACTACATTTGTTTGCCCTCACACTTAGTATTTTATAGTAAATTAATCAAGTATTCTTTGCGAATGAATTTTCATTCAGTATTCTTTGTTTTCTAATATTATTTTTATTGTTCGTATAATCGTACTAGGGGCGGGACTTTTCTAGATCCTTCCTAATATACAAATTAAAATATTCTGTTCTGGTCTTTTCTTTTATTTTCCTTTCGCCATTAACTAGCGCGAGCAACATTTCAAGCAAATACCAAAATATACTAAGCCACATCCCATGTCGGACATGGAGAAAGAGATGTTTGTAGTCTTTGTCGCATATTAAGTCATATCTGGCAGGAGAATGAAGGAAAATACATTTCTGCTCTGATTTGTTAGATACCTTATCAGTAAAGTGGAGTCATGAGTGAGACAATACACATACATCAGTCGGCTTAACTAAGGCTACATCGAACGCATGCGCAAGAATTCAGAAGGAGGAAGAATGAAGTTGTAACGATAAAGTGATCGGTGTCGCAAGTCTACACAGTCTTAACGACAAGAAGAAGAGTGACCAGGTGCGTTGAAGACCGGCTTTGACATAGGCTCAGACACAAGTTGTATCCCTTATTTGAGAACTATGTCGGGCACTCAGTAATTGTCGATCTTTATTGCGGAGCTAATGGTGAATGTGTTGTGGGTCGCCGTGGAGTAGTGGGTAAGTGCGTCGACTCCTACGCAGAGGGTGTCAGGTTCGATACCCGAATTTACCACCTATCATAATTCACGGCTCCACCTCTTTCGAGTCACTGACAATGATCAAGGAGTATTCCTGAGTCGGCATTGAACTGTAGGTCCCTTCCACTCGTGAAAGAACAATAGCACGCACAACACAAGTGGTTGCTGAGAAGCTAGGCCCAGGTCCACCTCGGACTGTCGCGCCACCCATATTATTATATTATTATAATGGTGAATGTGTTACAAGTACGTATCTGATCTTGCACGGTCAAATTTCGTCGCATCAAATGCCGTCAATTTTCGCAAGTAATAGTAGCAAATTTTCGCACTGTTAAATTCAAATCAGATGTCGATTGACAATGATTTTGTACTATTTCCCTCCTATCCACATCCACTGCCACACGCGTTATACGCATCCGATACGCAAGGCTGTTAATAAGAATACTCACAAGAGCGAAAACTCACGCGAAAGCTGTTGCGATTTTGGCGTCTCCCATATTTTTCGCTTCGCTTGCCAACAAAACCACGTATTTGATGCTATAAAATTTGACAAAGTAAAAGCTGCCGAAGACGATGTGATATGCATGATTGCTGATGATGTAGCAAGCAAGTAGGACAGACGCAGATTGATGTTGACACATTTCTAAATCTTAAAAATCTTGAATATTTATAACCTTTTTCACTGGAAGGTACCTCACACAAGGACAAATTTCTGCCCAACATCACAACCTCAATCTGAACAGCCATCCGCGCTTTTTTCTTTCGTTGGCAAGATATGTCCAGTCGCTTCAAACTTCAACTTAAGCTGGAAGAGAGTGAAATCAACCACCAATCAGTGAAGTCGATCTCACAAAAATGAGTGCCAAAAATTACATTCACTAATATTTCTACTTTTGCTCTATTTTCTTCTCATTTTTCACATTATACGAAAATGTCAAACCTCATGTCCAACTCTTGAACAGAGCTCATGCCATGTCGTCAAATCGAGATTCTCCGACACGATGCTTGTGCGGATTCATGTGCCTCCACTAGATGCGACAGAGGGACGATAAATAGTGTCTGCATGCAATGACAGTAACTTCTGCATGCTTTGCATTGTTTTGAATTGTTTGAAGTCACGCGTCAAAGAATGCCCCTCGTTGGGCGCCATTTGCATTTTTTCCCAGTCCTGTCCTGATTGTTGCTGACTCGGTGACCATTTCACATTTAAATTACACAGGAAGGACATTGAACAGAATTATGTAATCCTTTACAGTTTTGTGGTTGTAGACAGTCCACGAGCATCAATGCAACCAGAATTGTTTTGCGCCCCAAATATTGGCGATATTTATTATGGTCTGAGAAACTAGAGAACTTGAGAAAATCGTGCAGAACTCACATGCTAACACAAGAGGCACGATCTGCCAAAAGTTCGTACAACTGCTAGCATACGCGGATGACATTCACGTGGTCGAACACAGCGAGCCGTCCATGAAGCGTTCGCCGGTATTGAAGCGGAGGCGGAGAAAATGGGTTAAACGAAGTATATGCTGTCATCGAGAAAGGACGCACAACATCGACGACTCGGCCAAAGCGTCACCATAGGCAGCTATAACTTCGAGGTAGTGAAGGACTTCGTCTACCTCGGTTCGCAAGTGAACAGTACGAACAACACCAGTACCGAGATTAAACGCAGAACTACTCTTGCCAATCGCTGTTTCTTTCGGATCAAGAGGCAATTGAGTAGTAGAGTCCTCTCTCGAAGGACCAAGCTAACATAATACAACGCTTTGATCATCCCCCTCCTGTTCTATTGTGCGGAGGCATGGACAATCTCAAAAGCGGATGAGGAAGCACTTGGTCTTTTCGAGAGAAAAGTTATGCGTTCAATCTTTGGTCCTGTCTCCGTTGATGGCTATTGGAGAAGAAGATTCAACCACGAACTGTACGGGCTGCACAGGGACACGAGTCAAGTCAGGCGTCTTCGGATACAATGCCTAAGATGGCTAGGCCATGTAGAGCGCATGGACAACACGGCTTCAGCCCGAAGAGTCTTCGACTCCGAACGAGTGGGAGAACGCAATAGAGGACGCCCACGGAACTGATGGCGCACCCAGGTGGAGAAGGACCTCAATCGACTTGGGGTGCGCAGTTGGACACAGCTGGCTGAAGACCGTGCCCGCTGGAGAGGGTTACCGGTTGAGGCCCAGCTCCACCCCGGACTGTAATGCCACCAGAAGAAGAAGAAGAAGAGAAACTAGATGGATTAACGTGGCTCAGTTAAGCTATTGATATAAGCTGTGGGAACTGTGTAGTGTATTGTGCTTGCACTCACATCTTTTTCCGCTCAATTTCTTGTCGTGTAACCTCCAAGTCAACGAACTTACCCCCAATTGTTATCTTTCGGTGATAAATCAATCAGTAATAACGTAGCCCTGAACTTACTCAACAGACAAGCCCAAGTTCAGGGGTAAGAATATCCAAGGTTCGCAACCAAGCAGTCAGCTCATGTTCCGATAGACCTTTCAGACCACCCCCAGGTGTTCATACCTTCCATCCGATGAGCTTCAGAAGTCCACACGGAAGTAATCAACCATGCCATATTTCCGACGAGGAAGACAAAGAGAACCACTTCATTAGCACGGCCACTAGAAGCATGGCAACGCTTGATGACTTCAGTTAGTTAAATATTCCAATTACGCCTTAATGAGCGAACGAGTGAAATTAAAATCAAATCAACCCCCAGTGCGACTGCTCGGAAACCAATTACTCATCGCTCCTTAACTCTGGCCATTCTCAAGATTCGTTCCGAGTGTCAGGCGGGAGGGAGTGGGGCTTCATTCAATTGAACAACTCAATCCGATTATACCTCCTCCAGGGCCTCTGGAGGCCGATGGCTCCATGGCCCCAGGGCACATGGAACACATTCTGATCCGGCCACCTCCGCTCGCAGTCAGACACAACTGAGTGCGACTCCAGCCGCCGCCACCGACACCGCCGCAATTAAAACAAAATCGCAATAAATTAAGTTTATCCGCCCCCAGAACAAATTCCAACTCGCTGATGTCTTGTCGTAACCATAACCACACCACACTACATCACGCCCCGCCACACCACACTCGACGGCGAAGAAAGTGCCTCAGTGTGCTCGGCGGATTTGTGTTTTTATTGTAACGGGTGTCGGTTTCAACCCAAAACCAGAGGTTGTCAAGCACCCACGGGATGCCCATTCCGCTGCACTTTTGTTGCCCAACAGCACAACAAAGTTACAAATTTAAGTGCTGCCCCCGCAGATCGTGTGTCTCAAACGGTTGACCATTTCGAATCGCCGTGCCAGTGCTTTTGGAATTTCACATTCAGATACACTTTGTGGCATCCGGTGTTGGCTGCTGACACAGCGGGGCAGTTCACACCTAGCCGCAGCATCTGGCTGGGGGCGCACAGCAACCTCTGTCAAGATGGACGGTCGTTCCGCTGCGACGCATATGCCGACGTGCTGGTGTTGTGTATCTTTTCCAAATATGCGCGAACTTCAGATTTCGTTTCGCACTTTCAGCCAAGGCTGCTGTGGCGCGAGAGACGCCCACCGGGCGAATCGCGAATCAAAACAAATACCCGCGGCCGCTGTGTGTGGCTGATGCGCATCTGTACGTGACATTGGATACTGAAACTGGAGTCATTAGGTAAGTGACGGGCCCATTACATGCCACAGAGCGGGAGAAAAGTGGGCGACACGCTTACATTTACATTAAGTAACGAGACGCAGGGGAATCTTTTGTAACCGGACCCCGCGAGTGGGGTCTCATTTGATTGAGAGATCATCTTGAGGTGTTGAGTGCTGGCAAGGTGTGTTGTTTTGATTTGGTTTCTCTTTTTTGGAAATTAGCCGATGCCGCGGGAGTTGAAGTGACCCACGAAAAAGGGTTTTTTGGGAGGTGTGCTTTTGTCACGTGGGTGGAGGGTGTGTTGCGCCACTTCGGGTGTGTCAAGCCCGGGCCGCTGAAGAAGACAAACATTTAAGGGATGCTCTTGAAAGATGGATGGAGTAGAAGATGCCAAAGGTTGTGACAGGGGAATGATGGAGGAGTCGATGAACGGAGGTCCCATAGCGATTGACTGTCTATGGCTTCCACGACGGCGGAACAACATCAACGGAGTCCGAAGAGGGACACCGATTGAATCGAGTCCGAAGAGGTCATCGATTGAAGTCAGACGAACTTGACCATGGCCAGAACCAAAAAATTGAGGGGAGTGCAAGAGCGGAGAAGACAACTGAATTGACGTCAAGTATTCTTACAAGCGACGATGGAGGAGTGTACAATATTTTCAAGGTCAGTCTTTCAAGGAGATGGGATTGCCTTGCTACAAAGGGCAAGGGTCTGGCAAGTCTCGATGGTGTTGACGGTAATCTGATTAATCAAGAATGGGTATCGCCACCATTGCCTCCCCCTTCTGACTCCCATTGTCGTATGAAGGTTTCAGCATGAAGAAGATTCACAGCATGCTTTTCTCTTCGCAAGGATTGAGACCACAGATATTGTTGGAAGGACAATAATAATATTGGGGGCGCGACAGTCTGAGGCGAACCGGGCCCAGCTTCTCGTGTTGTGCGTGCTATTGTTCTTTCACGAGTGGAAGGGACCTACACTTCTAAGCCGACTCCGAATGGCACAGTTTAAGAAGCTTTTTCAAGACAAGAATACTCTCTAAGCACTGTCACTGAGTCGAAAGAGGTGGAAGCTGGAGTTGTGGATTCGAACCTGGCGCCCTCTGCGTAAGAATCGACGCACTAACCCACTACGCTACGGCGACTCACATTATTGTTGGAAGCATATTATCAATTAAATCAAATGCGGTTGGAATTGATGATCAAGGACTTGCTCACCAAGGTCTTGCTCACCTCCTTCCCACCTTTAATACAATCCTACCGGCAGCCAATTTTTTCTGGCGAATTAAATTTGGCTTAGGTCATACAGGTTGAGAAGAAACCTTGTTCATCATTACATACCACTCACTCTGGCGTACCTCAAGGTTCGGTATTGACTCCCTTTTTAATTAATATTTTCATGTCAACAAAGTGGTGACGTAAAACTTCGTCAAAAAGAAGGTTAAATCATTCGAAAGGAACAAGGCAGTCAGACAGAATCCCGTGTTATCTCACTTGTGCCGAGCGATGTTTATGGCACAGGTGTTCAACATTGACTCATTGCTGACTGACAGTGATCTCCCTTTCATTTGCTTCAATTTCACCAACCAGCATCAGTGAACCAGCTTACGCAAGACCACTGCAGCGTACTAAATTCGAATGAAGTTCAATTGACCGCCTCACGAAACTTTCAAACACCATGAATCTTAAACCGGTCCTCCTCACACTCAACGCACTTTTAATGACCCCCTCACACAGTGACGCACAAGCACCAGCAACAAAGCAAAATGCAGTAGGAAAAGATCGAAGCAAGCAAGGCTTTCCCTTTTATCATGCCAAAGTGCAATTCCCATTTACTTTCCAAACACCCATTAACCTTTGAGTTGCCCACATGCGCCCGTACATCGGAGCGATAAGCGAATTAGCTCATTCAAGCGAACCGAAGTGGGGCGGCCCATCTGCGCTCGTCTAGGCCGCACTCCACAGATTCAGAGGTTCAATGACGAGCATCGTTAACCCGTGTTCGGTGTTCGCGAGAAATTAACATTCCCATTATCGGAGACCGCGATATGGAAAGCGAACGAAACAAGAGCAAAAAAAAAGCTCTGAGATACGCTTGTGATGGCATAGAAGTTAAAGACAGTTCCCCGCCGCGTCACCGCCCGCGCCAAGTTCTGATAACACATTTCGTTCCAATTAATCAATTGTGTCAACGAACGGTTTTCGACGAATGATATCATCCGATTTCACTGCCAAACAGAAGCTCGCTACTGGAACGGACAACCGAACTCGGAGAGGAGTTGTGTGGAACTTGAATAGCGCCTGGAGGTCACCGAGACACACGCAGAGATATGCAATCAAGTGGCAAGTTAATTGTTTTATTGCCGGCGACTTACACTCCGCCGATGGGAGACTTAATGGAGAGATAGACGCTTTTTCAGTCACACCGTGTCACGAGAGAATATCGCAACAGCGCCAGAACGAATCGGTCTGCGGCCAAAGGTGGCATTACCTAATCGGCCGACCGACTGCGTGGAAAGTTCGCAGTCACGAATGTGCCCGAACGGATGTTTACTGTACACAAAGCCACGCAAGTCGGCGATGTTTGCTTGTGGGTAAATTATGCTCGCGATAAGGCTGGCGTATCTATTTTGAGAGCAGATAATGGCGTCAGAGGGATGGCTTTCAAGGTTAAGGACGGAGTCTGTTCCAACTCAGTGTTTCCGTCTACGAGCCAAGGCAACAGCCTTAACATCACCAGATGTATGGACGACACGTTGTTAAGTGGTTTAACTATTCCCCTCGAAGGTACATTGTTTATCACTTTTCTGAGCAGTTTATGGGACATAAACCGCGAACAGGGCAATTACCTCGACGCGGTAGGTGTGGCTTTGGCTGCTCAGACGTTGCTCCTAAACGTGTTTCACTGACCGCACGTTGTAGGTCATGAGATTTTGCCGAATGCTCTTCGTTGTTAATCCGAAATGATTACGTGATCCAGAAAATTATACAGACAGCATTTGTGTTGTTTGTCCGTTGTTTCTATTTGACACTGTGTTACTCGACAGGAAAGTGAAGCTCGACCGGGTGCCAATGAAATAGAGAGAAGATCGTTCAAGGAACGGAGAGGTCTAACTTTCTTCAAATAAAGCAGGTAGTGGCTTGCTTGAGAATGCACTTAGACGGTATAAGGTTCATTGGTGCGGAAGTCAATTCAATTAGAAAACCAATTGGATCGATGTTCGATCTAAAGGTGGGTCTTTCAGATCGGGTGGCATCACACATAGAAAGGGGCTCCGAAGAGTCGTAATCAGATTGGGGAAAATACAAAGAAGGTGTTGAACGTTTGCAGTCACTACAGCTTTTTACTAGAAAGGTACCTTAAGTCTTGTTGCATGTTCGCCCATTGGGCACTGGCTAGTCAAGATGACCAATCTTTAATTGAGTTTAGATCTGACAAGAGATGAGGCTTTTTTGGAACATTGGGAATGTAGCTTGGGTCCGATCATTGTTGAATTAATGCACGTCCCAGTCTAGTATTCGTCTATTCAGAATTGTGGTTTGCATGGTTTATGCTCTCGGAAGTCTATGTTGCAGTGTTCAATGTTCAGCCCGCTTCACAGTTTCCAGGAATGTCTCGGTGGACTGTTGTGAAGTAACTCACAACTAAAGCAGATCGATCTTAAATGGGCTCGATAAAGTGAGCAATTGAAAGTAGGTTAGGTTGGGTTGAAGTGGCTGACTGCTGTACGGAAGGACAGGAGCCACACTTGGGCCAGCATAAGTCCATTGTGTCACCACGCGCATCAATGAGTACCTATTCCGCAAACCGGTTAGTGCTTTTACAAAGCGAAGAAGATGGCAGACTTTAAAACTGCCAGCCAGACTATCAAGAGAGTACGTTAACAGATATCTAAATCTACGGGATGAGAAAGCATTTCAGTTGCATAGCAACTGTACAATGGTTCCTTCCTCATCCTCGTGTCTGCAGCTTCTACAGAAGTCGTTGTATGGGTGGCCCAGTCTGGAGGCGTGAGTTCCTATGGCGCAATGCCCTGTTATAACGCCGATGAGAGTTCCAAGATTCGGCCTCCCCAAACTAATCAGACTAAGCGATCGCTTACGGTCGAGTTGATTGGTTGTTTGGCCAGAGTTGTTTGGTAGTGAAGCATCCTGTGCCAGTTGACCAGCTACGATTCATTTGATCAAGTGTTTCTAGGTTAAGTAGATGTTTCGGATCGCCATCCGGAAAGAGCATAGAGTTTGTACTGGAGTTTTATTGGTTTGACGGTAAAGTGTATTCTTCTTTATGTGGCACTACAACTTGGGATCCATTTGGGTTTCAAGCGAACAATACTCTCCAGATGACGCGGAATCAGGCTGGCCACCTCGAAATGCAGAAACGATATTGGTCTTAATTTCTCGGTTGAGTTGTTCCGGGAGAGAGTGCACAAATATGTCCAAAGTATCCCTCGTTATAGACAGAGGGGTCCGTAGCACAGTTTGGTACCCACATCTAGCGGAACTTCTAACTGTTGCGCTGGTCTACTAACGAATTAGCTGTTCAATGATAGAATGCATTTAATTCTTTGAAGTTTTCCAAACCTATAGCATTATGCTTTCAGTGAAAGGGGACATAACACCACCCCATTCATTCTCCACTGCAACTGCACCGAGTTTGTTCAAGCCTTTCTTTCTCCAACCCATTAACCGTATGTTGGTGTGATATTCTTATTATGATTTTCTTGAATTGATCGATCAAGCTACCTTAGCAGATTTGCTGGATCTCTCTTTCAATTCAATCTTAAAGTCTCACTCGCCACTTGAGTGCATACCAGTTCATTTATGTTTCGTTCTTGCACTTTGGCTGTACATTCGCTTAATGCTGATTCGAATGATTCGATGTCATGCTTGATCCCTCTGAAACCTAAACATTTCTCGCTAACTTCGTTCCCAACTTGCATGTATGTTGCAACTAATAATAATAATAACAATATGGGTGGCAGGTTCGGACTAATCTGGGCCTAGCAACCACTCGTATTGTGCGTGCTATTGTTAAATGTCGTTAACCAACAGTTTTATGCCGACTCCGAACGATGTTTAAGAAGCTTTTTCTAGACAAGTATATGCTTTTAGCATTCTCAGTGACTCAAAAGTGGTGAAGACGCGAATTATTAGTTGGTAAGTTCGGGCATCGAATCTGACGTCCTCTGCGAAGGAGTCATCGCACTACGCCACGGCGATCTTAGGAACATATATGTCTGTAGCACTCTAGGAACTTTATTGGTTCCCAAAAGTCTAAGCCACTCCATTATTCGGCCCAAAATTCGCCTATATCGGTTATCAATCTAGCTTTTTCACACACAAATAATTACATCGATTTTCAATGTATACATCGAGATCGCAAGGATGTGAGCGGATTGTAGAAGACAATACTCTGGAGGAAGTATTAAATTAGATTTCAAGATGGATACATTTTTTATGTTTTTACAATGTCCCAATATACAGAAAAATACGGACAAGCCTAAGGCCTTCTAACAAAACCCTAATTACTTCCATTTGCTAAGATCGTACAAGTCACTATTTTACCTCTAAAATATCGTAGATAACAGGAGAGAAATTAAATCAACATTTTATCCGGCAATACCGCCTTTAGGCGGAGTTAAGGTAAATCGCAAAGAACTTCTGTACTTCCAAATTTCTCATAAAAAATAAAAATAAGTCCGTAAGAATTTTTTCTTCAGCCGTTTAGGGGGTAAATGGTATAAAACTAGCTGCCATGTAGTGTCGTTCGGAGGACTGTGATATTTTTGATAACAAACTTTGCGTGGGTCCTCTTCATGCCCCGAGGTACTCCATAGAAGAACTGGTTTACTTTTCATATGCTCCCAGCTCCCTAATCGTGAGCAATTAGTTTCCTCGATTTGCTTACTTTCAATTTTTCATAGGGAAGCGCGCAATTAGGTTCTATCAGAGATGAACAGAAAACCCTAAAGCTGTTCTTACATGACTCACATGAATAACAAACGCCCCCAAGATAATTCAAGAACCAATTATAACAATCGAATAAAAGCTCAAAGGACGTGTGTGTGTGGCGTGTGGCTACGGAATGAGGAGTTTGGTGGCATTGTGAAGGATGCAGCTAAAATCAGTCTGGTGGAAAATGAGGAACAACGCACGAGCACATGACGAAGGCAGCGATTTCGTCCACATAGTCTCCGAGTACAAGGCACAACATTGCCGAGATCAAACGCAAATAAACTCTTGGAATACAGGGATTCTTTGGCAAGTAAGTAATTGAGCCATCCCTCGAAGGAATAAGCTGACTTTATACAAGACTCTGACGCTTGTCTTTAAGACGCAGAGGGGTAATTAATACAAACAGCGATAAAAGGAAGCGGTTGGTATTTTCGAGGGAAATGCTTTCAGTTCAAACTTTGGTAGGTACTCTTTGGGTTGTTGTCAATTGGTTGAAGAGATTCAACCGCGCAATGCGTTTGTAGATTCAATGCCTAAAGTGGTTAGGCCATTGACAACTTGATTCCAGCTAGAAGAACCTTTGAAATGAACACCAGACAGTCAATTAGAAGGCGCCCAACCAACATTGTGTGAGACAGATAGAAAGAGATTGGTTCAAAATAATTTTTTCTTTTTTTTTTCAAAAAGTACACATACGCCCCAGTGACCGCGGGTATCATCCACTCAATTCCATTATCACACTTGCGCAGCATTTCATTTTAATTGTGTTAAACAGTATGTATACAGTATACTTCAAGTAGTTGCTTCAAAATGTCGCTCTTTTTACTGCCCTTACACATGAAAAGTACTCGGAAACTTCTCTTTACGGACACCGCTCTATAGGAGACACCTCTCTTAGCCATGGTCCCTGCATGGGAGCACGCGTGTATATCAACGCCTTCAGAACCTATTCCCCTTGACAACTCTGACGGACTCGCTGCTGTCCGCTATAGAGAAGTTTCGCGGTACTAGAAAGCCAATGGAAATTAGGTAGACCATCAAAATCCAGACAAAATAAGAATCTTATCCAGTCATCGGCCTAGTGTTGTGAGAAAGTCCATCAACGTATATAATCTACTTTATCATTCAATTTTGTTTTTTTTTTTTTGGATCGCCGTGGCATTGTATTAAGTGTGTGCGTCGACTCCTACGCCCCAATTTATTAACTTTCACAATTCAGGGCTGCACCTCTTTTGAGTCACTGACAATACTAAAAGAGTATTCCTGCCTAGAAACAAGCTTTTGAATTTGACGTTCGGAGTCGACCTAAAACTTCAGGTCCCTTCCACTCGTGAGAGAACAATAGCACGCACAACACGAGTGGTTGCTGAGAAGCTAAGCCTACGTTCGGTTCGGTTACTTCGGACTGTCGCGCCACCTATTTTATTCATTATTATTATTTTTATTATTCCAATTTGAAGTTCCAGCTATTACTCCTAGCAAATCATTTAAACGCCGTATAATCATGGATGGGGTCTCCAATTCCATCATTCGATGAATCTCTCTCCATTCCTGGGCGAACGCAACGATAGGGAGTGCAACACGAGTTGTTGCTGATTAACTTAGTCAAAGGCATCATAACGCCGTTGGCTAAATCAACGCGTTTTAAACCTTTGCTGCTACTTTCCTTTTCCTATAACTTACGCTCGCTCAAGGGATTACTAAGAGTCCTGAGTCAAGACACCGCACGTGAAGGTAGACAAATAGAAGGCGGATTGTTTTTAAATATCTGTTGATTGTGATCTGCGGGAAATATTAGGCTGTGATGAGCATTCCATATACGTGTAGTGAGGCTGAAGAACGAGCCACTAAATTTAACTGTGCGTTCGGACACAGAATATTGAACGCGAAAGTGGGCTTATATAAGAACAATAGAGTGGAATTAATGCTTCAAAAACTCAACGCTGTCGGCTGTCACTCAAGCGAAGCCTTAATCACCAGCTATTGTCCATGAATGGTCGGTGAAACCGGAGAACTTTCCATCCTTGTTATGTGTATCAACACAACACTTAGTTGCAACGATAAGCGGCTGGATGGCGCAGGTGATTAAGTGCCTGTCCCTGGTTAGCGGGGTCTCCGGTTCGAATCTCAGTGAAAACAATGTTAATACTAGACCATTTGCCGTTGGGATCAAATTAACGGCACATCACTGGAGTGGTCAATCAGTGGTAGTAGTCTGACTGTGTGTACATACCACAATGGACCAACATGGTGATGGTGAACTCATTAGCGCCCCACCTACCTACCTATCTACCTAGTTATAACGATCTCATGTTCGAGGTCGCCAAAAATTATGGGAAATATTAAGGTTTCCTTAAACGATGCAAGAAAAAGTTCACCCCTTGAGCTTGAGTACAAAGTCCGTATCTGGTCTGGAGCTCATTAGTCTCGCTCGAACAGCGATGACGTGCCGGGTCTTCTTTGTCCCTGTTTCATTGCTATTTCAACAAATTGAAATACTTTCGAAAACAAAGAAACAAGACTTTAATTGTGCGCTTTGTAGCGTGGACTACATTATTTTACATTACTTTTCCTGCCCGAACCACTGGAACCGTTGAGCATTGCGGGGGTTAATCGATGTTTTTCCAAACAATGAGGTTCTCCGTCAATGATTCCAGCAAAACTCCGGACCACCCCGTCAAGCGCAAGAAGAGCCCACAAGACCAATGGAATGGCTCCTAAGCCACCTGTCTGTTGTATAGCTAGCCGCCACTGCAAAATTCCTCCGATTTCGAGTTTCGCAGATCAACTCATTTAGCATAAAAAGAAGAGGTGGCAAGAGGTACCCTTGGCGTAGGTCAAATTTACAATTTCTGTCAAAGCGATTATTGACTTCCAAATTGTTCCTGTCGTCTTTATCTAAAAATTACTAGTTTGTTAAGAAAATAAACAAGAATTTAAATCAGAATATTTGGCATAAACACCATACAAGTCTGGAAGGTGCTCTTGGACATGGGAAGCTTAGCGTGTCCCTCGCCATTGATCACGGATCTCGAGTTGATTGAAAAAATCTTCACTGCCTGGCTGGCTGTCTCTCCTTAATGGAAGCTGAAAGCCACTAACATTGCTTCATAAATTTCGCTCATTCGGTTCAGATGGCATGTCTTACAGCGCCTAGGCAAGTATTCCAACGAATATCAAAGATCGCATTATCTTGTCCAAAAACTGTTTGACAAATGAAAACAAGTTAAGAGAGAGTGTCTACACCGCAAACAGTCTGTTCAGCAAACTCAGATAGTCAACAAATCGTCTTCATCATCAGTTGATGTCAAGAGTCTTGAAAAGTTCTCAACGAATAGGCGATGCGCAGCTCGTCGCATAAACAGCTTCAGTTGAAATCGCCTTTACAGCACCTTCCAGCGAACGTAGCTGATACCACTTAAGTTTGAGTTCAAGTGAGAGCTCAGTTTAAACACTTGTTTCCTCTTATCATCGTCTTAATTACATACCTCGCGCCTATCTCCGTCCCCCGCCGCCATCCCCACCCCTTTCAAGCTGTCAACATCCGCCTTTCGCTCTCTAATCACTCGCGTCAACACGAGTATCAATCAATTACAAACGAATATCAACTCTGACACGTTCGTTGTTCGACGCGCATACGGTCCCCAAATAAATTAACTTTAACGACAAGCCCGTACCTAGCCGTTACGTAACATCAATTACATGACATTCACTGCGTTTCGTCGTCTGCGGAAAGCATCGAGGCAAACAACAGAAGCTTGTAACATTTATGACGTGAGCCGTCACGAAGTCTTCTCTCGATTTGGCGGGCTCTCCCCAGTTGGCAGAGTGAGTTTCTCACAAAGATAATGATTTACTGCCAGCTGTCGAGCTTGGCATTGTTTCGGGCACCTCATCACCCACACGGGCGTGGAGAAAAACCTGAAAATCGCCGAGAAATGGAATGAATTTTCATATTTCATGGTCTTGGAGAACAAGGCGCAGTCTGCCTTTTCAGTCGATAACCACATGCAAGCCAGCAGAGTGGCTCGGGAAGCGGTACATGGAATTTGATCATGTAATTGCTGGGAATCTATAAATCATAAGTCGATCTGAGGCGATTTTATGGCAGCACAGACAGACGATTTATTGGCTTTTGAAATGCTTGCCTGACCAAAGGTGGTCCTGGGATTGCGTGATGCATGCATTCCGATAGCGAACCGACTAATTTGATTCTGGTGGGTGGATTTCTGGTTTGGCCTTATTGGGAAGGAAAACAGGGGGGATGGGGTTCTTTAAAGGAAAGTGGTTGTCCGCTTTTAATGACTTATCAGCGAAAGGAGAGCGGAAGACCATGACGGAGGGGCCAATATGGAATGTCATGCCAAAGAGGCACTTTGGTGGAAAGAGGGGTTCTGTCAAGGTAATTATGGTGACTTTGCGGGTGTGGCTTTGCCTCTGAAAATATTTAAGAAGACACATGGTGTTGACCAAAAGCAGTTCCGGCAAACATTGGCTTGGGAAGAGGGTATTGTTTTTCTGGTTGTTCGACAGTTTGCACATCACAAGTGCAAATTTTATACAGCATTACATTTTGGACGGTCAGTCATTGAATAGCCTGACGATTGAAGACATATAATTAATTCTCGACTCCCTGTCATGGAATGGTGCACACATGCTTCACTGAATTTCGTTGCGGCCGTATCCAACAAGATAGGTGATGCTGACGTTGAGCACGCCGTCCAACCTGTGATAGACAAATACAGTCATTTAAATTGTTCATGCATGTAAACAATCAAAAATCCGCGAATGTTAAACCTGGCAAAAATTAAATAGTTAATGAACACCATTCATACACAACATAAACAGCAAGGGGCCAAGATAACTACCTTGGGGAACGTCAGAGGTTACTTCTATTACTCGTGATAGAAAACAGCGATAAATACACGGTCCGGCTTGACATGAGATCATTCCTTCTTGACAATTTAAGCATGAACAAATTACGTACATGTAGGCTCATTTTGGTGTGGGCGGGGGATAACGGTTGTATAATTTGGAACATATTTTGAGACTGTCCAAGTCTAACTCAAGTGAATTTCTTCAATTGATGAACATTCGAACATACCAGAAATAAAGAAACAAACAAAACAGAGGACTGCTCCAGCTCCAAAACGTCCAACAACAGTCAAACAAATTGCCATTTTACAGAGGTTGTGAAATCGTAAGACAACAGTTTTGGAAAAAGTCAATTATTTCATTTCAAAGCCACAGACTTATCGATTAGCCCCCAATTTCACTTCAGAACAAAGCCCAGTCTATCTGCAGTCGGGCTACAAGCATACTGATCAAAAATTCTTCCCAAGAGAGAGCTTGGTTTGATTGTTTAGAGAATAATCGCCTATCACAACGGCGCACAGTGGGGCAGTTCCGGGAAAAAATTAAAAAATTATTTTCATATTCTGACTGTGATTCTATGGCTTATTGTTTTCATAAATAGTTATTTTTTTTTATGGTAGTTCGTGTCACTGGGAGTCCCAGAAAATGGGCACTTTGCGCTTCACTTAAAAATGGTCCGTTTCGAAACAGGATAGTAATTATTTTTTGCTCGTCTGTTCTTCAAAATAGAACAATTAAACTTCCCAGGTATTCACTACAAATAATGGGTGATTGAAAAAGTCTTTTCGTATTTTGTCAATAGATGTCGTTGGAGTCGTCTATCTCCAGTGCTACCAATCACACTCTTTCATACCATATGGTGTTGGAAAGGCATTTTAAGCTTCATTCAACCAAAAAAAGTGGGTTGCCGTGGCGTAGTGGGTAAGTGCGTCGACTCCTACGCAGAGAGTGCCAGATTCGAATCCGCAATCTACCACATTCATAATTCACGGCAAAATTGAATATTTTTAATTTTTTTACACGATTTTATTCCATTTAGCACGATTTGAAATTTTATGTACTTAAATTTTTTTTGTCAAATTTAATTTTTGCGAAGTATGTTCATATCACAAAAAAGTATTTATGAAAGAAAAAAGTCTGAAACCATCGATAGTATCGATAGTGCTATCGATAGTTTGCGAACACTAGCTTAAAGATTTAAGTGAATTCCCTTTTAGCGCGTACAAGCAATTTTTACTGGTCAAAGCAAATGTGAATAGCACTAATTTAGGGGAATTCCCTTTATGTGCATACAATTTTAAGATTAGAGTGCATATCTTTTTTATCATTAATTACTATGCTTGTGAAAATAAGCATTATATATTTGATTTAATAAAATAAACATGAATTCTTGTTCTTAAAAATTCTTGTTTTTCACTAATTTTAATAGGTTTTAGAGATTAGGAACAAATCACCCATTTTTGTATACGATCAATGTCTTTTTTTACACGGTTTTTTTTTTACACGGCTTCTTCTGGAACCAATCTACCGTGTAAAAACAGACTTAGGTGTATTTTGAAATTTTTGTTTAAAAAAGAGAAGATTGCCACGCAAGCCACCAATGAAATTGAAGCTTTCGGAGACGATGTTGTGTCAGTTCGTGTAGCACAACAGTGGATCGCTTGCTTCCGTTTTGGAAATTTCGATGTGAAAGATGCACCTCGCTCTGGTCGACCTATCGTTGAGTCGATGAAATTATGGAAAGATTGATCAGAACCGTCACATAAGCAGCCATGACATCGCCAAGGAACTAAACATTCATCATCAAACGGTTTTGAATCTTTAAAAAAAGGTCGGCTACAAAAAGAAGCTCGATGTTTGGGTACCACATGAACTCTCTGTGAGAAAAGTTTGATTAGAAATACGAAAAGACTTTTTTGACTACCCATTATTAAGGAAATAGAGAAAAATACATCTGCACAATTTAATAGAATGTCATCGAAGTACTGTTGGGTCAAAATAAAATAAGCTTAATATTTTTATGTGGAATTCTTTATTAATTTGTTCCTGCCACGCCTCTTCGCGCTTAGGACTGAAGGAAGAAGAAAGAGCAAACAAAAGAATTATAATAACTTAACGAAGAAGGAAAGAAATGTACATATGTTACTTCATTTATGTATCTTTTTCAAATCAGTCTTGCCACTTTGCTTATAAAATTCCAACAAGTACTAAAGAGAGAAAGAGGATGTTAACTAGACTGTGTGACTTTGGCTAGTCCTACCAAAAAAACTCGACTGAGCTCTGGTCAAAGCTTGAGATATATTCTGAAAGCTTATACCAACCATTACTTTTTGTTTTCATAATTTGTACGCTCCCAAAATTTTGGATTCCCTTTATATGTTAAACACACTACGATCGTTAGGTTAGGTTAGGTAGGGGGGCTGCTAGTGCATTCACCACCACACTTAAACCATATTGTTGTGATACCCACAGTCAGGCTACTGCCACCGATTGACTACTCCAGTGATAGTGCCGTTAATTTGATCCCAACGGCAAATGGTGAGTGGACCAGATTTGAAAACCCGATAGAAGCGTATTAACTTTGCTTTCACTGGGATTCGAACCGGGGACCCCGCTAACCAGGGTCAGGCACTTTACCAACTGCGCCATCCAATCGTTCTTTACTACGAGCGTTTGTTTTTCAGCCTCTGAACATCATAATAAGAGGGAAGGGTAGAGTTGGGTAAAGGATTCCACATCCGTGTGATACGGCTAAAGAAAGAATGTCCATATTCAACCGTTCATCCAAAATTGGCCTCAAGAGTAAAGAGATGGGCATTCCTAGACGCACTTGTATTCCGGCTGGATTGTTTAAGAGGAGGAATATAACTGGCCATTCGAGCTGAGCATCGATTGTGTGAATATCGATCAAATAAAGAGAGACAGGAAACATTACGACGGTCTTTAAAAGATGGAATTGAGACAAGATGTTTTGTTGACAACAGAAGTCAACTAAGGAAATGAGGCGGCCATAAAAGCAAGGACATCAGGCTTACAAACAGTGCAATGGTAGAACCTGGAAACCCAAACAATTCACAAAATGGATGCCGGAAGTGGAAGTTATTTAGTGGACACTTCCTTATAGAATGTGCGACCTAGTTGCTTGAGCCCCCATGAATGTTTACATCCTCAATTGTGAGTGGATTTCTACGCATGTGGTATTTTAGTATGTTTTCCATGATTTACTTTTTTTTACATTCTTCTAAAATTTCGGAAGTTTCCAATATGTGGTCTTTGAAAAAGAAAATAAGACAAAAAGTAGCACTTGCGTAGTTTTCTGGATGAGATAAGGGTTGATTCTGTATTAAATCAGTGATCTGTATAAAATAGTAAACATCATAAAAAATTCTAATAATTTCTCACACATTTTTTTTTCATCCTGATTCGAATGAGACTACTCCCAATTCGATAGGACTCACTGTTCTCGAGATGTAGTTTTTTCCTCGATTTTCGGTCATTCTGCCCCACTGTGCGAGTTGTCTGCTGACAAGGTCATACATCATACAATTCGAGGTGGATTTTTGATCGGTTTTCTAGGGCAGAACAAGAGATACAGTAAGGGAGTGTTATTTCTCCATTGCCGATGTAGAGAGTTGAGGCAGAGAACTGTTCTTCATTGTGCTCCTTCGAATTCGTTGTGGTTAGCTATTTATAAACGTGAAGCGAGGATTGTTTATTAAGCATACCACTGCTCTACAGCAGAAGATCTTTCACTTATCAGTCTTCCTCCTTCCTTTTACAGCAATCACGTTCTATTGCTCTCTCACGAGGCTTGCTTTTTTTATGACTGTAGTGTCGATCACAATCACAATCGACAGCTACAATGTCGAGGCAGTAAAGGCCTTTGTCTATCTCGAGGCAAACGTAAACTCCACAAACGACATCACAGTGCAGACCCGACGTAGAACAGCCTTTGGCAACCGGTGTTACTTCGGTTTGTCAAAACAACTGGCGTCGAAACTCCTGACTCGAAGGACTAAGGTCATGCTCTACAAAACCTTTATTTTCCCAGCCTTGCTATATGGAGCCGAAAGCTGGACAGTAAGCAAAACTGCGGAGCTGATTTTTGGTGCCTTCGAAAGAAAACTTCTATGTCGGATAAATGGTCCCATTTGCAAGGAAGGCGAAGCTGTAGCAGGATGTGGATGTAGTCCGGAAAGCAAAGATCCATCGACTGCACTGGCTCGGCCACATCGAGTGCATAGACAACAATTCTCCAGCTAAGAGGGTCTTCGAATCCGAGCCTCCTGGTTCGGGAAGGAGAGGAAGACCGAATCGCCGGTATGAAGACCAAGTAATCGCGGATGCATGGCAGCTTGGTCTTGATGACTGGAAGCAGCGTGCCCAGGGCCATTAACAATGAAATGCAGCTATCGCTCAGGCTCGTACCCTGCATGGTCGTCAGCCTGATAAGTAAGTGAGCGAGTGTCGACTCACCAGTACGTCCGGTGGCCATGCTACAAATGCCCTGAGTCAAGATTGGACATGCACAACTGGACAACAAAGATAAGAGCTAAGATGGATGTCATGAGTATTATGATATGTCCAAGAGCTGCTCACAGGCTCCCACGCTCCCAGGCTCTACCGTAGTGTTCCAAGAGCTGCTCACAGGCTACCACGCTCCCAAGCTCTACCGTAGTGTTGCCAATATATTACAATGACGACTTAAAACGTCGCAGATGGAGACGTTTTTTCTTGATATTTATTGTCCTGAGCATGGCCGGTAATTCGAGAGAGGTGGATACCTTGTTTTTTGAAACTTGTTCGTGTCGGAAATCTAACCCAGACACCCAAAGTTGTAGTCTACTCACTACGCCCGCTACGCTGCGGCGGGACCTGAATTTATATAATCACCTAAAGGACAGTGAGACAACCTCGAATATGTCAAAGAAAGCTTACCACTGCTAATCATCCTTCAGGGCAAGCTAATTTTCAGTTACTCCTCATCCACTCTTAGTTCCTTCATGAATAATCTGGTGGATGTCCTTTAGAATCGACACGGTTTTCGCCCTCTTGGCTTATATAATACTCATTTGTGAAATAAAAAGCCCCCTTCACTACTCTTAAATAACTTTGTCACACTTTATCGTGATCATTCTTCCGATTGAGTAATTCCCCACACATTACCGCCGAATCGTTTGCCAGAAGCAGTTAAACCCGATCGCACGCAACTTGTTCTTGTTCATGTAAGCAGACGTGTTTTTCTTCAATTTACAGCTTGGCCCACTAAATGCAGACAGCGTACGCAACAAGCCATGGGTTCACACACAATTTCATAACGCCGCGCAGGCATTTTCAAGCCAAAGCAAAACTCACGTTTCTGCTTGCATCACGTCAGCGAGATTCACGGCCAATGGCGTACTGATAAATCGCAGATTCATCATTCATCATCCGAGCGCTTGCAAAACAACACGAATTCGCAAGCATCCAACAAGCTTGACGGGGCCTAATTCACAAACCAATTGTCTCCAATCAACGCAACCATCTCTGCGCTGTTCCTGTCTGCGAATCTCGGGAACGCTCATAAACCGTGTATACATTCGGAACGACCGCGAAGGTCATGACCAAAAGACTCTTTCTCACACAAAGGCTGTTGAGAGCTAAAAGTGTGTGTCACAATTCAAAAAATGAGAAAACTCCCAAATAAATTAGCAAGCCTTGGCACAACTTAACACGACACGACACCTACAACCCACCATCAGCGTCAAACGCGAAAGAGAGAGAATAAGATCCCATTATTCACTTAGCAGGGATTCCGGTCGGGTTCCCAGAGGAAAAGTCAAAGTTACCGGCCGGAACCAAGCGACCAATTAAATGACATGCGAGCGCCCCCCAATGTACCCCCACGGCTAGTGTAAATTGTGTCGCCCTTACTATGGGTCGGGGTCGGTTTTGGTCGCCTCTTTACGAGTCGCATTCGTAAAGCCAACACAAAACCTGAAATAAAACAAATTAACGTATTCCCCCTGGATTGGGGACGGACTGGAGACCGGTATGACTTTGTTTCTTTGAATAGACTCTGGCTCACCGAATTCGCTCGGTCGGTCTATGTGGCGAGAGCTAGTTTCCCATGTTCACCATGCCCAGTCCCCACCTCTGGCTCCGAGTACGCCGGGTGA
Source organism: Eristalis intricaria (assembly GCA_964034865.1). Taxonomy (NCBI): domain Eukaryota; kingdom Metazoa; phylum Arthropoda; class Insecta; order Diptera; family Syrphidae; genus Eristalis; species Eristalis intricaria. The sequence goes on from OZ035874.1 coordinate 51,491,380, forward strand.
AGTCGTATGTAGAGCAAGTCATTGACACGGTATTTGACACACAGCGCGACAGATTCTTTCGACACAGATTCTCGTTCTCTTGTCGCCGTTGTTGTCGTGACGAAGTCTCTCGCTCGTTCGCTTTCAGGCGATGAAATTCAAATGCGCATATTAAACATAAGCTCGTAGACCGTTATTTCATTGATTTATTGATTAAATGATAGTCTGTCTTGTTGTATGTCCCCTTTGTCGTGAGTCTTGCTCATTCAAATGCATGTCGTTCAGATTCCCCTCCGCCTCATTGCTTGTGCGCCACAAACGAGGTCGCAAAATTTGTGGGTTGCATTAAAAAAAAAAGAATGATAAACAAATAAACGTCGCAGACGCTAGAAAACAATTTACGTAATGTTTTATGAAAATTGCTTTAAGAATAGGTACACGCCGCCGGCGGTGGTTCTCGTTTTAAAAATAAAGAACGTGTTGCGATTTGCGAACGGTAATGAAATTAAGTGCGAACCCATACTGAGAGGCTGGCTGAGTGGTGAGATGGGACATGATGTACCCTATGTTTTGGTAGATTCTACTTTTTTTTTTCTGGTGTTTTTGTGTTGAGAGGAACTCAGAGTTGGACAAGTTTGGTGGACAAGGAGATGATCAGCAGTGAAGGCAGATATCTCTCTAGTCCGAGTTGCTCATGCTAGAGTCGTGACGACATGAACTCATGAATCAGAATAGTTTGATTTCAGATCGGACATACCTGACACAGCATTTCTGAGGTGTGCGCAGTAAAGTCGGATCCTCGGTTGTTCTGCCAACGATGCTATCTGTCACCAGTCAATCGGTGGCATCCCATAGATCACCTTATTTTGAGAAAATGCATTTTATTGACAAAGCGGGGATTGACGGAGTATACGCAGGCAGATTCTGCAGTTATTGTCATTCCAAAAGCCAAGAAATACCTCAAATTACAGTATTGGCAAAAACACAGTCTCTGACAAAAGTAAGTATGCAGCATGAAGTTACCTCATTCTCATATAACAATATGGGTGGCGCGCATGGCAACGTTTGAGAAGGTTTTCTAGACAAATAACTTGAATGAGGTGAAATCAGGAATTATGAATGTTGGTGAATTCGGGGATCATAACTGACACCCTCTGTGTAGGAGTCGACGCACCAAGCCACTCAACAATAATTAAATTTAAATAAAACCGTCAGAATCAGACCCAACAAAATTGTACGTGCCCGTACAGCGGCATGAGCCTAGTCAGGCGTCTACGGATTCAACGCTTTAGATGGCTGGGCCATGTAGAGCACATGGACAACTCTGCTCCCGCCCGAAGAGTCTTCGAAAACGCCCACGGAACCAATGGCGCACCCAGGTGGAGAAGCACTTCAATCGACTTGGTGTGCGCAGTTGGAGACAGCTGGCTAAAGATCGCGCCGGCTGGAGAGGCTTACTGGCTGAGGCCCAGGTCCACCCCGGACTGTAGCGCCACCAGAAGAAGAAGAAGACAGTGCCCAGAACATGGGAGAATCCTAGTCGAAGCCGAGGACAAGTGAAGTGTCTCAAAATGTGGACATTTCATGTGGCATGGCCTAATAGTTTTGTACATGACGTCTACCATGCCTACCCAGCATCCAGCACGACTCAAAGCAATGGCCATTAGTTCCCCCCCGACTTTAACTATTGTTCTTCTTCTACAACTGATGCTACAATCCAGGGTAGTCCGATGCCTCAGCCAACAAGCCTCTCTAGATGGCAAGATCTTTAGCCAGCTGTCTTCAATTTTGCATGCCAAGTTTGTTGAGGTCTTTCTCCACATGTGTGCCCAAAAGGTATCGTGGGCGTCCCCTCGGTGTACTCCCCCTCGAAGACTGGTGGACCCAATTGCCACCCTACATTCTCCATAGTTCGGTGACAAACTTCCTGTGGAATAAGAGGTTCAGTTCCATTGCATTGTGAGCTACATTTCTGTCCCCTTTCCCCATTTCTCTCCTAGGTTAGGTCAGGTTAGACGACTGGATGGCGCAGTTGGTAGAGTGCCTCCCCCTGGTTAGCGGGGTCCCCGGTTCGAATCCAAGTGAAAGCAAAGTTGATACGCTTTTATCTGGTTTTCAAATCTGTTTCAGTCACCATTTGCCGTTGGGATCAAATTAACGGCACTATCACTGGAGGGGTCTATCAGTGCTAGTAGTCTGACTAGGGGTATCACAATGTACCGATATGGTCTAAGTGTGCTGGTGAATGCACTAGCAGCCCCCTTACCTAACTAGGTCAGGTTAGAGTGATTGCCACCACTGTTGCCCACTTAGATCCTGGTTGGATCCTTTGTGCTATGATTTTTAGGGGCTTTCCACCGACTCCTCTTAAATTCAAAGGGACTACGAAAATTAAATAAACCTAGAGACAGCCGAATGCTATTCTAGTGGCCCATTTTGACAAGACCACTCCTGTGCTGATTAACAGCTAATTTGTTCGCTTGATAAACTTAGATATGTCTTGTATCATTTAGTGTGACATTTCCTCTAGGTTACTGAAACAGTTGTTGCCTAGTTTGCCGAATACCCCATCCTCCTAATTGGAGCGCCAGGAAGAAAACTCACATTGGTAGAGTCATCCCTTCAGCAGCCTTGCGGGTCGGCTTAAGCCCCCGCACCACGTCAAGGTGCCCATCAAGCGAATGAATGTTCTCTCGTAATATAGTCTGCAATATATCGCAGGAGTCGTTGACGAATGACTGAAGTTCGCTTGTGACAGCAGTGGTCTCACACAAAGATTCGACTCATGATGCTGCTCCAAATATCGAACTGCACCCCAAACTGGGACCACAACTGGCCAATCAAAGGCAATGTCATCAGCAGTTGAAGAAGTACTAGAATCTACTCTAATCTTTTGACTGGGTCTCCCAGGTTCTACTGATTTCACGGGGTCTCCCAAAAAGTCTATATTTGCAGGTGAGGACTGTTCCTAGACTGATGGTTTTTGGGTATTTGACGAAGATGTGTGCCTCCCTCTTCAATCGTTCACTCTTTGACTGTGTCAAAGTAGACATACGAGTGCATCGTCAGCGTAATCTAGTTGCCTTAGCTGAATCGTGAGAATCCGTCTTAAACCTCCCATTTCTGTTGACAGGGACGCTCGCAGTGCATAGCTTATCAGCAAAGCAAATTCAATTTTGAAGTTCATAATTCTCTTATAATCTAACTTTGTTTGGCGTGACGTTTGGTAAGTAGTCAAAAGAAGCTCTGGTGATGGCAATTACCTCATTCGGGATTCCCCGGGACTTCGGCTAAACCATCTGTTCATACTGACAGGTGAAGAGGTGATCAATATTTTAACACTCTGTTTGATAATTCTCGAAGTGTCTTTATGTGGTCGATGACGGTGTTTGTATAGACCATTAGAGAGAATACGCAAGTCGTGCTGTGAAACTCAACTCCATTAAGCGCAACAAGCACCCCCTAAGTTTATTGTTAGGTCATGCTAGCTTTCTTTCTGGTATTTCCAATCTTTACGAAGGACGTGGAAGCAAGACATTGGTGCCGTGTCACATTGAATGCCACTAAATGTGGCCATCACGCGCATTCCTCAAAATCATAATTCCTTGCATAACAGCAAGGAAGTTGAGCAATCCGCGAAAAAACATTCATCAGTCTGATCACTTCCGCATCTTCTAATGGACGTTTCTTTTTTCCCTGATGCGTTTGGAAACTCTACACATAATGATCCTTGCACTTTCCTCAGCCGCAGTCATAAATGCCCAAAGCACCCGCTGAAGATGAGCTCGGTCGGTCGGTTGGTTTGCTAAATGCCCATTAAATGATCCGCATAACGAGCTGTTGTATGTGACTCAACTCCGAACCGACAACCGTCAACCGTCAACCAAATCAGACGTTCATAAGCGACTTCTGTCAGAAACTCGATTTGGTTGTTTAAATAATGTACCTGTCGGCACGGAGATTTGAATAAATTCATCAAGATTTTATATAATCCATTTTTCTGGAACCCTTTCCAACCGCTGACATACCGGTTAAATAACGACGAGACTAATTCAAATGCATGGAAGCTGCTGGCGTGCTTGTGATAAAATTAATTCACATGCTGTCCGAATGGGGGGAAACGAAATTCAATTTTTCGTGTTTTAATCTTGGGATGAGTGTGGCACAGATTCGGCTAAGCTTGATTGGAGCCAAAGACCGAATATGGGTTCTCTATGTATCAACGTAACGGACTGTTTGAATAATTTCCGACTGCTGTCACGATCTTCAGGCATTTTTCGGGGGATTTGGTGAGACTTTCAAAGAAACCAACGGATCTTGGCAATCTGGTTTAATGGATCTCGTCCGATGGCTAAGGGCCGTGTTGATTTAGAGATCGTGCGAAGAGTGAACAACTGCTGCTTCTAGGCAGGAATGTGTCTGTTGCGGCAGGAATGTGTGACAATGCACTTCTGGATGTGATTGATTACGTCTGACTGAGTGAGAGTTTGAATAATGGGCTGCATTTGGAAATCATATTCAAATCTGTAACAGTTGAGCGCGAGATTATGGCGGAGAAAGATAGAAACGCACGGCAGCGAATGCAGTGCGCGAGATTTGATACACTTTTTAATTTTTGTCTGGCTCTTTGGTTTGTGCCTATGCTTATGAAGAGTCTGTTGTGCGACACGCAATGGGGCCACGATTTGAAAAGGTGCTCCTGGAGTCCGATATAGAATTGAAGGTGCCCTCCACTCGCGAGGGAACAATAGCAGGCAAAACACAAGTGGCTGTGTTAGAGGCTCGCGCATCATCGATTCGTATCCAAGGCAACCTGTTCGGTACAAGACTTAGGAGGGCTTGAACTCAGAGGCTTAGATATCAGTAAACACAGTATAAAGGACAACCGGTAGCTATTATAACTTTGTCACATCGTTTTGTAAGCAGCACGAGGTTCTCTCCCATGATCATCCAACCTGGCTTAGGTTAGGTTAGGTTAAGGTGCCTGACTGCAGGAAGACGGTCACACTTAGGGCAAAGCAGGCCCGATGTGATGCCACGCGGATGAATTCCCCAACATTTAGAGCCAGTTGGTGCTTGCGACGAAGCAGTTTAGCTGCCTAATGCCAGCCTCTAGGTGCTCCTAGGTGCAGGTACCTACGATATGTCGGAGCGCTACACGAGCAGAGTAGGTGTCTGTGGTTTCCACCTCCTCTTCATCCAGGCAGCTTCTGCTCTATCCCTCTGTTGTGAGGGATACTCATCTTGCGGGCATGAAAGCCAATTGCGCAGTGCCCGATTATGACTCCGATGAGCATTCTGAGTGAAGATCTGCTAAGTCTAAGCAGACTGAGCGATCGTTTGAGATTCAATGGTGGCCAAATTTTCTTTGATTTAAGGCATGATGCCTTCTAGCCATTTACGATTGGTATTATTGTTTGTATGTGTCTTGAGTAGATGATAGGCTGTAGCGATTGGCAAGGGAGATGGAACTCCTCCTAGGAGGTACAACACCAAGCGAGTTCATCGGCCTTGCAAGCGCCCGATAGGTCACAATGTCTCGGTAACCACAAGAGGTGTATGTTAAAATGCTCGGTCATGCCGATCAGAGAGAGGCTACAATTAAGGGAGGTTTTTGAGTTGAGCATGAGATTGTCCAGGGACTTAACTGCGGGCTGACTGTCCGAACAGATGGTAGTACCTCTTTTGGATCATTGTTTTTATCGCAATACTTTCTGCCTGGAAGACACTCCACTGATCAGGGAGCTCCTTGATGCTATAGCAATATAAAGGTAATTGGAATAGACACCCTCTGGCTTTGGATGTGGAGAATTTGAGACGGGCATGAGTGTAAGTCCTCATAGCAGCACTGTGCTTGATCGATAGCTGCCAGCAAGCTGCACCAGGCAGCAAAAATTAAACACATTGGTTGTCTGAGCACATTGGACTTCCTTAGAGACTAGGAAGGACAATGAGGGAGGAAGTCCCCGGTATGTCCACGTAAAATAAAAACGCCAGCGACAGCTGGTTGCAATGACAGCTGGTTGCTGCTGCCAGGGCCTGTTTTTTCCTGATGATCGACTTCAGCGGGAAATTCTCCCGAGTTTTTTCTGAGTCATAGCCACCAAGGAGGGACATGCTGAAGCAACTTGCTATTGTTTTTCTTCCAAGCGGAAATCGTTGTCATCAGAGGCCGTCTTATCAGATCCCACAGAAATATGGAAAGGGTATTCATTTTCGTTGATAGTCATTCTGTCATCAAGGCTATTGCTTCTTCCACCATAACTTCAAAATTGGTCCAAGGATCCAATGAGCTCGCGCTGCAGCTGAAAAAGTGACCCTAATGTGAGTTCAAAGGCATCTTAACATCTTTGGTAAACTATAAGCAGATGAACTGACCAAATAGGGAGCCGAGGTATGGAGCGCGGCCTAGAGGTACACGTTTCATTAGGCCTAGTTAAGGAACAATTTACATCACATTTCTGTAACATGGCTAAGCTTAGCTAGTTTCGGTGTAAAAACAGTGCAATCTCCAGGAAGACTTGGCTAAAATATAACAAATCACCTGAAAGAGGTCGCGCAGAATTAACAGCAACAATTGCGGGCGGGGGTATCATGCAGTTAGATTAGAAATTTCTCATAATACACATTATCGCTGCAACAACACAGTATCACAAGAAACCTTGACTGACTTCCTCTGCGTTGTCCAGGGCTTGCTAGACCAAGGCAGCGAGCTCTAGGCAAACCCTTATTGAAACCTTGGGCGAAAAATCCGAAGGGAGCATTAAAGAATTGTTTTTGTTAATGAACCACGCTCGGTCGTTCTAAACTCACTACAACACCAGAGCCGTGGATCAAAACGTGACAGTGCTAATAAGGTTAATTTTGAACCCCCACATACATCACTTTAGACTCCTAGTCTGATGGGGCGTCTGAGCCACGAGGCATACAGAAGTCGCTGCAACTCAAAACAAGGACAGCGTGAGATGAAAATCGGAAAAACAACGCGTGATCGTTGCTTTTGAGGTCGCTATAGCGTGAGTAACTTGAACTCCACAAACGACATCCTAGTGTTGATCCGACGCAGAATCACCCTTGGCAACCGTTGCTACTTCCAAGGACTTAAATTATGACCCACAGTAACCATTGTTGGAGCTGTTGAGCTTACCCATGACACCATTTGCAGAGGCTGTGGGGACGAAGAGAAGATTTTAGAATAATCCCACTATCTTTGTCAACGCCCCAGTCTATGCAAACTGAGACAAAGAACCCTGGGAGCCACTAAAATCTCTTTGCAAGTTTATAAGGATCTATGGATGGCTGGAAGGAGGACAATAACCAAGTAACACCTTGGAGTCAGGAGTTTTCATCATCCGGCGAGTCAGGAGATAGGAAGGTTGTACCCCTTGACATCACAATGGGTCCAATAGGACCTCAGTGTGGCGAGGCCCAACCGCGTCAACCCTAACCTAATCATTATTTTGACAGTCGTGCTGTGTGGAGCCAAAAAGTGGACGATAGGCAGAACAGAAGAACTGGATTATTGGTGCCTTTAGTTATATCTCCGAGGAAGTTGATTGGCCCCTCTCGTCTTAGGTTAGGTTGAGGTCGCTGACTGCCGCGCATGCGGACAGCAGGCACACTTAGGCCAAGCATAGGCCCATTGTGTTACCACGCGGCTCTTAGGCTACCTATTCCGCAAACCAATTTGTGCTTTTGATAAACCGAAGAAGAGAGCTGATCATTATGCTGCTCAGTTCAGTCAGATTAACAAAGAAATGGGCCACCAGAAGTCTGAATTTACGGGATGAGAGAGCATGACAGCTACATAGCAAGTATTTGATGGTTCGTCCACGCAGCTTCTAAAAAAATCATTATAGGGAAGGCCTAGTCTAGAGGCGTAAGTTCCGATGGCACAATGGCCTGTTGAAACGCCAATAAGAGATCTGAGGTTTGGCCTGCTTAATCTGATCAAGCTAAGCGATCGCTTGGGATCGATCATAGGCTACAGTTGTTTGGTAATGAGGCATCCTGTGCCAGGTATCCATCCGCGGTTTGTTTAAGCATTTCAAACTTTAATAATAATAGAATATGGGTGGCGCAACAGTCCGAGGCGGACCTGGGCCTAGCTTTTCAGCAACCACTCGTGCTGTGCGTGCTATTGTTATTTCACGCGTTGTTCTTTCAAGCTTTAGGAGATGTTTTATAGTAGCGATAGGCATGGGTCTGCACCCGGACCCTCTCCTCTTAGAGGCTCCTAGTTCGAGAACGAGACGCACTGCCAGAATTCGTTTAAATTATTCCGAGAGTATGCATTTAATGATCTTCTCAAGCTCTTTTTGTTCAATGTTGAAAAACTGCGAAATTTACGAAGATTTAGAGAAATGAGACTCTTTTTTTAATCATATGAACGCCGCGTCCCTCTGGAATGTATTCGTCCCCCAAAGCCTTAAGCGGACCCAACTAAAGCCCACTCTAATTAAAGAGAAGCACCTCTTCCCTGCCTCAACGCAACATTAAACCAAACACACAACGTTCACGAAACAGATCGTTGAGATAAATAAGACAGAAAACGATATTTTAATTGAACGATCAACAGCGCTCTCACAGTCGCCATTCACCCGGCACACCTTCAGGCTGCGCTCAAACACGCCCCAGGGGTTTGACCCCAAAAAGAGAACACCCTCATCGCTCTTCGAGTCGATTTGAGAAAGCAACAATTTCCATCTTGAAGGTTGCCCTACAAAAGGCGAGGAGGGCTGCCATCTACGCTTCCAATGGCACACGCAACCACTCGAGCACTCGAGTATCGTGAAAAATCCCCAAAGGCATGATTTGCACTCGAATACTTTCTCCATCTCCATCCACAATGGATGGCAATCGATCTAAAGATGGAAATAGATAAATCTCCCCGAGCGAAGGAAAATTTCAGGCCATCAGCGACTGACGCGCGATGGATGCCGACATCAATTGTCGTCGACCAGGGTTTCGCGTTTCGCTCCTTTAACGAATTTCCACCCGGAGGCCACGCCGAAGACTTTCTTCAATTCTCAAAGCCGTTCGGGACGTTGCCTGAGTTCCAGGCATCTTGACACGATTCACTTGGCGGGAGAGTGTGTCGGCCGCGGCGATGGATCGACATCGGTGTGCGCCCATATCGATGGATGGCTCGCTGCTCATTTGACATTCAGGCAGTAAATCATGCCACAGGCAGCTCCTGGCCCATCACCTGCATGGAGAATGGATTAACAGCTAACAAATGCCAATCGTGGATACGGATCACTGGCGCTATGGCTACGAATGCGGATTCGATCCTACTTTCATTTTCCCCGAGTCTCCTTGTTACAGCCACCCCCTGCTCGCGGGCGAACAGAACACCGTGAACGACGATTCTCTGGAGAGGTGCGTCGGAGTGAGTGCGCTGAGTTTAAATTGCAAATGAACGTGAATGTGGCGCACGCCTTAATGGAAGTGAGTGCACACAAATAATGCACTGCGAGGCATTCCGTCCCGACCGCAGCAGGGAGCTGGGGCGAAATTCAATTTGTGCCCTCATTATGCGCGCTGCACGTTGGGCGCCTACGACGGCGGAGCGCACCATATTCCTCCGCCTGATTGGAGGGCAGGAGCCTCTTATGCGGGTGCAAGTATCTTTTTGTCTACTTGCGGTGGAATTAGCTGCAGCCGTGACTGGTGCAAGGTGGTGGCTGCTGGCGGGATCTCTGAACCAAGGGTTGTGGGTAAACGACTTCGGCGGCTGTTGGAGTTCTCACGAACGAAACTGGGTTTGCCTGCCGTCGTGGTGGCTTGAGATGTAAAACACGCATTTGAATGCATGCAGTGCCGTGGAGGCAATTTCGAATTCACGTCCACTGGGCGGCGCAGTTAGTGCCTTGATCGTGTTCAGTGAATGAAGTCGTTTGGTATTTTGTACCCCTTTGTGGCGGTGTGACGCGGCACTCTGTGGGAGTGATGTGGAATCGGGCATTCATCATCGCTGCTTGCAGTGAAACGGATCCTGTTTCGTTGGCCTGGAATGGGATCTTAAATCACGAAGGTGGTCGGTGCAGCAGCGAGGAATTACGAGACATTAACTCATTAACTTGATTTACAAAAGTGAACGCCTTGCGATGGCTTTGGGGTCGGCGGTGTAAGTGATCGTTGCGCGGCTCTTGATTGATGATCATTTGGCGGGCCTTTAGACAGAAAGAAGATAATAATGCATAATTACAGCTTTCCTTGACGTTGGCGTGAATGTGAGAAGGTTTCTTTTCCCGGTGTCGTGAAGTTTGATGTGACATGGGAATCGGTGATAAGTGGAACGGCGACAGTATTCTGTGTGCATCGAGTGGCGAGAACGAAGAATAGTTAAACTTATTGTGTTATGCGAAAGAGGAGCAATAGTGACACGTGTACTTCCGAGTAACAGGAGACTCGGATCGGTTTCTTTCATGAACACAATTCACTTGTAATTTATATAAGCATGGCATGGGATGACAGGACAGTGTGTGAACAATTCTACAGAAAGCCATTTATTTCGAGCGATTTTTTCCAATAGAGACATCGGTACTTTGAGAGTTGATAGCGGCTGTATTCTTGAAGCTGCATCCGTCAATTTGGCTGTCTGTTTTGCCAAATCACCATGGACGGGTATAGCGTTCAACAACAAGTGCAATTGTTTTATCAAAATGGGTTTTCTGTTCAGGCAACGTTCCGCGTGCTACCCCCATTTTACGGTCGCCATAATCGTCCTCCGATGAGGCCCATATCTTGATGTATGGATCAGTCAACAAAGAAAGTTGTCAAATTTTGAGAGGTTACCAATCCACATGTGTTCCAAGAGCGTCCAATGCATTACGAAAAAGTCACTATTTGGTGTGGATTTTGGACGGGCGGAGTCGGTTGGAAAAATTTCTTTGAGAACCACGCTGGCCAGGCCATAACTGTCAACGATAAGCGCTACATGTCGATGATTACCAACTTCTACTGCCTTTAATTGGATGATATGATCACCAACGACATGTGGTTTCAATTGGACGGTGCTACGTTCCAATCAGCTGAGGCCACTTTGGAAACCCTCTCCGAGCTATTCGAGGGCAAGGTCATCTCACTTGGAGGTGCTTTGAATGGCCGCCGTGATCGTGAGACTCTAGAATTTTTTCTTGTGGAATTTTCTGAAGTCCCAGATCGATGCGATTACCACAGCGGCCCTCAAGGCCAATATAACCACCGGCATCGATAAAATTGAGCCTGATTTAAGTGCCCGTCATGGAGAACTGGACATTCCGGAAGCGCGTCAAGCAGAGAAGGATACCCGCCGCTCCTTCTCTGCTTGAACGATGCTACATTCCATACATGATGGGAGCGATTGGACTTTCAAACGAATAAACATTCATTACAACATAAACAACACGGACAACTCAAAAATTCAAATCTATGACTTTCAGCATGGTGCATGGTAGACTCTCCTGCTACTCCTAATTATTTCTTGTCAGTTTTTACTCTCAGTGATCAGATACTTAGATAAGATCTGAACCAGTAACGTACGAATTATTCCATCTCCATTCAAAACATTTTAAGCGGCTGACTTGCAGGCATTTCCTTTCAGCAAGCCATTATTATGGTACTGATTGTACATAGTAAAGGGAAACGAATTATCGCACTCACACATGGCGCCTAAAGATCTGACAAAAGTTTAGATTAATTCGAATCTAAAAATTCGGCCTTCCACTTCGAAAATGGAAATAGCTTCGACAGCTACTGCTCGCATTGCGCCTGTTCAATGTGAAGTGCAAGCATCAGGGAACAATCGTTTTAAACCGTCTACGAATGTAAAGTTGAAGCCTATTTCTGGGTTCTGAGCGAAGTCACCGATTCGATAGAGATGCACCGTGAATTATGAAATGTTCGTGTCAGAAAAATTCAACCTTGACAGCCGCCGTAAGAGTCTTAGACATAAAAATCACTCTTTGGAAGATACTGTACTTATTCACCACTCATTGATCATTGGAATTATATGTAGGACAACTTGCTGTCCAAAAGTCGGGTAATAGCTTTATCGAGCACGGGACGCAATTGCATACACTCTCTTATTTCCAAAAAACAGCCAAAGCAACCTCGAATGTCAGAGATAAGGAATGTCTGAAAAGTTGGAAGAGCTTTCTATATTTCAAATCCCTCGAACAAATTATGGTATTCATAAATTCGAGGTATCTTGTACACGCATTCTTCTTCGTGTGCTTGGAATTCACTCATTAGTAAGCATAAGCAAACTCTTAAGTTGGCCTACATACTCTCTGACAAATAACACGGCTCCACAGAGAATTGGATGCCGGCGATTGTAACTGCATATATGAATCTGTTGCCAGAAATGTAGATTTTTTGTAAGAAAAAGAAGAAGAGCAATATTCTTCGGTGAAGATGGCTTCAACTACAGCGTATAAGTGTCGCGGTCCCTGCAGAGTATGGCAAGAACCCCACAACGTGTTGTAAGAAAAACCATATGTTCTTGACAGCTTGTCATATCTTTATTTTACGTATGGAGTGTCAACTGCATGTGGGAGGAACATACAGTCAGTCGCAAAAGGCGGGATACACCAAAGGTGCATGCATTCTCATCAAAAACTACTTTCAAACGTGAGTTCAAAAACTTGAATGTAGTTTTTCATAAAAATTAATAATGTACATAAGACAGGAAAATATAAAAGGATAGCCCAACAACTATAGCCACAGAGAGTCATAGACCAACAAATTAAGTATGCAGGTACAACAAGAATACAGCCCGTAGAGGGCCAAGACTTAGTTTCTACAGCAAACACTCGTGTTGTGCGTGCTATTTTCTCTTATGAGTAGCTCTCTTTTGATATCTACAGATTCATGCCGACTCCGAATGGCCAAGCTTGTGGCGTTTTTTCAAGACAGTTCGTACTCTTTGAAGATTGTCAGTAATCGAAAGAGAAAATTATTTTGGGAATCGAACCCAGGTAGCGAGGTTCAATTGGAGTCGAAGCACAGAACCCACAACGCCACGGCCGCTACCTGATACCCTATATAATAAGTAAATCACGTAGAGAGGTGTGCGAATCTATCTTAGAATCACGTATGGTCAGTTTAGTGCCAACTTACCAAAAAAAAAGGGTGGGCTTAGTTACTTGGACAATCACAAGAGTTCAAACCATTTGCAAGCAATGCTTAGAATGGGCATTTATTGGCGAAGTTACATAATTCGTTACATTTTTGGTCTACGATCCGCAGTATCTATAGTTTTTAAAGTACACATTTTTTAAACGCAGGCTTCTGTATGCTATCCTGTGAGTCGTCGTGGCGTAGTGGGTTAGTGCGTCGACTCCTACGCAGAAGGTGTCAGGTTCGAATCCCCAATCTACCAACTTTCATAATTTACGGCTTCCACCTCTTTCGAGTCACTGACACTGCTCAAAGAGTATTCCTCTCTAGAAAAAGCTTCTCAACTTCTCCGTTCGGAGTCGGCATTAAATTGTAGGACTTTTCCACTCGTGAAAGAACAATATCACGCACAGCACGAGTCGGTGCCGAGAAGCTAGGCCCAGGTCCGCCTCGAACTGTTGTGCCACCAATATTATTGTTGTTGTTATTATCCTGTATGCTATGTCCTAAAATTTAGGACGCACTGTATGTTGAATCAATCAAAGTTTCTCAAAACTGGACTCGCTTCTTCTTTCTTCACACAGCAAATTCGCCTTGATAGGGATCTTCTGAAACAATTTTCCATATGTCCCTCTCTTCGACGTGGCCCAGAGCCAAAGCTCTGGACTTTTGACAAACTTTTGTACTGGCCATTGAGCTCTGGCTCCCAGTTCATGTGAACTGGGAATTAAGTTGTCACCCGTTTTACATTAACGAAAGCACATCCAAGTATTTCTCCACTCGCCACCACTCCACTGGCTCTTCACCTAGTATCATTCATACTTCCGCGTCAAATGACAGAACTTGGGTGGCGAAGGTCTTGAACAAGTCAATGTGCTGTTTCTAAAAATAGAGCCTTAAGTCACAGCAATTGCCAGAGTTATTCCGATGCATATAGCCGTTCAGACTTGCAAATTTAAATGTTCCTTTGGTACGACTTAGTTATCGGCATGAGCCACGAAGCGGAGAGTCCCCAAAACGTGAACGTAATCGACGTTGATCTTGATTATTCTAAGTACACGATGCAAGGCGAACTTTGTTTACGATCAGAGTGGCCACTTAAGACATAAGCAACTGTCACCGCATTAAGAGAACACATTAAGATTGAGAAAAACCAGCTTAAGTCCAAGTGTAGATGACTGATGGGGCTTAAAACCACACGAGAACAATCCTCGATTTATTAATAAGAACCGGAAGAGACCCAATTAACCATCAACGACTCAGAGGAGAAAGATTCTGCAGAACTAATAATCCCTCAAGAAAACAACTTTGAAACAAGTCTCACATTCATCTGTTCATCTATCCTCCTTGGACTCATTATTTCGGATGGAGAGGGAGACGGAACAAAGAAGAATGAGATGATTAGAACTCTGATGAGTTACTTCCCCGGCTGTGCTTAATGTCTTCGCATCTGTTGTGTATTCGGGTAGAGGCACGAGCTGTCTTTGGTACATCAGAGGAGATTCACATTTTTGATGCAAATTTCCATTCATGTGGTTACCACATGCGGATACAGAACTCAAACTCCTTCTCAGAGGCTCCCCTAGGCCGACCTCATTTGACCTATCCATATCCGTTTGTGACAAGTGACTCCGTTCCCATCTCCGAGTTGACTAACCTACTCCCAGCGATGAACGCACCCAGAGAAAGGTGTTCTGTCTTCGTACGGTATCCCCCGGTTTTGTCAAACCATAGTTGGCATGGAGTCAGGCATGGCGTGCTTATACGTGCGCCTGAATGAAAGTCATCTGACAACGTATGTCGTACAAGCAGTGTTCTTCTGCTGTTCTAATTCGAATCAAACGAAAGACACAAACCGGCATCCGTACAATTGCAACAAAATATCCATTGGTACCTACACTCAAGCAGAAGACTCACACACCATCACGCCGCCACCGGTCGTCACAGTGAGAACTTGAAACTTGTTTAAGCAGCGGAATACACAGAAATAGGTCAAACCAAATGAGATCCTCCACAGCATCGCATCTATCGGATGCACAATGAGGTTCCACTTCATTTGCTTCTTGCAGTTCACATATCTTCGCATGCGGCACACAAGTATCTGTTTCAATGCGAGAATGTATCTCGCTGTCAAATGTAAAAGCAATTACAATCCCAATGGAAATGGAAAAATAATTATGTTCACCTCAGGCAGATGGATGGATTCTCGCTCTCTGTCCCAGATGCATAAACCACTCAACGAATTCTCTTCTTTTTTTTTTGGAATTCCTTAAACACTCCCATTATGTCCCCCGAAAGTAGCGACGACTCACCTTCTCACATCTGACGTACTTAGGACCGTTGACAAGCAGTCCTGCTGCCATCGTTGGTGACATACGTGCAACAAGGTATCCCACGGATTTGTGTTACTGCATGCATTTGCTCCTCGGCGCGGTCTCCAACACCAACACTGACGCCGTATGCTGTGGCCTAGTGCGGACTTGCAACGCAATAGCGTGGGCTAATCACTTATCAGAGAACACTTCACAAGGCCGTTTCTAGCACTTATCACTTGTTTACTTCTCTCCTCCACCAACACCTTATTTCTCAGCACTATCTAACGGTTACGACACAATTTTTTCTGAACTCATAATCTGCAGCGGCGAACAACAACCCTTTTCGGCTGACACTTCTGACACTTTACCGTGACATTTGACAGTTCATACGAACTGACATTTCGAACACAGAACGCAGCAACTGAGGTGGGTCGTGGCGAATTTCACACGAAACAACGAAATGAAAAAAAATCAAAAAAAAAAAGAAGAAAAAACGCAACGATTCCGAGGAAGAGCCGGCTTCGATGGCTTAGTCCGTCGCCACTATCTAGTAACTGACTAAACGCCGGAGAAATTACTATACACGGCAGGCCCCAGAGAGAGAGGCTGATGAACGACAACCAACACGACGACAACGCCAGCCACAGCGACGGTGACGCTGCTTGATGGTGCACGGAGCACGGAGCATGGAGCACAGAGCACGGGGTACGGAGGAGCATGGAGCTCGGCACGGAACTGGGAACGAAATTTTTGTTGTTGTTTCGTTCGTTACTCAATTTGACTTGTACTCGTTACTGGTGGTGGTGGTGTATGTTGTTGGTTTGCCGCGCTGTGATTTCGAGGTTTAAAGTGAGAGGCGCAGTGCGCCCAACAGCAAGAGAAGCGTCATCCTCGTCGTCGTTGAATGCGATCGCAAAATCAACACAAGCAGAAAACAACCAACAACACACCGCTCTCTCTCTCTCTTCTAATGTCGCCTCTCTCCACACTGCGGTGGTTTTCGCGTGTGTGTTGTTATCACGGTCTCTACTAAATGCCCTGTTTTGTTTGGCTCTTTCTCGTCTGCTTTCCCACACTGCAGCCAAACACAGCCACGCACACACGCGAACGATCACCACCGCCGCCGCGGCCAAAAGAGAGCACCTCTCACTTGGAGAGTGAATGAAAAACCCCACCGCGAAGCCGGCCGCGCCGCTGCGGTTCGATTGAAATGA
The DNA here is from genome assembly GCA_964034865.1 of Eristalis intricaria. Classification (NCBI taxonomy): domain Eukaryota; kingdom Metazoa; phylum Arthropoda; class Insecta; order Diptera; family Syrphidae; genus Eristalis; species Eristalis intricaria. The sequence goes on from OZ035874.1 coordinate 51,507,992, forward strand.
AAATTAGTTACGGCGGCGCTTCCTTTTTTCGTTGCCTTTGCTGTTGGCCGGGAAAAAACTTGCAGTGCTCTGCTGGTGGGGTCGGAACTTCGAATGATCATCGAAATCGTTTTGCGGGTGGGGTAGACCGACCGAATGCTCGCTGAGGGGTACGAGCGAGGGAGGGCAAGATCACCGCGATGATGGTGAAGAAATGGGTCCGCATGGTTGGGTGTTTTAATGAACCTCTTGTCGCGCAATGTTTTGCTGTTGTTGCTGGATTCACATTAAGTTTGTTAGGCCGTGTAATCTGTAAATGGGGTTATAGAGGGAGAGCGGGCACCAGAGACAATCGCGGACGGGGGCGTGTGTGTGTATTTGAAACGCGATCGCACGATTGCGGAAATATGCAAATTTGTCTTTACGCGGTTTGGATCGGAAAAGGAAGATCGATCGCGTGCAGTCTACACATCACGTCCGTTGGGCGGGCGGGCGGTACTGCAATGGGGGTCACATGTAACCAGGAAAGAGATACTCTTGTGTGGATACAGTTCCACTAGAATGCGGTATATGGGTCATTATGGCGCTCGATTGGGTTTGATATGGGTCGGAGATTGTTGCTGATCATCATCTGGCTGGGAGTCCAGTGAAACTGCATGAGCTGTAGAGGAAGCCAGCAAGGTTTAAGAGAAAATACAAGAAACTGAGAGTAGGGGGTGAAACTTTCTGTTCAATGCTTCTTTATGATCCCCTGAGTGCATACGAGGCATATGATGGTCAAAACGTATTGACAACAGTTTAGCTTGCCTCGTTACCTGGGGATAATAAACCCCCTGATGAGCAGGTGCGTAAGGGTCTGGCTAGACCCATTCATATTAATATAATAATAATATGGGTGGGACGACAGTCCGAGGTGGACCTGGGCCTAGCTTCTCAGCAACCACTTGTGTTGTGCGTGCTATTGCTCTTTCACGCGTGGAAGGGACCTGCAGTTCAATGCCGACTCCGACCGGCGAATTTGAGAAGCTTTTTCTGGTCAGGAATACTCCTTGATCATTGTCAGTGACTCGAAAGAGGTGGAGCCGTGAAATATGAAAGGTGGTAAATTCGGGTATCGAAACTGGCACCCTCTGCGTAGGAGTCGACGCACTAACCCACTACGCCACGGCGACCATTCATATTAACATATTAAATACACATATTTCAAGACAGGGAATAGGAGATGACGAGAGATGTATTTAATGTGTTTTTACGCTTATACTTGTAATAATATCACCGTCACTCACTTCCCGCTCAATTTTCTTCGGAAAATCTACGGAAAGCAAAAAAAGGAATAACACACGACCCAAACACTATCATCAAACGGTAGGAAAAGATCTCCTAAAATAATCATAAACCACGTGAAGTAAGATAAATAAATCTCAATCAACCAATATTCGTAAGCTGCAAATTTGTAGATTGAAAACCAAATAACATCTGAAAGGAAACGAATATCAAATCACCAGTCAATTTTATTTCGATATTCGCTATTCGCCTTTCGCACTATGAATAGGTCTAGGCAGACCTATTCAGGTCACACATAGACCTATGTGTGCATGATTCATTTAAAATTAATTTCTCCACTATAAATACATACACTCAAGCTCATACAATTAAGCCACATACGCGATAATGAAGTACCTGGTGTGTGGTGTGTGGTGGATCACTTATCCTGCTGATGTGTTTACTTGCGAGCGGAATGTTGTGTTAAATCTTCAATAAAAAGAGGAAACTTTGAAACAGATCTCAAAAAAAAAAAAATAGTTAACGTTCATAAAACAGATCAAAGATCTAGATTCAATGGGACAGTCAGCCTCGTCAGTCAGCCCCCCCCCCCCCTCTCCCACCACCAATGACTAACTTAAGCACAGCATCAATAGACATTACAGTATATAATAAAGTACTACTTCAGGGACCGGAATACGCATGCGTGGCTTTCTGGTAGATTAATAGCCATGACATGGCATCGACTAGTTTCTGCAGCAACCATAGTACTGTGAATGCTATTGGTCTCTCACGAGCAGAGAGGACCTACAGTTTAATGCCGACTTCAAATGGTGAAGGTTGCGAAGGTTTTTCTGGACATGTCTGCAATTTGAGCGTAGTCAGTGACTCGAAAGATGCCGAATCGTGGAATATGGACACTCTCCAGTCGGGTATTAAATCCACGACCAGCGGTGTAAGCTTCAATGCTACAACGGTCACTTCACGGGGTCGAATACGTAACATTAACACTGCCGATGTCATAGAAAGGAATCCGGAGTTCGAATATTAATGGAAAAACTACCACATTGTCAGAACTCCAACGCAACATGTACGCTATCATCCTTGAGGAGACGTTAACCCTATTCATCTTGAATGAGTCCGCAATACGTTGCTCAAAATGAGATAAGTCAAGTATCTATTATCTCATTTATTAAATCAAGCAACTGAATTGAACATATCAACTTAACTAGATAAGAAGGAAAGAAAGAAATGAGATTGCTTATGTCTACGAAGCAAGATCACTAGGCCATGAGTTAAATTCAACTTTTTGCAAATTTTCGATTGCTTCGTTGTCTCAAATTGACCGAGACAACACAGTGTGCACAAATTATTTGTGGTTTCTGTATTTCATTGACAACACTATGATAGAGGGTAAGAGCGTGGGAGATGACCTCCGATGTGTCATAATACTCATGACATGCATCTTAGCTCCTATCTTTGTTCTCTGATGTTCATGTCCAATCTTGTATCGGGGAGTTGTGATCTGATGTTCTAGCGAACCGGCACTACAGCCGCTAAACAGACAAAATCGTCGTCTTCTTCTTTATTTAGCGCTACAGTCCGGGGTGGACCTAGGCCTTAACCCACAAGCCTCTCCAGCTAGCACGGCACGCCAAGTTGGTTGAGGTTCTTCTCCACCTGGGTGCGCCACCTTAAAAGCGGGCGACAAAATCAGAGAACCTGAATTGAATCAATCCGATTTAACTACAGTCGGGACGCAGATGGTGATCGATTGGAACCTAATCTCTGAGCAAGATTATTTCTCGGACAGTTGCACTTTTTTTGTTTTTGAATTAACTGCAGTGGTTTCAAACAGATTTGTTCCACGCTTATCGGGGTTGTCCTGAGTTAGTCATTTTCAGCTGAACTAACTGTAGATAGGTAGTAGAGGTAGGCGCGACAGTCCGATCTTGACTTGGGCCTATCTATTGTTATACCACGTGTGGATGGGACCTTGAGTTGTATGCCGACTCCGAGTGGCTTAGTTTGAGAAACCTTTTCTAAACAGGATCACTCTTTACGGAGACCACACTAGGAGAAGGACTTTTATTAAGGGTAAGCAAGCGTAATGCTCCAAATATGGTTTTAATATGTGCAAATGGCTGGGACGGCTGGCTGTAGCTGGAGACGGAGGTAATATGCGCAGCCGATTAAAGAACAAAATATTTGCCGAGGCTAAGGATCTCTAGCTCAGTGGAAAAATGTAAACTGAGTCATATAATACAAGATCAAGATAAAGTGACCTCTGCCTGCGCCACAGGGTCTATGTGAACCACTCCAAATGTTGATTGAGAAGTCTGACAGTCGACGTTGCTACATAACGGCAAGAAAATGTCAAAGATGACCACCACCACTCCTCGATATGTGAGTTGACCCGTGTCAGTGATGACAACCCCTGTGCTAGAACTCAACAAAAATAAGTTGAGTTGCGTGATTGTTTTGTTTTTCAGTGTTCTCTTGTCGAAGTCGATCATGCTCACTTAAGTACCTTGCTGTCCATAAAGTCCTTCACCGTAATATTTTCTAATTGAGCCTTAAATTGAAACACGCCCAACAGCGTCTTATTTTTGGTGTAGTAGAAAACGCTCACTAATTGGTGTTTATTTGAGTTAGAGAAGCAATTGAGCACCAAAGCCATCGAACCAAGTTGGCTCTCTCTTATCATAGCTCTGCTTTACAGTGCTGATGCGCATGGACAACTTAGAAATCAGAAGCCATTGGTATTTTCAAAAGAAAGTTCTTTGTGCAATCGCTGGACCTGTCCTGAAATATCCTGGACCACCTGAAATATTTAACCACTAACTGTACGGCATCTATAGTTCCAATCCAAAAGGTGCAAGGTCAGGTAGAGCAAATGGACAATTTAGCTCGTAGTCCGTAGAGTCTTAGACTCCGAACCCCTGAGCTAATGCAAGTAATAAATTAAGACAGCCGCTTTAAAGTACAGAAGGACATCAACCATCTTGGTTGTGTAAAACTGAAGACAGCTACGAAATGATCGGGGTAGCTGGACAGGCTAATTGATTGATACGCAGCTCTATCACAGACCGTATTGCCAGACGAAAAGCCAAAAAGAGGAGAAGAAGCAACAACCCACCTTGGATGGATTTGGAGTCCAAAAGTTGGTATGGAACTCAGACAAACTCAGCACATTCTTCTCTGCAAGGAATGAGAAATAAGCTCAGTTAAACAATTTGCCAATGACATATGCTACTGTATCGAGATCAATAATCTGTCAAACATGATCATTGCGATAACCCGACAGGCACGCTACATTTAGGTAAGAAGGTAATTGGGTGCCCCGACAGCCTTGTGGCAGTGGCTCACTTGGACAAACGTAATGAGTCCATTGCGCCCTTACAAGGGGCATTATACTACCGTGAGATCCACTGTAGTTCTTAAACCAGCCAACTCTACTTATGAATCTAAGGAGGTTTTTCTATTCAACTCTGCTTAAGTCATCCACTTATATAAAGAAGGGTTTTCCAAGGAACTGCTGAACCAACTGAACCTTACTAGGACTAGACACTTACAGTGCAGATGTTGGATAGATTCTATTTCTTCCATATCTCTGCAGCACTTACCAAAGTCGTGGTGCGATTGCAAGTACACCCATGGAACAATGCCCGGCAAGGACTTCTATTAGAATTTTCTTGATCTCTTCTTGTTCAGCATCAGTCAGTTCTCAGACCAAGCCATCGAGTTCTGGCTCTTGCCGAGGCTTTGTCTTCTAGTTTTTTCCTTATAAGATTGCTGGAGATTTCCGCAACTCCCAGCAGTGGATCACCCCAGCTTCGATGTCTGAATATATGATGTTATGGTCTTTATGACCTTATTGAAAATGGTGACCGATTCGCCGGTAACGTATTGGTCTCTCAAATCGGGTGCCGCCTTGTTATCGCAACCACTTCGGCTTGAAAATCGCTGTGGTCATCCCTTAGTGCCAGAGATTTTTTTAAGATGTAGCAGAAGAGCCGCGCTCCTTTACTCACTCACGTCTTTGAACTATAAGTCAGTATACAAGTAAAATTCTTAAAAATCAACCGTGTGGAGGAATGCTACAAGACGTATTTTTTGAAAGATAGAGAGGGGACAGATTCTTCTTTAGGCTGCTCAGTCATTGGGTTGTTCTAGTCGTGACAGTGAAACAATAAAAGTTCGTCAGGGAAAATCATCCAATCTCCTATCCACTCCTGTGTTCTAAGCTGTTCCACTTGTTACCTCCATCTTGAGCAGGCTAAGACAGACTTCAAGGTAAAATGGTGGTGTTTAGTTATACCCCTAAACTACGAGATCGTGTTACCCAGGGAGGCCATAAACCTCGAGTGTATTTGGTACCAGGTCTAGGTCTCGCTCGAGAGCTTCAAGTCGTGGTTGCACGCCAATTAATTACACGATTGTAGAAGATTGAAATTATGTCACATATTCAAATTGTTTACTCAAATTCGCTTTTAATTAGTCTGTGACAACGGAAACATATTGTCCGACTAAAGGACTTGTTCTTTCAAGGGGCAGACAAATGCAAACTGAAATCGGTATCCTTGCGTACGTACCTTAAATGGAAATCTTATTGTTGTGACAATACAATTTTGGAGAGTCCTTTTAGAGTCCCTTTAACATTACCCATTCCTTGCATTGTATGGTTATAGTTAAGAGCCCGTAACTCATGATCAGAACAATGGTAAAGCAGGGGACCGAGATGACCGCTCTGTGGAACACCACAGAACGCTTTACAGAATGAATGACTACGCTTTCAAAGAGCTAAAGAGGGGAGGAATTGAACTTAATATTCAGATCTAACTAAGAATGTGTCTAGATGACAAGTGACAATGGTGCTGGCCTAGTGTGTAAAGTCATCTGAAGAAACGTTGCCGAAAGTCATCGGATTGGGGCAAACACGAAAATAACGTGCTGTGGCTTGGTTTGATTATCGAATCGAATAATACAGTCAAGGACCCTCAAAGTAAGACAATGCTTACCCTTTGCAGAGCTCCAGGCGATATAGAGAATCCCTCACAAGCTTCATCCCCAGACTGTCCTTAAGAGAGTGCTCGTCGAATTTAAAACGTTTGCAATCTGGCAAAAAAATAAAATCACCACCTAAAGGCAAACGAAACCGACGACAAAGCCAAACAGAGACGACCCAATCAGAAGCAATCTCTGTGATTTCTTGCTGGAGGCGACGATTCTGTCAACAACATGCGCCTCATGCCATGAACATCTGTCTCAGACGCAAATAAAAAATCTGCCCATTTCATTCAGCAGATGAGTGCCATTCCCTCCCACAAGCAAGAACTCTCGCCATAAATAAGGGTCGACCCAATTCGCTAAGCGTCCCAAAAGTCCACATCAGAGAGCAAGTAATATTCAACGGAAGATTCGCAAGTCCGTCTTATCCGGGATCTCTGCGAAGGAAATATTGATTTTAATAAATTCGAATTCTGTGTCCCCGGCAGGGTTTTTCTCTTCGTCCATTACATTCGTTTTCCAAATATTGTCGGCCCCGTCTCCGGGTCATGCCAGAGCCGGGCAATCGTTGGTACTGGTACCAACATTGACTTTTGTACTCGTAATTAAATAATGCTGAGCACATCCAGCGAATAAATTATTCCTTTCGTTTTCGTTCCTGCAAATGTATCTTCTCTGTCCACCCGCACATAGCTACACATGCCGCCGATGGTGTGTGTCCAGAGGGCTCACAAATCATCATCATCATCAGCAGCATCAGCAGGAGCGTCTTGTCAGCTCGTCAGTGAAGGAGTACAACGACGACGACGACAACAACAGGAGACACGACAGAATAACGAGAGTAATTACTTCAGGCAAGGAGATTGCATCTGAAATTAGGGTTGACGAGGAAAAGTAAAAGTTCGTGCACTATGCGCCAAGATAAATCTCCATCCCACCACCCCCTCCTCGGGCACTGTCTAACAAATCCATGATGAACGAGGAATGCTTGCTGTTTGGGGGGATTAAGGAATTTTTATCCACATGTCGACGTCAACCAGCTGAGCGCCAAACAAGCAAGCAAAGCTATACACACACACACTGCACACCGAACGGGGAACTGAAAGAAAGTTACTGGTCGCTACATTGTCTCCTTGTTTGCGGGTTACAAGTACTGCGATGCATAAGGTAATGCGGCACTGACAAGATATATTTGTGGACACCATAAACATTTATTTTCTATCTTAGAGATACGCAGAAATGTCTTCTCCTTGTGCGGAGGCACATTCGTATGGCTGCTGGAATGAGATTCAACTTACCCGTCCGTACAGCTGTTCGTCGCTGCGGCCTCGACGTCGCGAGGGAGCACGAATAACTCGATCAATTGCCGAATCCATTATCCAAACCCTGGTTTATGACTCTGCTATACGATCAAACACATTTGTAGTGGAACTTGAGAAATGCGTTCCACAAGAACAACTCGCTGACGGGAGAGAGACGTGGCCGTCTTTTAGGCGCAGCTGGGGGAGAATTTTCTTTCAAAGTTGCTGGGACGATTATGTACGTTACACGTCTTCACTGTTGCTCGGGCGTCAAATGAAGTTCATTGTTGGCAGTTTCATGTATGCATTTAGGCGCATCGCATATCTGTTCCTTGTGATTGTTGCTGTTACAGTTTGAAACATGCACTTCAACTGTTGGGAAGGGGTTGCAACAAATTTGAGTATTCCTTATGACGCGGGGCTTCTTTAAGGCATCTTTGATTGTATTCCTGAAATGAAAAAATGGAGAAGTGTGGTGTTAATGACAGTTAAAGGACGTGGAATTTAGAGTATTTGGCAAGATCGAAGAGTTAGACTGAGATTCTGATTTTTTAACCGTCACCACATCAGTTGCTCTGGGATGAGTGCCGCGAGATCTGTAAAAGTTGTTAGATGACAACTCATTCCTGAAAGAAATCTGTGTGTAATCTGACAAGGACGATAGCGCAACGAACTACTACTCTCAACTTGAATCAACTGAGACGGGTTTCCAAACCCAGTCAGCAGGGTCTACATGGTGGGCACTCGTTTAAGACATGCACAGCACAGCGATTAGGTTTAAAAGAGGTTTTCCAATGCTAAGTCGGGATTTAAGTCGGAGTCGGAATACGAGCGGTTTTTTCTCTTGCGGCCGAGGATAGTAACGCAGGACTCATTGGTCGAGAGTTAAAAATTGGGCCCTGGCTTCTCACTTGGAGGTTGTTTGTGATGTGATGATTGACAGCCATTAGGTCTAAAAGAGGCCTTCCAATGCAAAGTCGGAACTTTGGAATACAGTCCCCCGAAGCTACGAGAGGTTTTTTCTCTTGCAGCCGGTGGAGGAGCTGATCAACTGATTCGGGGTTGTCCAGAGTGCCAGTCAGGGGGGTTAAATGGTGGGCAATCGCTTTAGAGATACACCGGCATAAAAGAGTTTTTTCAAGGCCAAGTCGAGGAATAGAGTCCTCACGACACTATCAGCTCTTTTTTCTCTCTTGCCCGTACGGCAGTGTTCACAGACTCAGCGAGGATAGCAACGTCGTCAAAGATAGGGGCCTGGCCCAGTAGGAGGTTGCGTGTGATGTTAACTTCATCATGTCACCACGTACAAGACAGACCTCTGTCCGTACCTGAATCTAGCATCACACAATCATGAAGAAGCAGAAGGAAAACTTGCAAGAAACAAGCCGATGACCGAACGATTGTTTTCAACAGTGTAACAGTCAACGCAGCAATTCCGAACTAGGAATGTGTTTCTTATCGAATGAAGATATCCACATCATCTCATCATTTGCTTGTGAAATCATCTATCAAGAACATTTTCATAGAAAAACAAAATGAAGTCTTTACGTACGCACCAGGGTTCTATGCTCTCGCTTACAGCTACTTGCTGACCATTCAAGGGATCAACATGACTAAAGCACCCTTCGAAAGCTAAAAACAATCTTTTACATAAATCAGATACAGGGGCGCCAGTGTTTAACGCCCACTGAACACAGCCACCCGTAAGATATTTTCAGTTAAAATTCAATTTGTGGTAAACTTCTTCTTCCAGGACTTTAGTAAGTATAAGGACATCCAATAGTTTTGCTTGCTTTAAGTGCCCCACTGGATGTAGTATTTCAAAACTTTATCCTTTGTCGAAGAATAGAAGCGTCACCCAGTGGCTGACGCCCGTGAACCAAGAGATGGACTTGAAGGACTGTGAAATTATTGAAGATTAGGAGTCAGTGAACTTGGAAAATATTCTGAAACCTGAAAGACTGGGTTCTTTCCGATGGAAGGACATAAGGACCAATTAATACAAGAATGTCTGAGTGGGTCGGGATTTAGGGATGTTTTTCTGTTAATTTGGTTTACGGTGTGGCGGAGCACAGACTCGTTGGTATATTTCTACACCGAAAGACGGTGTTTCAAATTAGGTGTTTTTGAAAAGAAATCTGTCATGGACCTGGAATGAATATTTCCAATGCGGCAGTATTCTTAAAGTGCACCATAAGATGTTGCGAACGAATAGGATTAGACGCCGAAAGGCAAATAGATAAGTAAGTTTAGATTATTTTAGAGCACCTGCGAAGGGTCAGTAGGATAGATTTTAAGACCATGAATTGTTTAGATATTAAGATAGATTGAATCATTTTTGTCTAGTTTTAAGAATCATGAATTAAAAAATAAAAATGAATTTTAAAGTAAAAGGAACGAATAGGATGGCAGATGGGAGGCTGGACGGAGAATGGACTGAAGGTTTAGGAGTGGAAGTAGATTGGATCGTAGGCACAGCGGTTCACATGATGTGGTAGGGGATGGTTGCCCACATACAGCGCAGAAGTGAGCGATGCTGAACGATGCTGAACGTTGCACGGGCGTGATTTTGCAAATTTGAAGCTGAAATTGACGACCAGAACAAGTACACTCCACCATACCATCCTTGACGCAGAAGGCTATGGTGATTAAATGTATTGTTCGTTAGGTTTCGTTCACTTTGCGAAATCAATCATATAATCATATTTTAATAATTGTTGGTTCTGTAATTTCGCATACCTTCCTGGAAGCAATTAAGGGCACTTTGAAATTTGACGACGCTCTTGCCTACTTTTCGCTCAGTTCTGGCTTAAGCTTAAGTTCATCTACGCGTCGCTGTAAGCGAGTAACGCCGGACAAATTTAACGAAAAAACAATTAAAACAACTCATGTAGTCCTTGATATTTTCTTTGTGTTCATCACTGCCAACGACTACGCACGTAATTTTTTAATTGTACTTAATTTTCCACTCCAATAAATGAATGAACACAGTTTAAGTAAATATATTTCGTTCAGAAGGGCGGAGGTCGAGCTAGTTGCTCGTCGTTCAATCGGTTGCCGAGTGATGGTCTCTATGTTACCTTCGCTTAAGGTATTTATTCTAAAGGCATCCCGTAGAATCCATTGCAAGCTTTGCGTAATGTCAAAAGATGAACACCCTCATAAACCCATAAGAGAGGGAGAGGGACATCAAATGCGGCCCAGAAGTGGAATGAATAACGACGAATGAAGTTGGTCAATTTTTAACTTTTTTATATTTTGACGGTTCCTAATGGTAAAGGGGTTTGGAATGTTGGATGGATTTCGGACGCAACGTAGGTGTTAAGTTATCATATTTTTGATATTCGGGAACTACGATTTTTGTGGATCTAAAGGCAACGGATTTAATGAAAGTTTCGCCCTTAAAGGAGGTGTCTTCTTTTTTAAATGAATGATAATATTCCAGGGCTCTAATCGCGTAAGGCGCCAATTCTCTCGCGCTAGCGTTTCAACGATAGTTTCGCTTCATGTAAGAATAAAAAAATGACGATAACGTTTGAGAGATATCGTTTTGCCTACTTCGCGTGGACTGAAAACCGTCATTAACTATCGTCTCGACGACTGATTTTTGGCGATACCTATTTCAGTATCCTCTCACATTAATTGAGAACAAATTGTGTATACATATCTTGTTCTACACTTTTGTGACATTTTTCGAGTGATAGGTCACATTTGTATTAGTTTTGTTCGCAAACTTAGATGAATTAGAGCACAGATGTCATTTTTCCGTGAGAGTTGTCATTTTCAGAGCACTCAAACTGTAACGATAGGCGAGACGATAGTGATGGTCTTACACCAACCAAATCATCGATGATAGCTATGTTTTTTTTGCAAGGGTACATATATGGGTGACGTGACAGTCCGAGGCGGACCTGGGCCTAGCTTCTCAGCAACCACTCGTGTTGTGCGTGCTATTGTTCTTTCACGAGTGGAAGGGACCTACAGTTTAATTCCGACTTCGAACGGCGAAGTTGGAAAGCTTTTTCTAGAGAGGAATAGTCTTTGAGCATTGTCAGTGACTCGAAAGAGGTAGAGCCGTGAATTTTCCTGTGGTAAGGTAAATTCGGGTATCGAACCTGGCACCCTCTGCGTAGGAGTCGACGCATTTACCCACTACGCAACGGCGACCACGCTTAAATTATAAGTGCACAAAAAACGATCATCGGCGCTTAATAATTCATCATTAAATCTTAGCAGCACCGACGATATTTATGACAGTTGTGACAGTCAGGGGGTAGAATCGTGTAAGGTGATAGTTGATCGTTAATGGGCACAATCTTCGCTTTGTGATTGTGTAGAGTGACCATCACCTTAAAAGCAAAACTACTTAGTAATTATAAAATAAAAACAATTTTCCTCAAATGAAAAGCATCGATTACGAAACCTAAGCGGAATGTATAGCAGAGACACTCTGGGTATACCACAAGTTGCATACTTCTAGATAAAAAAACATTAAAAAAATGATCTAATACATCAACCACACCTACAAATGTAAGCCACATACAGCAACCTAAACAATGAATGAATAAATTCGGAAATTAACACACAGAAAATAATGATTGGAAGCATTGTTTTTATCCGCGCTTACTTCCTAAGCGGCGATAGATATAATGAGTAATTTAGGCGGATATAGGATTTGTTGTTAGTGTATTTTACATGCAAATTGAAATTTAAACGTATATACACTTGCAAAATAACACAGCTGATATCATCGAAGTGAATCAAAAGGACGATAGTCGTCTGAAAAGTTACGCGATGAGAGCCCAGGCTAGTGCTGCTAGTTTGTGGTAAGTTTACCTTTTCGTGGGACATTTCCACTTTATATAAAATTCACAAAACAGGGAAAATCCTTACTAAAAACGATCGTTTTATTTGGTTGTATTATCTAACATTTCGTGAGGATCATTTCGAAGAAGACTTCTGCTTGCAAAGCAGCACTGATCCAGGCAATACAGAATTTAACGAATTTAACCTTAGACTATACATCTTACCAATATAAAACCACTGATTTAATTTCGATGAGCGATAAGGATGTTAACGTCTGAAGACGCGTACAAAGTATGGCAGCAAAAAGACAAGCCTCAATCAAGTAGAAGCTTCTTTGAATGAGTCTGGACACTAGTGGAAGCCAATATGAGTCGGGAGGATAATGCTTTCAGGGTCTTACTACAAATGCAAAGCTATTGTACTTAAAATTTGTACAACTGGACTAAAAATACAATCACATGATGCAGTTCCTATGTTAGATGGAATCATCCTTCTCCGGAAACGTCAACGCAAAGTAAATGCGAAGGAAAATCTAGACTCGGCTGAATTGTAGGTGTTTTAAAGACAAAAAGGAATTATGACGTTTATCTGTTGACACACTAAGAGGACATATTCATTATCTATGCATGAACTATGCAAAATTATTCGTACAAGTAATTGAACCAAAACCCCCGGCAGAGGAGACGACGCACTCACTATGACTAGGTGGCTGATTCGTAGTTACACAGATCTCATCTCGTCGTTCAATGTCACTGTTGGACTTATTGTGATGATTAATGTATCAAAAAATTAAATCACGTAGACATTCACTGTTCAGTGCTAAAGATCGTGCCGGCTGGAGAGGCTTACTGGTTGAGGCCCAGGTCCAACACGGACTGTAGCGCCACCAGAAGAAGAAGAAGAAGAAGACATTCAGTGTCGCATTCTACGTCCGCCTCAACTGAGCGCACTTGACTGTCACTTGAAATTGTATTTTACAAAATTGCACGCCCTTCAGAAGGTCTCTAGATCGTATCGAGAGTCATGCGATGACACACATGTGATATAAAGAAACAGAGAGACAGTCTGATCGAGATGAAGTCAAATGATTAATTGAAGAAGACAGGAATAAAGTGACAGACTTACAAATTCTGAGCTGCATTCGACTCTGAGAAAATCTGACCGACGTGGCTGATTACTTTTGATGCAGCTAATTGCTTTCAGAGGCTTCTGGGAGGTCTTAAAGTTTGATCCTCGTGCGAGAATGAATCCTATCCGTCTGGCTTCAGCTGCGAAGTGTATGCTCTCGAGCACCTCACATGTGCTCCCATCTTCTCACGCAGTGGACACCGGAAACACAGTCTTGGGATTCTTTACATAAAATTGAACGTGGAAGACGAAGGAAATTAACTTCTGTACCTAAAAATTAGTCACTTTCCAAAGCGATTATTACCTAAAGTCATCATGCTGGCACCTGAGGAGCCTTGAACACTGCCTAAGTCGATGGAGAGCATATCGGATAAAGAGCTTCTTCATCAAACCAAAATCTCTTTGCACCACACTCCGCCGACCAAAATTTCTCAACCGAGAGTTATTTTTTGGCACAACATCGTGTCACGTCTTCAGACAGAAACAGCTTCATATCCGTCCACGCACCGTCCGCTCAACTCAAACCGATTCCGCAACCGCTCACGAACTGATCGTTTCCACGGAATTTCATTCTCAAAAAAGTACACTTCCGCATTATGCTGTGCCGCAAGGGGGGAAGCATCAAACAAAGGCACTCAGTCCTGTCACACAGTTGGACACACATCACATCCTCCCACCAGCTATTGAATATCAATCATTCAGACTCTTCCGAATAAAGACGTCAGTACGGATGACTAACCAGCAGCTCGCATTGTTTCGTGCGAGCGACGCGCCGCGCCGCCGATGAAGTCTGTGCTCGTGTTTGCCCTCAATTAGTATCGACGTCAAGCCGGGGCAGTTGTGTGCAACACTTTTTTAACTGTGTTTACGATTTAATTGAACGCTTTTGCGCGTCCCGTGCACGATGACTATCAGTCACCTTCGCAATCTCATGCCACTTGTGTTTCAAGATAAACGTCACACACACACACGCGCTCCAACCGATGTCAACAAACCTTGATCAGACGATGTGTACGCCCCAGCTGTGGTGGCATTTGGGACAGAACACGGACAACACGCCGAGGCGACGCCCACTGCGAGCACTTTTCTATTTTGATTCCCCCAGCGTACGCCCCCCAAAATCGAAAACTGCTCCAATAAACTCTTTACGAGTCACGACACCGTGTGCTCGTCTAATTGCCGATCAAACACAGCCGAATTAAGGGAATTCGTCCCCGAAAATGGGATTCCAAGCAGTCCACCAACTAATCAATCCCGGCGCGTCCAGAATTTCTTATTGCCTCGAACGTCACGATCGCTGATCTATGCGGAGTAGCTTCGCGCGCAATTGATATGCACGGACGATAGGCATGGCATAGTTGAGCTTGCTAACAAAGACGACGACGACGTAGAGGACACCGCAGCCACTGCCACTGCCGCCGCTGCCGCCAACTGCGACGAGGTGAGACTCTCTGAGCAGAAGAAGATCCAACCGAGCGGAGGCCTCCCAATTTGTCGCCAGCGCGGTTTTGTCCGCAACGCTACGTGACGGGAGTGCTGACACAGCCGAGAGACACTTCCACGGAATACAATTAAAATAGTTCTAGTCGCCGTGTGGCGGCGACGACAGGGGGACAAGCGATGGAAATGACTTTTTCCTCACCTTCGCGCTCGGCCAGGCAGACAGCTCCAAATCGAAGTGGCAGCAGGGTCGTGGATCTGGACCAAGATTTCTTTGGCCAGCACCGTACATGTCGAAGTGGAGCAGAGAGGAATTTGTGTGTCGCTGCATATTTGCAGAATGGAATTGAAAATGTGCGCGGCCGCCGACAGCGGTGCTGGAATGGGGCTTACCCAGAAAGTCTTGTTTTGTGGATTTTAATTGTAAACCTGTAGCCGGCACGGCTTGTGCACCTGGGAATGTTCCTTGGTCCGAGTGAGGGATATGCGATGCCTGTTTTGGGCGCAGTATGACGAGTGGAAATTTGACACTGCCATGGGTCCGGGGACCGGTTTGTTTGAACAGAGAGCGGAAGTGTGTGCGTTTGTTCGTCGTGCGAAATGGGATTTGCTGGTGGGCATTAAGCAGGTGCCAGCTGAAAAGGGTACGACGTGAGTAAGCGGGTTTCTGGTTCCAGAGTGTTCGAGGACGAAATGCAAACAGTCAAGAAGTTTGACCATGAGTTCTTCGAAGCCAATCGATCTTCAGGGTCATCCAACGAGGGGTGTCCTTCAAAATTTAGTGCCATTATCGAACTGTCAACATTCAGGGATAGACAAACACTCACAGAATGTCTTGAGAATTTGGACAAAACAGATGCCAGCTGAGAATTTCGTGGAAGCACTTCGAACACTACTGAGAGTGGTCGTCATTTAGAAGCTACTAGCGAACAAAATTCACTTAATCGATGGTTAGGTTAGAGCGGCTGACTGCCATGGGTAGGAGTCACTCTTAGCGAGAGTTGGCCCTCTCTGTTACCACGAAGAAAAAGCGATGAAGATGACTGATACTAATGCTGCTAAGTTCTGCCAAATCGTTGAAATATAGGGCCTATAAGTGATTACATCTACTAGAGAGGGAGCGCCGCAGTTCCATAGAAGATGTACGACGGTTTCTTCCTCCTCCTCATTCCGGCGCCTTCTGAAGGAATCATTCTAGGGGATAGCATGGGGACGTGGGTACCAATGGCGCAGTGTCCGGTTGTAAACTTAACTTAATTTAATCGATAAAGTGAATACAGTGAAACCACCGGTGAGATAAAACGAGCGATAAACCTTGCCAATCGCTGTTTGTTTGGACTTGGAAGGCAATTGAGTCTTCTCTCGAAGGACCTTGCCACTCCCAGCCCTGCTGCATGGCGGAGAAGCATGGGCACTGACTAAAGCTGACGAAGGGATTCTTGGTCGGTCCGAGAGGAAAGTCTTTTACATAATCGTTGGTCTCGAATGTGTCGATGGTGTTTGGATCAGAAACTATTAACTATGTATATGGGCTGTATACCGACATCGATCTAGTGAAACAATTTCGAGTCTTTCGTCCCAGAGTGGGTCATGTAAAGCGAATGGATACCAATGCCCCGGCCAGAAAAATCTACAACTCCAACCTCGAAGGACAAGGCGGTAAATGAAGACCGTGGCGTGCACAGCTGGCAAGGGACCGCAATCAGATGAACGTGCGTAGCTGGAAGCAACTGTCACAACGACCGTGCTCGTTGGAGAGGCATGTCGGCTGAGTCCTAGGTCCATCCCGGACTGTAGCGCCGGACAAAGAGGAACAACCGATCAGCTTTAACTTCTCAGACATGTAAGGCACACGGAGACACCAAGTCATATGCGCTCTACATGGGCAATAGAAAATATTGTCGATGGAGATGCTCGTTGGCGTCGTTGGCGGCAGAGGCATCTAGGTTCGATTCCCGGTACGACAAAAATAACTCTCCCTTCGAGTCATTGACAATGCTCAGAGTAATAATGCCTGAACACAATAGTGCGTTTGCGCTGGCGTTGGCTTTCAAGGCACACAATTCAATGGCCAAGCACAAAATACAGCGTCGACCTGCGGCAGTGAATAATGAGAGAGATGAGAGGATCGTAATAAAACGTAAAACGTAAGTCCATCGCACGTCATAATTCAACATGTTGGATACTTCTTGACAGAGGGGTGCGCTGCGAGAGAGATTTTCTGACAGATAGGGAGTTTTCTTCTAAATTGAGAGTATTTTTGTGCCAACTGTCATTTGAGAAATGAAAACAGCCGATTAAAAATAATTTAGCGACAAAAGTCATTTCAAATGAGTGTATGCAGAAAGGCGGCAATATTGTTCATCTGGTAGATGAGAGAGAGAACAGCTGATGAATTTAGTATTTATTTCAACGCAGTGCTTCATCGCACTCTGTCCGTAACATGAAGTCGGCTGGCGCAGCGCACTTTTGTGTTTCAGGCATAATTGTCCGCCTAGAAAAAGCTTCTCAAACATGGCCGTTCGGAGTCGGTATAAGACTGCAGATCCCTTCCACTCGTAACATAACAATGGCACCCACTGCGCGAGTAGTTCCTTTAGAAGCTGGACCCTGGCTCTCTACGGGCTGAAAATGAAAGTGTTCCTTAAAAACCTACTTCATCCATTTCGAGACCGACCATTACAGGAATTGGTCTTAATTCTGAATTCGGCCTAGATGCCCGTAAAAGCCAGCTAATGCAAAAATTAAGACCAGCAGACCATGCAGAACGCCATGCTTGGTGCTGGGAATTAATAAACAAAATCCAGGCATTCGTGTAATTATATTGAGTAGTATAGTAGTATTGAGGGCATTGTTTACTGGACCGCTTCAAGATGTCTCGGCACGCTCACGAATGACCCTGACAAAGTTAAAAAGAAGCTGTGCATTAAATGAAGGAAAACACAGTATAGAAATGGTTCCACGTAGCATCACATAGTTAAAGATTCCGCTGAGTTCAGGTTCTTCAGTGATCCCATCGAGATAATTAAAATCAACATCGACCATGCGCATCCCATCGTTCTAAGCCCCAAATGAAATCTTTCCACTAAATTGGTGATTAAATTGAGATTAATGGAAACCTCCCGCATTGGTCAAAATCTGTCCGTTCCTTTGGAAGACAGACTAGTCAATCATGGCTCCTCTGGTATTTGGGGATGATCGTGAGATGACAAGATAAAGCCCAACATTTTGACGAACACCTCTGAGAAGAAACCAAAATCTCTAACAAAGGTGACCATTCACGAGATTTGAAACGATAAAACAGGAATGCTGAACATGGATTAAGCCCACAAGCTCAAGTCGAGGTTTTGGGGAATGTCCCAAGAAGTGTTTACCAAGATCAACGGGAACCACCGCAATCGTAATTGATTGCAAGCAGCTCGTCTACCTCCAGTTCTCCGAAATCACTGAAATAACAGGGTATCAGCACTAAAGCAAGCTCACAAAGCGCTGTTGATTAGTTGAGGAATTAGTCGCTACCTTGTAACCAATATTTCAAATAAGATCATTATCATGCTACTACCCGTGCAGCCACCGATCAGTGCAGTACTCCGAACTATAAGTGACACCATTCTTAAAGAAGCCAACTCGTCTTGGCTCGCAAGAGATGGCTGTCACATGACAAGATCAACGTGGCCAGAGCTCAACAACGCTGGCATTGGACCGCAACTCAATCCGTGTTCTCGTCGGAGTGATCACAGGACACTTCCCCATCGGAGCAATGCTCCGAAAATGGAATGCGGAATCCAGCGATCTCTGCTGGAGCTGCGAAGACGAGGAAGTGACTGAAACGATCCAACATCTGCTTTGCCACTGCCCGGCTACCAGAACCGGCGCCTAGCTTCGCTGGGCCAAAGAGCTGCGAGACGAGGAAGAGACCGAAACGATCCAACATCTGCTTTGCCACTGCCCGGCTCTCCTGAACCGGCGCCTAGCTTCGCTGGACCAAAGATTCTTCGCAGAGACTGCGGAATGTGGATATATTGGATCTTATAAAATTTGTAAAGAGCACAAGGTGTATCAAGCCATCACATGACTCAGGATAGGTTTATTCAGAATGTGTACTCCACAGATGAAGGGATTCGCGATGGGCCCTAAGGCCATCAAACTCCCCTTATATAACCTAACCTAACCTATTCAACTACCCCTCAGGGACTTGATAGCCTAAAAAAGCCAACGAAGATGCATTTCTTTCGTCTGAAAAAATAATAAGACCCCGACATCAAGTGCAGATCAAGCGATTTGGGTAGATTGACTGAAGTGGATATAGGAGCGATCCACACAATAACTCCGACTGTCCTCAAGATCAACAGCATCCAATACAGGGTGGGCCATCCAGCGGTTTTTTAAATCTTAGATTATTTTGACACTGACAGCTGTTTCTCGCTTGAAATCTTGTCAGAAAGTCAGTGTCATATCTCCGCGGAACGAAATGAGTCGCATTACAATTGAACATCTTTGGGAAATAATGAAAACGCTTTTCCAAAGTGAATGCTATGTAACCCAAGCCGTGCGTTTTTTAAAAGAAGTTTTTGGTTGAAACGAAGCACCCACCGCAACGTCTTTAGGCAATTTTGTGCAAAAAGGTCGTGAGACTGGTACGCAAGGGGAGAAAACTCCTGGTCCTTGTCGCCGTACCGTGCGCACAGATGAGAATGTGGGTTCTGTGGCCGATAGCCATCATTGGACCATTTTTCATCAAAAACGAGGCTGGGAACAACGTTTCGATTAGCGGTGAGCATTACAGAGCTATGTTATCTGCATTTTTCCTTGCGGAAATTCATGGCATGGACTTGGACGACCTCTGGTTCATGCAGTATGGCACGCCATGCCACACAGCCCATGCCACAATCGATCTTCGCGCACCAAATTCCAAAATCATGCTGCCAGACGTCTTGGCGACGTCAATTGGCCATCTTGTAGCTGACCTTTGAAGTTTTTTTGTGGGGAACCATGAAGGAACGACGTTATGTCAACAAACCGGCACTTAAGGTCAATACGTGAGCTACAGCACGAAAACACCCACCAAGTCTTGAAAAATTGGGGTGACAGAATGCGCTACTGTCGAGGAAGTAAGCCTGTCGAGGCAGCTACTTGAACGACGTTGTTTTTCATAATTAACGCTAATGTATGTTCTTACTAATAAATCCATACTACATGGAACACATTTAACTTTTTTCATTTTATTGTATTTTCAAAAAGAAACGTTTGTTCGGCTCACCCTGTAGGACTAGATGACAGTGGTGTGAACATTGAGCCAGTCTATTTAACTGCCGGCATTTCTCGACGTCCTCAACTAATGGCCTGACTTGAGCCTTGGACCCCATGAACAACCCACTGGGTCCAGGGTTAGGATCCACAAAAGTGACAATCCAATAAAGTGCCATTATTCCACAAATGCCATGCAAGCATGGTAAGTTCTTTCTTCTTTGCCAGACTGTGAGTGACATCATCTGTCATCCACTTTGTCATCCGAATTGATGTCAAAGCCCTCAAACCCTAATCTCTGCTCACGCTTATGTGGAACGGCAAATGTCACAAAATTAGGCACCGGTACCGTTTTGGATAATTCCCCTCGACTGACCTACAAACCAGATTCCCCAGCAACGTAATTCGCGGAAACCGCACGAGTCGTGAGTGGCTCGTAATCGTTGTGACTGCAAGCGACTGCTCACTTGTGCCGCGGTAACAGCTCTCCTGGCAGGCACTCCATCCATTTAAAGACCTCATTGCAATGACATCAGCGAGGAGAGTTGTTTTGTGCTCTTAATTACCCCAGACGATGGCAGTCTTAAGCGTCACCTTGTTGCTGCTGGGAAACGGATGAATTTGTGGGATGGACTCCACTCGGAGAGATCAAAGTGCCACATGCACTTCAGATTGTCGCCTCACACCTCATTTGCTTTCGACACAAGACGCGCAAGTACATTCCAGACACAAGTGGCGCCTGAACATTTATATCCCACCCCGGGTCCACACGCGAGGAGGGAGCACATCAGAGTGTCTACGTCTACGATGTCGCATGGGAGTCGTTGAACTCACTTGAATTTGCATAATTTTTCGCACTCAGCGCCACCGCTCTGCCTCTGGATGATGGAACATCCACAAATGAGTCAATTTGAAGAAGAAGACGAAGCGCTGGCGTTCCTACAAGTGTTACACATAACTAGCAGGCAGCAGCTAACAGCCGACATCCCGTCCGGTGGCAATGCAATTAATTTCGAACACACATTTCACAAGACACACGCTCGTCCTCCCTCCGAGGCTGGAGAGGAGGTACGCAATCTTCATCTTCATTCAGTGCCTGATCATCACACAGGTGGAACCGCGAAAGAGAAGCGAAAAGATGGAGAACAAGGAAATCACGGGCGTAAAGCATTCCGCAACAGACTAAGATCATTTCACGGTATACTGACCGCTGTCCGGTGCGCTCAGTCCAGAGCAGCCGGAGGCGCGGGGGGTCCGTCGAGAGACATAGAGACGTCGTCGATTGGATTGAGCTATGAACGTCAAGACTGCCGCTCACGTTGGGGCGATGATGGAAATTAGGAGTTTTCCACTGATCGACATTTTGCAGAAGCTTGCAACATCGTTTCAGTTCGACGACCTCTCCGACAGCGAATGAGTTCCAATCTGTGCCAAGCCGTTGACAAACACCGCAGCAATGTCGTCGGGTAAACTGTGGACAGCGAAAGAGACGCCATCGGCGACTGCTTGACAGTGGGGCCCGGTCTGATCGCGAGTGACCGTGGGGGAGGAATTTCCGGCGCGGCAATGGGCTATTTGTGGTTGCGCGCTGCTCTTGGAGGTTTGGTGAATGTTTCTTTCTGCAAGAGGTCGCTTGCAATAGATCATTCAAATTGGTGTCGTCGGACGAGAGTGAGTGTTTGGTGGCCGATTTTCTGTTTAAAAGGTTGATCAAGCAGGAATGGATGATGAAAAATAAATGGAGACGTCGAATGAGCGATCTTGTGTGCGGGTGATCGTGAAACTCGATGCCCGACTGGATCTCGTCGCTGGAATGCCATTCATTACTCTGCCTGAACTCGATCAATTTCAACTATTTGGACTGACGTGGGGATGGGACGACATTAAATTCCAAGACAAATTCCGAGTTAATTTGTTCCAAATTATTGTGACAGATGCACTCAATGGAATGCGTTGACGATGGATGCATGCGTTTGATTAAATAGTAAAATTCCACGAGATGACATCAAAGGTGGAGGCGGGGGCATGCATCGCACGTCTAAAAATAGGGACGGAGGAATACAGAAATCATGGGAGCGACATCATCACCAACTCGGGATATGTCTGAGCAAATGGTTGACAATGAGCAGGTGATCTATAATCACATTGGACATTGGTGCTGCTAGTTAAGAAAGTAGTAAGTGGGGATTGAATATTAGATGCTGCCTTACAGTCTTCTGTTGATTGTACAGAAAGCAGTGATAGTTATGAACCAGTCCAATAACTAAATGATTTCCTCACAAACGATCCTAATGCCGAGAGGGCTGCAGAGTTTCAACGAGAGATATATCTAAGACTGGATTAGGGTTAGGGTGCCATCGTCTAAGGTGAGCGCATGGACAACTAGACTTTGAAAAATTGTCAACTCAGGGCAACAGATGAGGCTTTCAAATTGAGACCCATGTCCACACCAGCGCATAGGTAGGTGGGTTGCTAGTGCATTCACCAGCACACTTAGACCATGTTGGTCCATTGTGATACCCACAGTCAGACTACTACCACAGATTTGAAAACCTGATGAAGAGTGTATAAACTTTGCTTTCACGGTAGACCCCGCTTACTAGGCGCAGGCACTCAACCACGTTTGGGCAAAGGAGAGTAATTGAACATAGGCAAGCAATACAGGCAATACATAATTTCTCTTGAGTCAAGGATCAAACAGAACTCAAAAACTTTCTGGACGTTTATCAATACTAAACGTAATTCTGTTGGAATTCCATCGAATATGTCCTACGCTAATGTATCTACTGATGACCCTAAGGTTATATGTGATATCATCACATTTCCAGTCAAACTTTGTTGACTTAGGCATGGGTTGCAGGTCAGAGCTTAGAGCAAATACAATCGCAGACATTCGATTAGAATTGACGAATGATGATATTCTTTCTGAGCTGTCCTCACTGGATTGTAGTGCAAGCCTAGCGCCTGATAATCTTCCCCCGGTTTTTTTAAAAATGTGTAAAGACGGATTAGTCAAGCCCCTGACTATCATTTTTAATATGTCACTGGCTCGCGGCGAATTTTTGGATTGCTGGAAGGATTCTCTCATCACCCCAATTCATAAATCTGGACCTAAAAGATCTATTGTCAACTACAGACCAATAGCTAAACTCCAATTAATACCGAAATTATTCGAAGCTGTGGTTAAGAAAAAAATATATGCTGAAGTTCGAAACCAAATATCTCAATTTCAACATGGCTTTGTGAGTGGAAGATCAACTTCGAACAATTTGGTTATATTTACAAACTTTTGCCTGAGTTCCATGGAAGCGAGACTTCAAGTTGACTCCATATACACTGACTTCTCGAAGGCATTTGACCGTGTTCAACATAATGTGCTCATAAAAAAGCTAGAGATGATTGGTTTTCATTCTAAAATCTTGAAATGGATAACTAGCTACCTTACAAATCGCAGACAGTTTATAAAAATAGGTAATGATCTGTCACGATTAATTTTCAATTTCTCTGGGGTACCTCAAGGTAGTCACCTCGGCCCTCTTCTGTTTCTTCTTTTTATTAACGATTTGCCTTCCTATGTTTCCCATTCCGACTGCCTTTTATACGCGGACGATTTAAAAAATTTTAAATCAGTCCGATCATTGGCCGATGCTATGGAGTTGCAAAATGATATCTCATCAGTACAGAATTGGTGCGATTTGAATGGACTACATTTCAATATTAGTAAATGCTCAGTTATGACATTTTTTAGAATTTTATCTCCTATAATCTATAATTATAAGATTGATAATACAATCTTAACAAGAGTATGTTCGCATAAAGATCTAGGGGTTATATTCGACGTTCAACTGACTTTTTCTATGCACATAGACTATATTATTTCAAAGGCCAACTCTATGCTAGGATTCTTGTTTCGAAATTCAAAAGATTTTCAAGACCCTTACACTCTTAAGTCTGTGTATGTTTCGTTAATTCGCTCTATATTAGAATACTGTTGTTTAATATGGAATCCTTTATATAACAATAGCGCTATTCGTATTGAGAGAATACAAAAAAGATTTACTAGGTTTGCTCTTCGAAAGATGTCGTGGAATTCAAATATGCCGGATTATAATGCTAGATGTCAGCTTATCGATCTAAAGCAACTGCATGTAAGAAGGACTTATTATTCAGTTCTTTTCGCTCATGACGTCATTACTGCTCACATTGATTGTCCGGTGCTGCTTTCCATGTTCAGTGTTTACACCCCGTCTCGTTATCTGAGGCCTAGAGATTTCTTTTATGTTTCGAGGCATAGTACAAACTATGGGCAAAATGATCCTATAACTAATGATTGCATAAAATTCAACTTAGTTGCAAATGTTATAGACTTAAATATGAGTAGAGATAAATGTAAAAATGAAATCTTAAATTTTTTGAGTAGCAATTTACTCTAAATTACATTATAATTGTATGTTAATTCTGCTTATACTAGGCATTATTATTAATAAGAAATGAAATGTTATTAATATTATCAGTAGTCTTAAAAAAGCTCTGTACTTGAAAGACGGAAGAATAAATAAATAAATTCTGCTTGCTGTATGGTTTTCTTAAGAAGTTTGAAATCGCTAGTATGAGATAATTTAATCGTTCGGGAGTATCTAGTCCTATTTTCTAATCGAACCGTGTCTTAAACGAGCTTGTCAGAGAACAAGAGCCAATAGGTAACACGATATGTTGGGATGGCAGGACGAATCATTCGTCCTCCGTGACAAAGCAGTAATTCTAATCAGAACAGTGGAGAATGCAGCGTGACAGTTTAAGAAAAAAATGTCATCCGAGATACTTCAGCCTACAACATCAGCTTTCACCTCTTCAGAATCAGAAATGAAGTATTACAGAGATGCAAGACTTCTAACTCTCTTGCCCGTTAAAATGTTTGACAACTGTATTTTATAACGTGTTCATAAACCAAATTGACCAATCAGAGAACGACATTCACATTGTTTCGTGAATAACCGTCAAAAATTCATGAATATCTGTCAAAAAAGCACTCGAATTCGTCGATGGACTAGGGTGCAATCAGCTGTGAAGTCGGCTATCTCTGTAATACTTCATTTCTGTTCAGAATCGAATAGCTGTCAGACAGTGACAGAGGAAGTGCTCTGCAGTGTCGTCGGCATTATCGGCGTTCATTCTCCACAGGCGTCGCAGAGGGTTTCATCGCTGAGGCCAAGCACACTTGGGTGTAGTAACCCTTAAATAGGTCGTTAAGTCGTCTACAGTATTTTCTGTCAAGAGACAACAAGAATCCCGCGGATTTCTTTTAGACGTTAAGGACCATGTGCTTGATCTGTCTGCATTGTGGAGAGTCGTGCCACCCTAACCATGAAATCAGATAGTCCCAGCGCAAGTTCAGGTTATAAGAGTGTCCCCTCTTATCATCGTCTATCAATTTCATCGGCGATTTAATTTCCCGCGATCCCGTGGTTACCCGGGAAGCTGATCAAATTCATAGACGGCTTGTATTTCAGAACTATACTAGAAGTGGCCATTACGATAGTATATGTTTTCGCTTGGAAAACTGAGGCAAATGTACCTAATGAGGCGTGCCGTCTAATGTTTTCGTCCTTCGCGAAAGCAAGAGTCGAGTACATTCCTTTCCTGGCTCAGATTCTGCCCACAGACAGTCCTTAATGCAGGGAAAGCTGACTTTGTATGTTCGTTGCACCTGAGTAGATACTGGGATCCGTACGTCAGACGGAATATCCATAAGACGGGACAGTTGCATGAGTAAGTTCTCATTAAACATGGAATAGAGGAGCAAATCCAAACTTTAATTTGATACGGGTCCAAGCTAGTTATTGGGACCCATTAAAACAAAAAAGTTTTTCAGGACACCTCATTTTTCGGGTACTTTTGCATATTTGCGTGTGGTCTCAGAATAATCTGCATATGCCATCAGTATTCATCGTCGTTTTGAATAATTTTATCAGATCCTCCTCCTCCTGCCATATCGGCCCTACTAGACCTACCTAAGGCATCTAAACAACTTTGGTGATGTGTTCGTGTGTGTATGAACAGAATCCGATGCATAAGAGGGATTTTCAGGATCTTCGGGTACTTTTGGATAGCCGGCATCGTCGAAAAGTGTTGGCTGGCTTCTACTTCAAGTGGCCAACGCGTTGAATGAGCACTTGTACTATGGTATCCGTCTCGTTGCAACAAGAGAGAGAAAAATCGCGACGGCGAACTTCTCTAACGCATTTTTTTTATAATTTGCGCGTGCTCAAGTGGTTGCTAATACCCTTATGTGTCCGGAATCAAGACACAGCACGGGTCGAAGGTATTGAGGGAGAAAGGGAGAGGAGGTACCTGTGCATTGGTCTTAAATATCCGCGGGTTGTTGTCCGTGGGAAATATAAGGCTGGGAAGAGCATTCCATATTCGTGCAGTGTGGCTGAAGAACGCGTCTCTGAATTTAACTGTTCGTCCGAAAGTAGGCTTAAGGGTATACTGATGAGCATTCCTGGCGAGACAGGTATTGCGGGTGAATTCATGGAAAGGAGGAATGCAGTTGGCTAGCTCACTTGGGCATCGTTTGTTGAAATAACGATAAAACACGGACAAAGAAGAGGCGGTTCGTCGATGTTCGAGCGAGTCTAATGACTCTGCGATATTGCTGTCTCCTATAAGTTTTATCGCTCGCTTTTGGATTCTATCAAGTAGGTGCAGGGTGGTCTTGGGGGCACCAGATCAGATATACGCGTTGTACTCAAGCTCGGGGCGGACGCCTTATAAATTAAAGCCAAATCAGAAGGGGTGAAATATTTCTTGCATTGATTAAGGAAACCTAAACATTTAGCAGCATTTTTGGCGACCTTAAATATGTGATCGTTCCAACTAAGTGTTGTGTTGACACACATACCAAGAATGGAAAGTTTTCCGGTTCCAGGTACCACAAAAGCCATTCATGGATAATGGCTGATTATCAGGGGTTCGCTGGAGTGACAGCAGACAGCATTGAGTTTTTGAAGCATTGAATTCCACTCTATTGTTTTTTCCCCAGTTAATTATGCTTTCAAGATCGGAATTCAATGTGCTGCCGTTCCAATTCTACGGCCGTCGTGAGTCTTGGAGCGAATATGAAAAGCTGAGGGTGCTGTCATCAGCGAAGGAATGGATTGGATTAGAAGTAGCCGACAAGAGATCATTTATAAAAATGAGAAAGAGTGTCGGAGACAGAACTGAGCCTTGGGGCACACCAGCAATTATTTGGTGGGTATCAGACTTGAACCCATCCAAAACAACTTGAATTGAACGGTTCGAAAGGTAATTTCTAATGCATAACGCATTTTCGACAAGACAGCTTGATGCCAAACTCTGTCAAATGCCTTAGAAATATCAAGCGCAACGATCTTGCTTTCGCCTGCATTGTGCAAAGACTGGTTCCACTTTTCGGTGAGATAAGCTTTCAGAACAACAGTGGACCTGTCGCTGCGGAAACCATATTGTCGGTCATTAAGAAGCTGCCACGATTCAAGATATTTCATAAGCTGACGGTTTATCAGCGTTTCCATGACCTTAGAAAGAAGGGACGTAAGTGGTCGGTACGAGTTGGGTGACGAAGACTCGCCGTTTTTAGGGACGGGCTGGACAAATGCTGTTTTCCATCTGCTCGGAAACATACCTAAAGAGTAGGATTGATGAAAAAGCTTACGCAGTGGTATTTCCAGCGCAGAAGACCACCTCTTCAGAAGTATAGGGGAATACCATCCGGGCCAGCGGATTTGTGCACGTCGAGATCTTTCAGTACTCTTGCCCATTTGTCCCATGGTGAGATCAACGCTCTCAAGTACAGATGGGCCACAAGCAGATTAGCTTTGTCTAAGTAGCTGACAGCTGGAATGTCATTGCGTGGGAATTGAAGACGAGGCGGAATACTTTATGTTTTTTACAAATGACCAAAAGTTGTTGATAACCTTGGGACAACCTTTGGCGCACTTTTTGCAGCAACTTTTGCGCATAAGACAATTTCACAGTTTCATATGAGGCCATGTTATTCTGTGTCAAATGAATTGCAAAAAAATATATGTGAACCTGGCCCTAGTTCTTACAGGGCGCCCCCACCACTCCACAGTTTTATGCCGAAGTTTGGGGGGTCTTTTCTAGACATTTATTCTCTCTGAGCAAGCTTTGTCAGTGACTCGAAAGAGGAGGGACCATGAGTTATGAAAGTTTGTTGTGTAGAGGATTGAACTCAGGACCTTCAGCGTAGGAATTGAGGCAACTACTATTTACTCAGCGACGTCCACTTGTACTTGGTTAGGTTGTTAATAATATATATTGTGTTAAACATGTACATAATGTACATAAAAATAAAACCACTTTTTACAAAATTGTTTCGTTCTGATATTCATTCGAAGTGACACCTCTCGTTGGGTTGGAGTTGGAGCATGAGGCGGCTTCAATGAGACTGTTCTTGGTTAAGGAACAACTCCATTTGTTGACAAACAAAGCCTGGTCATTTATTTTTCATTGAAAGTCATCAATCAAACCAATCAAGGAATCTGAGAAATTGGTGAAAGGTCATTGTGGCCCAGTCACGATGTATTTATCGGAATCAATGCGAATTTCAGTATCTTATTAAGTCCAGTTAATGAAGCGACACGATCTGTTACCTTTTTAGCCTTTAGAGGACAGAGACAAGTCGCATGACTCAGGGCACCACTCCACTTCGTAAACAAAGCTTTGCTCGACAAGAGCAACAAGCAGTGGACAATTCCTTTGTGTAACAATAATCAAGCCGATTCATCATCGACACAACAACAACCTTGTCATCGAGTCACACTTCAAACGAAATCCCAAGCGCTGTACATCAATCTCCACACAGTTCAAAGCAGAGTAGCAACGAACAACGTCCTTGTTCTCGTGAACAAAATTTTCACCTCACTAACGACGAACTCGCTCAGCATCCAAGGATGTCCAAACACCACCACGGCAGGGTGTCCTTCGGAAATAATGACTGAAACTTTTCCCGCTGCACGCTTTCCAGCCCCGTGCAGCCGACTGGATGTGCGCCAAATGCAAATTATTTATCTCCGGATCTGCGGAAAATTCTCTTTAATTCCCTTTACGCTTCAGAAACTTTTCTTTCCGCCATCACTTTCGACATTTAATTGCTGGCGTCCCGCGCCTCCGCGCCCCATCGCGCCACTGCCTAACACGACACGAAGATGCACAGAATCATCTCGCAGTCGGAATGCAACGCCGCGTATTTGCCGAGAGATTTGTGAGTCCCTTTGGCAGGCACTTTGCGGCATCCATCCAGCGTCAGCGGACAAGTTCAAGAGCTCATCCATCACACACTCTCGAAGCGAAAATAGATCGCGCTCACTTTGGTAATAGATACACACACAAGAGATACTTCAGTACCCCGTCAGCAAACATCGCGGGCCATGTACGAGCTGATAGGTGGAATGGTTCTGGCGAAACGCGATACTCCGTCAGATACATTCGCCATTTGTCAGCCGTGTGTTCGATGTTTCACGGTCGTGAGTCAACAACAAAGTGCCCCCTCCCCATTTGCATCCGTTCTCGGATTCCAGAGCTACTGTGCTTTTGTGTGCCAACCGCGGGCCACCGTGGAACGGTGCACAAATTGAAAGAGAGTGCAAAATAATATCTGTGCCTGCAGCACGGCCCGAGGCGGAGAAAAGCCCACAGACTGCTGCTGCAGCACTTCAGGCTCCTCCGTTTGTCTAAGCGAAAAGTGTCAACTCGTGCATGGCAGCTGAGGTGAGCTCTTTGTCGCCAACGTATCTTGAAGTCAAGAGCAAACACAGTCCACTCACCTTGCGCAGCAACGGGGAACTTAATTAGTGTAAATGTTTGCCCGACTGCCTCTGTTTGACGCCCTGGCTCCGGCTTCGGATTCGGCCGCAGCTCGACTCGATTGGGGCCCGTTCAATGCCGGGCGCAATTAGATAATCACTTCCAGCAGAAGCGTTTGATGTGATGCGACGACCGCACCTGGGCAAGCGGAAACGCGTCGAAGTGCGTTGTTTCTACGGGAATATCTGGTTTCCAGATCCTTGACGAGCTGATAATCCCACAGCAGTGCGGCGTGTGTACGATGAGCTGGCATTGGCGGTGCGACTCGTATGCGTGCACTTACTGCCGACCTCGAAGGTCGTGTGACACGGGGAATCGCATGTAATTAGCCGTCATGGCTGTTGTAGACTTGTCGTCTGTTGTGCGCGCGCTTTTCTGTGCACAGTCGATGTAGATCGCTTCGAAGCATTCTCGAGCGATCATCACCTGTTGGGCTTTGTGAGCAGGTCAACGACATACGTACATGGCAAGCCTGCCGTAGACCGGTTGCGAAGTGACTCAGTGGAGTGCCTCCGTTGTGCCGTGACGGCTGAGCAACAAATGCCTTCTAAGGCAGCTTGCTCTCGCACTGATATGGCTCGGGACTGACTTGAGGTCGCGTGAACAATGTAAGGCGTCTTCCTGCTACTGTGAGTAAATTTTTGAGATGGCACATGATGATGCAGTTGACTGAGGTTGACACAGGAGACAATTGGCCGTACAGAGTATTAATCTACAGAAATTTCTCTCTCGCCTGATAGCCTCTTATACTCTTGCCAGTGAACCACTCTAAAGAAGGGTCCATTTCATAGGATTCCTCCCCCATCACCCTTAGTTTTTTCGGGTTTACCCAGATGGCCATTTGAGTGATTGCTCTAGGAAAACTTTAGAAAAACTTCCCAGAAAACAATCGACTCTACATCAGTCCCTGGTGCTTAAGCAAAGAGTTGGGCAAACCAATAATGACAATTGATCCCTCAACTTGTCGGATACCCTCAAGTTGACCCCATATCGAGCTCTTTCCAATTGCGGCCGTTCTCATCAATTGAGGGAATGCATCCGAGCCCAAGTAGGCGACCCATTTAATCCCGCAAAAGGAGATCGATTGCACATGAACGACCGCACAAAAGGGACGTCAAAAGACGGCAAAACAATCCTCGTGCAAGATTAGTTTACTGACTGAGCAGCATCGAGATTGATTTTGTATCTCATTTGGTTTTACTTCAAAAGTTTTAATGAAAGGCAACTGATCACAATTCAATTACCTCTCAAACTCGAAAAGAGTCCTCGGTAATCAATTTTAAAAAACAGTTCCCATGAAACATTCATTAATTCCGTGTCACAAAAGGGCATTTACTTCGTTCGTCTCAAGTTGGAGAGTTTCGTTCCATCGGATGCCTACCACTTCCGCTGCCTCAGATGCATAAGGACATTATTGATTCCGAAAGGAGGAGACAACTTCAGTGGAAGTTTTCGAGTTCACACCCACTGCCGCCGGGACATCGGCGGCGTTGGTGCGGAATGCTCGAGAGAAAGTGTGAAGGACGACATTGTGTGCCATTCACACTTCACACAGAAGACCGGCAGATGATGACATTGATGCAGATAGTGCTGCGATAGTTTGGCAGAATTTATTCCTCTTCCTGAAATTTCACTCTCGTCTGTTGAGGGAGAAGGCGGAGGTCTTTCTAGTGGCTTGCTGATGGAGTGGGTGAGCAAGAGTACCTGTTGGTGTGTCCGCGACTAATGGAAAACGTGCAAAAATTCCACTGATCGGGGTTTGAGGACATCGACAACTATTTGAACGCAGTGCTTGAGACTGCATTTCAAAGAAGGCGTGTTGAACCAAGCCTATGCGGGTAATGGGCAGACTTTCCGTTCTGATCATGAGACTCCTGGGTTGACTAGAGGAGGAGCACGCACTCAATCATTGGTAATCTCTCAAGCCATCAGTACAGCTGACTCTTCGAGCTATAATATAATATGTGCATGGCGCGACAGTCCGAGGCGGACCTGGGCCTAGCTTCTCAGCAACCACTCGTGTTGTGCGTGCTGTTGTCCTCTTCACGAGTGGAAGGGACCTACAATATAATGCCAACTCCGAACGGCGAAGTTGAGAAGCTTCTTTCTAGACAGGAATACTCTTTGAGCATTGTCAGTGACTCGAAAGAGGTGGAGCCGTGAATTATCAAAGGTGGTAAATTCGGGTATCGAACCTGGCACCCCCTGCGTAGGAGTCGACGCACTTACCCACTACGCCCCTGCGACCCACTCTTCGAGCTATATTGAATCTTATTCTAGCAACAACGCCGCTCCGTGGCGTTGTGGGTCTGTGCGTCGACTCCTATGCAATTGAACCTGCGGTGGCTAGGTTCGATACCTGGTACGATAAAAATAATTCATCACGGTGCCTATTTCGAGTCATTGCAACTGCTCAAAGAGTAAGACTGTCTAGATAAAGCTACTCAAACTTGGGCATATGTGAAGGTCCCTCCCACTCGTAAGAGAACAACAGCAGTGGCTGCTCGAGCGGTTGGATTACAGTTGAAGCTAGGACCTGGCCTTCTACAGGCTGTAGAGGCCATGTTACTGATATGTATTATTATTGTTATAAACAACGTCCCCAGGTCCATCTCAGACTGTCTCTCCACCCATATCATATTTATATCATAAGCAATGTAGAGCCCAAACTAAAGCTAGGTTCCTTCTTCCATAAGCCTGCTTTTTGGAGTCATCAAATATGTAGAATTTCTTAAATTCACAATAACCCGCTCTTTATGCCTGAGCTTCGGTCTTTTTCGCATTGTCGAACCAGGACGCTTGAATCCCAGCACCCTTGCCAGAGAATTTAGGGTTCATTGGCTCGATGTAGCCGGGTAAGTTTTGTCGCTGAACCTTACAAGCTACATCATCATCTTCGAGTTCATAATGTTCGTTGGTTCATCTACCTTATTCACAGACAAATCAAAATATTCCACGCATAACTTTTCCTCCTCAGATGGAGAGCATATGCCAAGTTCGCCAAGAGCAAAGTTTTTGATTGCTCTCAACTTGGCGCCAGCACCGATACCTTTAAATGCACAGGTTAAGTTGACAACCTCCTCGTGGCGCCCTCTAGATAGCCTTTACAACGGCAACCATTTAGAGCCGAACCAGTGAATGCAGCGGCCCCTTGTTCAAGGGCTTAAGCCAGGACCCGGATCTCCAGTTTCGTGTGGGAGTAACTTCTCCACCGTGCCAAAAGCCAATAGTGCCGAAACAACTACAAGCCTCGCATACGGATGACCTTTCTGTTGACGATCTGGAGAACGAAAAAAGGACGTCCATTTTCTGTTCTGCATGTGGAAAGTGAGGTCCCTTGACAAACAACGTGCAACCGATGGACTAGCGAAGGCCCTACAAGTTTATAAGGAGGTCCAGGTCCACCACTGATCGCCGGAGAAGAAGGCACTAAGAAACATAAGTAGATAACAAGGCTTTATAAATAAATCTGATTAAGATCTTCGAGTCAGGAATTTAAACCCCATTTTGCTGGACAATCTGAAGTAAGGCGAGGCGATTCTGTGTAGAGTCTGTACTAGAATGTGTTTTGTGGCATTCAAGTTCCCCCTCGAGGTAGCCAAAGATCCTAATTACCTCAGAATTGTAGTTGACGATGGTGTCATTCCGTGAGGAGGCTGGGGAGAAATCGATTTATAGCTTTCAGTTCGTGTAGCCCTCATTTTCCGTGAGACTAATTTCGCCTGTTCTTCAGTTCTACAATGGGCCGCCCCGAACTCGCGACGATGTCGATGTCATTTGCACAACCGAACAGTTGAATTGATTAGTAAATGTTAGGACTTTCGATGCAAGTGTCTCTCCGGTCTATAGAATGAATACCTTGTCAACCGACGATCACTCCTTACAAGCTCGAGCCATCAATTCACACATATCCCCGCTCTCAACACAAATATTATAAAAGCGATATGTAACGAAATTGTTCCCCTTTCGTTACATATCGCTTTTATGTTTTATTTTTTAAGAGACGATTGAGTGAGGACCATCGTGACAATCGTGGTATCATTTCTGCCGCCAATCCTTGAAAAGTTCAACTGCAACAGCGAGTCCAAAGTCAATTCACTTCGCAACTCTATACCCCACCATCACCCGCTATTAGTTGTCTTTCACGAGTCACCTTTATTGTTATCCACTTAGCAGACGTAACAAGGGTAAACAGTAAACAAAGGAGGCTACTTTATGAGTTCATAGCCTTATCGATTGATAATAAACTAGTTTGCCAAGCACGAGTGGAAAGGTTTTTATTTGTCGTGTGAGCAACGCCGATCGAGTTTGAATTCACACGATACGTTAAGGCAACCAACTGAAGCACAGATTCTAGCTAAGTGCATTTTAATCGACAAGGTTGAAGACATCGAGTTTACCACCAAAGCTATGACCACTGTGATCTGGATCTCTTTGTGGAACATTTGGAGGAAACATTCCAGCCCTTTGATGTACAAATGTCGGAAGATGATCCAAGTGTAGCTTCTATATCTGACGACTGTAGTATAGAAAGAGTATCGCTAAATTAACTCTGCCAGGCAATCAAAAATCTAAAAAACTAATAACTGGACAAGTCCTTAAGAACTTGCCGAAAAAGGCACTAAATAAACTCCTCTACTTAATTAACGCTTCCTTTAGGTAATTATATGTTCCAGACTCGTGGAAGGTTGCGGAAGTGATAATGATTCCAAAACCGGGCAAATCGTTGAACAACAAAAAGTCGTGCAGACCCATATCGCTTTTACCAATAGTATCCAACATTTTTGAAAAACTCTTATTAAGACGCATTCAAAAATGTATCGAAGAGAAGCAACGAGCGAAAAATTCGACAGTTGACCAGGTATACAGAATAACGAATGAAATTCAAGGAGCATCAGTGGAGAAAAAGATCTGCTCCACGGCCCTACTTGACGTTTCCCAGGCCTTCGACAAAGTCTGGCATGAAGGCCTACAATACAAACTAAGTAGGCGTCTACCAATAAGATACTAGAATCTTATCTCGATAACAAAACGGACCTGAATACTCCGATTTTAAAGAGAGCCGAGCAGGAGTCCCTCAAGTGAGTGTCCTTGGCCCTACATTGTACCTGTTGTACACTCGAGACATACCTCAAACTGAGGGTACACTTGTGGCTACATTTGCGGATGACACAGCGATCCTGGCAACGGGAAGTTCAATTGAGTCCTCAACTGAAAAACTGCAACGAGCTCTGGAGAAAATAAACGAATGGTCATAACGCTGGTGCATTCCTCCCAATGAGACCAAATCAACGCACATAAATTTTACCAGCAGAAATATTGAAAATCGACCAGTTTTCATTAATTCCGTACAAATACCGTATGCTAATGAAGCAAAATATTTTGGTATGCGGAATACAACTATGGGGTTGCACCAAAGCAAATAACAGAGGATTTATTCAGTCCTTTCAAAATAAAATTATACAGGATATTGTGAAGCTCCCTGCTATCTCAGGAATTGTGATATACAAAGGGACCTAGGGATAACTACCATCGACGAAGAAATAACAAACTCTGCTCGAAAGCTGAGTATCAGACTTAGTGGGCATTGTAACAATGCCATCCTCCAAACCTTGGACATGAGACGTTTAGTACGCCGACTCCAGCGTACGAGACGGGTCGATTTGGCGCAATAGTAATAAACCATTCTAACGATGGCCATGGCAGGTGATTTCTATCTGCAACACGCGAAAACATCCTTAAATGTAAGCTACTAGATAAGGAAACTTAGGTGTAGTAAGGAAAAACCAAAAAAAAAAAACAAAGGGGAAGGGTGTTTTTAGTTAGGTCACATAGAGCTTACTTTCTTCTTTCTTTGGCACTACAGTCCGGGGTGGACCTGGGCCTCAACCACCAAGCCTCTCCAACTAGCACGTGTCGCACGACAAGTTGGTTGAGGTCCTTCTCCACCTGCGTGCGCCACCTTAAACGCGGGCGTCCTCTGTTGCGTTGTCCCGCGGGTTCGGACTCTTCGGGCCAAAAGGGAAGGGTGTTTTTAATTAGACACTACTATGTGGACACGGATCTCATAGTGTCTTGTTGAAGATTTTCACCAAACCAATTAACAAAAAAAAAAAAGTGACCACTGAGAAAGAATATAGGTGTGGCAAGATATTTGCCGCTAGACGTAGGATACCTAGAGTTGCCTGGAGTTTTTAATGTTCGCTACAGCTTCCGAAAATACACCAACTCAGAACTGGTGACAATTTAAATGGTCTAAAGGCACCAGGTGTCTACTTTCAAAGGTGGGACAACAAACAGGCATGACTCAGAATTCTTGTAGGCTTCATAACGAGATATACTGAAATGCTTCTGCAGGAATCGTAAGATTAGGGTGAATCGTTCAATTGATTAGTTAAACGTGTTGACCAGAAATGAAGTATTACAGAGTCGCACGACTTCTATCTCTCTCGCCCCTTAAACTGTTTGACAACTGTTTTTCATAACGTTTTCTTAAATCAAATTGACTAATCAGAGACCAGCATTCACGTTATTTCGTGAATAACCGTCGAAAATTCATGAATATCCGTCAAAAAGGCAATCAAATTCGTCGATGGACTATGGGGCAATGGGCTGTGAAGTCGGCTATCTCTGTAATGCTTCACTTCGGTTGTTGACTAGCTTGGTGGCAGTATGAGTAGATCAAAATCCAATAGACGCCGGTACGTTCGGTGCATCCCTGCAAGGCATGCCATTGTACTCACCTCCCCGACAATAATTAACTGAAGACATGAAGAGTCAGAGGAAAGTTTTCATCCCATTATCTGCTCGTGCAGTACTCACACACCCCATGCTCACTTGTCTAGGTATAAGCCTGTTCGATGACTTGATCGAGTTGAGCAATAACAGCAACAACCAACGTATGCGCTTGTGATAGAGACACCACTCTTTGACCACTTTTAAAAGTCTGTAGAGCTCTAAGAAACGTTCTCAACTATTTGCAATGACTCACAATTAAATCCATGTGCTACACAATTCAGAGCTCGACGGTCCAATGTCAGAAAGTTGCAAAGAGGAGTTTTGACATTGGACGCCTGAGAATACCGGAGATTGCCTGAGCCTACGAAGAGCGCCCAAGTGAGACACTCGCCAGTTAATGCCAACGAGAAGCGGTTGCATTGCTGCTCGGTCATCAATGAGGTAGCGAAAACCACCTTAGGCTTACCACCTTACCACACGGGTATGATGAGGAGTGTGAAATGTGTACTAAAAGGCGCTACAACGGAGAACAAGAGTAGCGCAAGAGGAGTTCCGGGCTAGAAAACGGCATAAGAAGGAGTTTCTACGCTTGAAGAATAGGTCTCTGGCAACGCGCCAGGTCAAGGATATCGAAGAATTCAGGGACAAGCACAAAATACGGACTGTTCAATTTAAGATGGGGCAAACGCGAACTGCACAGACGACACCACAGTGGAGATCAGACGTAGACTCGCCATTGGCAACCGCTGTCACTTAGACGATCTCTGATTAGATAATTTTTTGTAACGAACCGTGTGACCAGAACTCGCCGAATGAATTCACACTTCTCGTGTTTTCGTAGCAAACAAAATTTGACACCCACTTTGCAATATTGTTAGCACAAGATTAGTTGTAGAGCTCGACACACTCTGTATTGTGAATCCAACGGGTCAACACCCAAAAAATAAACCGGAAAAAATACTTGTGTTCTATTCATATTGTGTATACTTGCGCAGTTGCAAAATTGAACACTGACCTTTGGTTTTAGCCAAAAGTGAGGGCT
This sequence comes from Eristalis intricaria, assembly GCA_964034865.1. NCBI lineage: Eukaryota > Metazoa > Arthropoda > Insecta > Diptera > Syrphidae > Eristalis > Eristalis intricaria. The sequence goes on from OZ035874.1 coordinate 51,545,816, forward strand.
CAGACTTAAGGATAGGCATCCAGGCTCTTTGAAACTGTGTTACTGGCGCGCAGGGAATAGTTGACCTTACAAAATCTGCTTAACGCGCCTGGACAGGAGAGAGTCACAGAGAATCAAGGAAAAACCAAACTCCAGTCGATGAATTAGTCCTCCCACCCGGATTAGAGGAGGACGGCACAGCCACAAAAGAGCTGAAGAACAACAAAGCCGCACGATCAGATGGCATCAAATCAGAGATCTGCAATTTCGGTGGCGATGTTCTGGTAGGGAGCATGCACCGGATCATCTCTAGAATTTGGGAAGACCTTGATATGTCCTGGAATATCAACTCCATATGCCCATCCACAAAAAAGGCCATCGTTTTTCTTGTAACAACTTTAGAGGTATATTCCGCTTCGACGTCGTCTACAAGATCCTGTGCAGCGTTTCGTTTTGAGCCGTTTTGCACCTCACTAACCGGCACGTACCAGTGCGGCTGACGACCTAGTAAATCGATTAGGAAATATTCACACTAAGACAAGTCCTGGAGAAGATCAGCGATTTTCAAATCAATCCACACCACCTTTTCATCGATTTTAAAGCCGAACACGACAGCATTCATTGCAAGGACTATCCGAATTCCGATCCGGTTGTATCTCTAACTCACACCCACGCGATTCGTCGTGCAGCTAGGCTCAAGGACTTTCGGGCCCTTTGAAACTTGCGAGGATACGCACTGTCGTGTGATTTCTTCAGTGTGGTATTGAAGGAGTTAGTGCGGCGGGCAGCTGTAATCACGGAAGGCACTTCTTTCTCCAAGTCAGTCCAACTGTTGGGATAGGCACATGACATCGACATCGACTGGAACCGTGCTGGAAGCTTTCACGGCGATTGATCCGCAGGTCAATCCGGACAAAATTAAGTCCATACTGTCGACCAAGACACATTCCGTCGCACACCACCTTGAACACAACATCACGATCGACAGCTTCAGTTTGAAGGTATGCAAGGTGTGTGTCTATCTCGGGGCAAACGTGAACTCCACAGACGACACCACAGTGGAGGTCAAACGAAGAATCGTCTTTGGGAACCGCTGCTACTTCGGTTTGCCAAAACAACTGGCGTCAAAACTCCTGACTTGAAGGACCAAAATCATGCTCTATAAACCTCTAATTTGAACAGTCCTTCTATATGGAGCCGAAAGCTGGATGTTAAGCAAACCTTCAGAGCTGATTCTTGGTGCCTTCGAAAGGTAAATTCTGCGTCGGATATATGGTCCGGTCTGCGAGGAAGGCGAATGGAGGAGAAGAAATATCCGCGAACTCTACCAGGACGTGGTACACCCACGGAAGGCAAACATTCGTCGACTGCACTGGCTCGGCTACAGCCAGTACATGGACCCGAATGCCCCAGCTAAAAGATCTTCGAATCCAAGCCTCCTGCTTCGAGAAGGAAATGCTGTCCGAATCTCCGGTGTAAGGACCAAGTCATCTCGGACTCAAAACAGCTTGGTCTTGATGACTGAAGTATGGTGCTCAGGATGGTCAAAAATGGAAGGGGGCAATCTCTCAGCGCTCATGGAGGGTCCCATGGGTCGTAGGCCTGCTAGTTACTCAATAAATCAACACCTGACATGAATCACGCGTGAACTGTCAAGAATTAAGAAAATCACTCATCAAAAGCCCACTCATAGTGTTTTGCTTTTGTATCTCGCTTCAACTATTGACTCGTGCCCAAAGGCATTCAATTGTCTCCACTAACTCCATCATCATCACCAGAATGTCGTTGGCATTGACTTGTCTGAGTCCAACAGCAACACTCACCAGATTCTGTAGTTCTTCCCTCGCCTAATTTCTCACATCCCAAACGACTGTTACAATGAAATTTAATTCCTGGCCTTGTTACAACAAGCGTCCGTCTCCAGTGACTCTTATACAGCAATTTTCCCCCAGCATGGGATGAGTTAAGGAGGACATCACGTTGTCACTCGTCTCGCCACACGGCACCACGGCCTGTAATCAGAAACCACCTTCTTCTTATTCATAAATTGCATTAAACTCTTCGCCAGTCGATGGATGGATGGCGGCAATGAGACCGTTGCGAAGTCTTGAGATATCCCGAGCAGCAGGGGCAACCCAATGCGTCTCAGGGGAGCGGGTGGGAGAAGTTATTCAATACCGTATGCCGGTGGGATGTGTCTAGGTAGAAAGTCTCGAGTGCTAAGCCAAAGAATTCGACCCGCAACTTGGATTGTGGAATTCGAACGTCTCCACTGGAGAGATGGGGATTCAGGGTTACTAGCGCTGGATGTAGGTCTCTATTCTGTTCGTCTGTGTCTGGACGGCTTGGAATGCGCCACAGAGCACTGAGTTGCACTTCTTTGGCATCTCTGTGGGCACGAGGAAACGGTGTTATTTTGCAACGAAGCGCCACGGGACATGGGCAGTAGGCTAAGAGGGGCACAGTTTAACTGTTGACCGCGTGGACTATGGACTGTGGGACTGCGAATGATTCCGTGGAATGTTGTCACGATGTCTTGAGGAGGGAGCGTGGAAATGCGCACTCTCATGTGGATACAAGTGGGCGAGGAACTTTCCATGGACAATAGAAATCGCACAGTTGACATAAATGACAACCGAGGGAGATGGCCATTCACAAAGCAACGATAAATGGAAACTCATGTGGGAACAGCGCAAACCGCTGTCCCTTTCGTTAGACGAAAATCACAACTACACGTGGGATTGATTTCGTAATCAGAGGCCAAAGACAAGCGAAATGTACAAGGGGGGGTGGTGTCACAGTTGACTTCTGATTTTTTGCTATAAATGTAAAATAAACCTCTCAGAGAATACCCAGTGAGAGGATATTCCCTGGATATGTACAGTGGGCCCACAGAGTATGGACCGATTAACTCGCCCCGTGGGTGGCAATAGCTGTGTGATGCTCATGCAGCAAGTGGCTGTGAACTATATGGAGTGAATGCAAAGTTCTGCTCTTAAATGCTGGACATAGCAGGACATGCATTTCTTCGAGGGAATAGCGGAATTGTGAAAGAGCGGGCGTGATGCTGGTGAATGGACGCGGCGAGAGGCGGGGGATTGGCCATTGCTTTCCAAATGAGTTGGACATCTTGCGCAGATGAAGCGAGCACTTTTCGGAGCTGATCAAGCCCCAAGAGGGCACAGAGGATGACAGATCTAACGGCAGAGGAAGATATTTTGGCGATTGAATTGCTAAGAGTTGGAAAATCCGCCGGTGTTGATGAAAGCCTGCCAGAAATGCTTAAGGCAATCGGTAAGAGGGTCTCCCGTGTCATTAAGGTGGCCTGGGAACGCAGTGATACCCCTGGGGATTGGCAAATTTGCAGGGGGGGGGGGGGGGGGAAGGATGTCCCTCTTCTCAAGAACGGACTGCTCCAACTACAGGGGCATTTACCGTGCAAGTAGCCGAGAAAGTCCACGCTAAGGTTTTGGAAGCGCGTTCTAGAGCTATGGTCGAGCAGAGAATGGGGGATGAGAAGCCCAGCATTCGTCCGGGAGAAGTACAACCGACCAGCTGTTCACGCTACGAATGATACTTGACAAGGCTTGGGTTTATGCCAAACCCATCTACAGCAGTTTTGTAGATTTAAGAAAGTCATCCGACCAGGTAAGCTCTAGAGTGTTAAGCAGGAGTGTGGGATTGATGGCTATTCAGTCTCTTTACACAAACTGCCAACACATTTCACCGTGGGCATAGGACTTCGCCAAAGGGTGCGTATTGTCACATCTTGTTTTCATTTTGTCCATGGACTGCATGTGCATGTGCAGAATGTTTATCACTGGGTGAGTTGAGGTAAAGTCATGACTTAGTTATCGTCACATCGTCCCAGACGGAACTCCAGCGAGTTCTCGATCGGTTTGTGGTCGTACGTGCTCATGCTGGGATGAACGGTAACGTGGATGGTTGTGTTCATTTCCAGCACGCCTGTTCAATGCAATTTACATATTAGTGGAGTCCCATTGACTCTGGTAGTTGTCACGAGTGGTGGGAGGAGGAGTAATGCTGAGTACAGTATGTATCGGTTATAAGAAAGTCGTGTATAAGAAAGAATGGCTTGTAAGAAATGCAAGCTAAAAGAAGAACGTCTGTAAGAAAACTGCTTTTAAGAGAAAAAATAGATAAAAGAAACTCTGTTCTTACACCAAAGTCTTTAGATGTATACAAAAATAAGAAACAAGTCGGTGTGACTACTATTATGCTTCGTAATATCAACCGCACAAAACCTTACTAGGATCAGAGGCTTGCTGTGAAAAAGTTAATAGGCATTATTTTTGTAGCCACTTCAGCGTTACCAGATTATTTTATTCAAACCTGCTAAGGCTAGAACGAAAAGCTGTTAAATCTGCTGGACGAAAACTAAAATATGGTAAAAAAAATCTGCGATTGATTTAACCTTATGAAATACGTTTACTTTTATTTTTTAGTTTAATTTTAGTGAATTTAGACATTAAAATTACATAAGTATACATTGCGGAGGTCGTGGCGTTGTGGGTCTGTGCGTCGACGTCTTTGAAACTGAAACTCGTTGCCTGGGTTCAAAATAATTACCAATCATTGACAATGCTCAAAGAGTCATAACTGTCTAGCAAATGCTTCAAAAAGTTGGCCCTTCCGAGTCGGCGTAAAGAAGTAGGTCCCTTCCACTCGAGAGACAAGAACAATAGCACACAAAAGACGAGTGTTTGCTGAGAAGCTACGCCCTCACCCTCTATGCGCTGTAGCCCCACCCATATTATTATTATTATACATTTGCTATTAGTGGTAGATAATTATTGCAATGAATTATAATTTCTAAATTAACATATTTACGTAGATATTAGCCGTGTTTTTTTCATCGCTATCGATAGTAAAGTGAAGTAAGATGCAAAAAAAAAACGATTCGCAGTGGCTTTGATTTTTATCTGTCAGAATATATTAAGAAAACAATTTATACGTTCGAAGCGCTGTCCAAATATATGAAAAAAAGATTCGAAGTCGAATTTTTATCGGCAGCAACTTTTCACTGCCGATATTATTGACCGATCGACCCATACCTCTTGCGGATAATTTTGTTACCTTGTATGCGTGATGGATTCTGAGCTGTCAGAACTGAGATAGGAATTTACGTACAAATGGTGAAATGTAGTGGGAAATTTAAGAAATTAGAAAAAATATTTAATAATTATATTTTATTCTAATAAATGTTTAAATGCCGAGTTAAAATGCAGAAGTTTTGATTTAAGCTGTTGTCAAGTGTCTATTTGTGATAGTTTTTGAGGAATGTTGCTTTGAAAAGTGTAAACAAAGCACCAGTTTGACATGAAATTGTTGTTGTTTTATCATTCTTCAACCAAGATACACTGAATGGTGAACAATATTAAGTGTTATTTTGTCATAGTTTGTTAAACAAATTAATTTAAACTTATTCAGTGAAGTTTAATCTGCTGAAAATTCACTCATTCATACTTATGTATGTTTGTATGTACATATCCTCCAATATAGCACAATATTTCATTTGCTTTGTGCAAAATGAAAGAATAATACATTATATTGGTTGCGTTTATTGCTTGAATTAATTATAAGAAATTGTTTATATCAAATAATTAACTTATTGCTTTAAACGGAAACCAATTTCTATGAACTCTTCACTTGCATTACACAAATAAAGCGCCTTGGAATTGTGGCTATATTAGTAGGACGTAATGTGGAATAAAGTATGTAATGTGCGAATTTCAGCTGTATTTAACTACTGCAGACATTGTTCTATTATAAAACAATGCATATGCAGTAAATCAACACTTAATATTATTCACTATTCACTTAATGATAAAATGCACAATGAATAGTTACTGGTACATAAGTGGTTTGTTTACATTTTTCATTATGCGATTCCAAGTAAAATATCACTTCCAAGAACTTGACAAGCACTAATAACAAAACTGGCACACCTTTTCCCCGTATTCCACCATTAATTTTATTCAAAAACATTTATTTTATATAAGTTTGAACAAATATAGATCTGCACCGAATTTTAAATTCCCATACAAATTGCTTCGAGCGAATGAGCTGACGGAATTCGGGTTCGCAAATGAGGTTGTAAAAAATGCCACCAGGGGGTGCTGAAGTCAAATGACGACCGGTCAATAGGCAGTTATTGGCAATAGGTTGTTGTATGTGCTTTACGTGCAAAATCCTACTTCCCTATTTCGAATTCGAAAGATTTTGGAACAGTTTTTGGAAGAAAGCAAATTTTGCATATTCGGATTAAATGGGCGCCGTATTGTGTGGAGAAAACCAGCAACTGAATGGAATAACGAAAACCTATTTCCAACAGTTAAACATGGTGTTGGCGGGGTCATGGTATGGGGGTGTATGGCACCAAATGGAGTTGGGAACTTGGAATTTATTGAAAGCACAATGGATAGATTCCAGGATTTAAACATAATAAAAAAAAATATTCGTGAAAGTGCCAGCAAACTAGGCTTGGATGGTCATTTTATATTTCAACACGATAATGATCCCAAGCATACTTCTTACATTGTACAGCTTTGGCTATTGTATAATGTTCCAAAACAGTTGCATACACTTCTGCAATTACGAGACCTTAATCCCATAGAACATTTGTGGGAGTTGTTGGACCGGCGCATCCGTCCAAAAATATGATCAAAGAAAAACAGCTTGAGGAATAGTGCAAAATAACTCCTGAAGATACGAAATGCTTAGTTAATTCAATGGGAAAACGACTCACGAAAGTCATATTCAGAAGAGGGTACTCAACAAAATATTGAAATATATTTTATTATATTTTTTTCCTTGTTTTCGTTTAGTTTTAAATGGTGTATACAGACTTTTTTGGTCGCCATGGCGTAGTGGGTAAGTGCGTCGACTCCTACGCAGAGGGTGCCAGGTTCGATACCCGAATTTACCACCTTTCATAGTTCATGGCTCCACTTCTTTCGAGTCCCTGACAATGCTCAAAGAGTATTCCTGTCTAGAAAAAAACTTCTTAACTTCACCCTTCGGAGTCGGCATTAAACAGTAGGTCCCTTCCACTCATGAAAGAACAATAGCACGCACAACACAAGTGGTTGCTGAGAAGCTAGACCCAGGTCCACCTCGGACTGTCGTGCCACCCATATTACATTTTTATGCAGACTTTTTGTGCGTTGTTTTTTGACCTGGGGTACTTCACTCCACATTTTACGAAAACTGAGTCAGTTATTTTTGTTTTTTTGATTTTGAGTTACTTAATTACTACTTAAGCTCAATAAAAAAGATTCAATTTGTTTGATCGATTTGTTTGTTTTTTCATTTTAATGAAAGTTTTATGCATTGTACGCAGACTTTTTGCACTGTATATAGATTTTTTAACGTGATTGCGCACTAGAACATCGTGTGTAGCCCCATGGAAATATCAGTAAGATATCTATTGATGAGGAGTACAACGAAGACTCTTTCAGAGTTATAACGGTTGAGGAAGGCAGAAATTTTTATGGGTACCTCGCCGAATCTGAAATATGGCTGGAACACAATAGCTTCACATTCTGGACTCAGCTTTCTTGTCCCTTATAATGACGTGGGTTCTTGTTACATTTTACGTATATTTTACGCTGATATGATCCTCTCATCGATGATCTCTCTCTCTCGATGATAGATTTTGTGCATGGCCATTGGAAGGCATGCGTTTTAAGGAGACAGCAGCCTAGGCAAAGAACACTTGTTCAAAATGTAAGGGTAATCAATTTATTATGTGCGAAGATGTTTCTAAACTATAGAACATGCATCCTATTATTCAAAATCATTCATAATAAACAGCCTAACTACCTTTATGAAAAATTACTTTTTGTCGATCGAGTCGTAATATTACGTTGAAACCTTCTGTTCATACATGTCTAACGTCGCGCAGGAATTTTTTCATTCATGCTGTACACCCATGGAATCATCTACCTTCACAGGCACGGTCCAAGACCGAGTATAGACAATTTAGCTTAGCTTGTTTCTCTCACCAATATGGACTGAAATAATTGCCTATATTTACACTTTTTCAATTTGGTAGCATGTAAAATAAATTCTAATATAGCAGTCCCATGCTCTCAAATTTAAAATTTCTGAAATTAAAAATGTATAAGTCACTATCACCTTATGTATGCAATTAATGTAATATTTTAGGCCGTGTACTTAAACAAGAATATTAATTCTTAAATTACAGAGATTTGAAAACAATACAATTAAATGAAATATGTTATGTACTTAACAATGTGCGCCAGGTAGTTAGAAAAGTCTACCTACGATTTCAAATTATAAGCTATTTTTTGGTGGTCCTTTCGAGTTATTCTTCCTGATTTAGGGTTTGTAAGCAAATGTAACGATAAGCTCAAGTGTCGGTCAAAGGATAAGCTCAGAATTAAAACAAATTTCGTTCTCACAATGAAAACGGGCATAAGTAGATACATTCATGGATTTTAAATACAAACGTAGACATGTACCTTTTTTCTTACGTCTTTTTTTTAATATAAAATGCAAGGTTTTCTTTATAAAAACATTTCTTAAGTTTTTGTTTATAAGATCGTTTTTTTTTTCATATCAGTGCTTCGGATAGAAGCACATTATTTTTCTTATATAAGTTTTTCGGCTATAAGAAAAAACGTATTTAAAAAAGAAATGTTTGGCATTTTCGAACTTCTTTATATCCGATATATACTGTGCATTGAATTTAAGAACGTCGTGAAAATGTCACCTAGTTTTAACGAACCATAATTCTCACATGAGGGCGTTAACGACTCTATTTCCCTTGACGGTGGCGCTGTACAACTACAGATGTATGGATATTCAGCTCAATGCTCCACAGCCATTCATGAGTCCCAAGTGCCCATGGACAACGTTATCAAATCACCTGCCTGAACGGCAAGCGAACACAGACAACCCCCCCTTCACCCACACCCAACACACAGACCCACTATGAGAAACATAAAATCGAAAGTCCTACAAGTTGCACAAGGACGCATCGATTTTCCGTGGCTTCCACTCTGTTCCTTCGGTGCCCACAGAATTCACTGTGACCTCATTACATATTTCTATTCATTCATTTTGGAGATTTCGCTTAGAGAGAGCTCCGCTGTGCAAACGAATGAAATCCTTAAAATTCAATCGATGATGCACCCATTCCGCTGGGTGCTTCTCTCGAATAGATTACATCCTGTAACGAGGGGGATGTATACGAGAATATTTTCAATTCATGAGCGCGGCCGTTGCAGCATGCCGTGCATCGAGACCAAAGCCATTCAAGTTTCGAATTGCAAACTAATTGCCTTCCACTCATTTTTTCCGCCTTTTAATGAAGGATAAATCAGGATTGTGAGTTCCTCGTGACGTCTCGTCAATCCATTCCGACGGGCATCAACTGCCACAGCCGTGCGAAGTCCGATGTGCGATGGAGAAATGTGTGCCAGCGAACGCAAGGACACAGTCCTAGTTGTATCCTTCTTTTAATGAATTTTCACTTTTTCTCCCCACCCTTTTTGAGTTCTCTGCCTGCCGCAGTTTCCCTTTCAGCGGTTTAGGCAGAGTGATTGCACATCCCTTGATGGCTGATGTCTGGTTAAATAGGACCGTTGTGAGATGACAGATTTAACTCGCTTTGCGGAAGCCACTGTCACAGAGGGATGTCCTGAAAAGTTAAAAAGCAATTTAAGGCGCATATGCTATTCTCTTTAAGGGGCGATGCGGAATTGGAACGAACTGCGGCGAATGGAGATGCCAAGGAGACGCAACTTCATAGGGATATTATTTACATTTCGCAGATGGTCCGATTGAAACGCACATGCACACGTTTGTGAACACAGCACACATCTAACGTGGGTATTTATGCTCCGGAGCGAGCACCCATTCGTCCTTCAGATTCACTTTGAATGCGAGCCGTAAGCTTGAGTGCAACTTTGAGGACAAAAGAAGTGAACTCTGAAGTGGAACCTTGAACACAGGCAAGAAGAGTGCATTGGGTGAAGAAAAGAAGGTCTTGCGACTAAGAAGTGTTACAACTTCTAGAATCCATTTGGGTACAGAAAGAAGAGCTATCAGACCCTTTCTCATGAAAGAGTAAGGACAAGTGAAAACGGACAGCGAACATGCAGCAGAAGAAGAGAATGCGGTACATTCAACAACCTTGAGGTACTCGATGAAAGTGACTGAGTCTGAGTCTGAGTCAGACTGAGCCTTGAGAAATCTTAAGCGACGGCCAATCTTAAATAAACCAGGCTTCAAAAAGTAGGAATAGGTGCTAGGCTAAGCGTGTGTATCGAGCTCATATTGTAGTCGCGTTTAGACAAGTCAAAGTAGGAATAGGTGCTAGGCTAAGCGTGTGTATCGAGCTCATATTGTAGTCGCGTTTAGACAAGTCATCTCTAGGGGTTCTATGTGAACAGAGGAGGAACGTTTTATCGGTGCCCTAACATTGATTGACAAACTGGGTCCCCTGGCATCTTCTTCTTCTTCATTTGGCGCCGGGGTGGACCTGGGCCTCAACCAACAAGCCTCTCCAGCTAGCACGGTCTCTGGCTAGCTGTCTCCAGTGTCGCACGCCAAGTTGGTTGAGGTCCTTCTCCACCTGGGTGCGCCACCTTAAACGCGGGCGTCCTCTGTTGCGTTGTCCCACGGGTTCGGAGTCGAAGACCCCTGGCATCACACCCTTAAATACTAGGCAAAGGCAAAATTAGATAAATCTGAAAGAAGGTCGAAGACACTGGATTAAAGTGAAGGAATGTGCCCTCAAAGTCGACACACGATAAAGCCTCGACAGAAAAAAACGATGCACACGATGTTGTCACCCTAGTCTGCCGAGAGTCTTAGGCTTGAACAAGCTAGTTAGCAAGTGGGCAACAAGTCGAGGCAGGAATATAAATCTAATGAAGTTAGAAACAAAAAACAAACTAATATGGGTTCCCACAGTTGAAAGGTTTTCACCAAGAAATATACTACAGATTCTTCATGGTAGGTGGGCGTGTGGGGCATTGATCATGACGTCGTCATATTTCAGCACTGTTCATTAGCGCGGATATAAATAGAGCTGAACTCGTATCGTTGAGGGTAGCTAACTTCTAGGCACAATTCCGAATTACACTTGAACTGAAAGGATAACACTGACATGTCATGACAGATGTAAGCGGTCCTTTAGAAAATGGGGGCTAAAGCCCTGTGCGCCCTACTGACTGTTAGTTAGTCCCATAATAACAATAACATGATCAAAGTCTAGCCTCTACAACAACTACCCGTGTTGTGCGTGCTCTTTTTATCTCATGAGTGGAAGGGACCACCACAGACTCCGAACGGCCAAGTTTGAGAGGGTTTTTCTTCTCTCTGCTTTGAGGATTGTCAGTGGCTTGAAAGAGGTAGGCCCGTAAAAATAATTGTTGTCGTGTCTAGAGATCGTAGATTCAAGTTTTGACGCGCAGACCCACATTTTTGTTTTTCACTGGATATAAAGCACTGGTCTGGTAGCAAGTTCTAGAAGAGATGCTATTCCTTATACCCCGTTGCTGAGATAGATTCAAGGTCTCTAACTATTTCCTAAGCAAATAATAAACTTAGGCTGTGGATCCAGACTTTACAAAATACAAACATTGGGTCAACGGTGTAATCCAACGCCTAACAAAAGGAGAACACTTACACAGAGAGTGGTCCGCAAGATGCATGCCTAAACCATCGCTACCTATCTAGCTTGATGAGTCTTATTCGTAAGGCCATGGGAACTTCAGTTGGACAATGCATGCTACAATTGCAGGGGGTACAGGGACGAAGAAGAAGACTGATCCACGTTTTGCGGACTCTGACAAGAAAAAGATTATATTTTGTGGTCGAGAACTTCTTCGGCTGCATTTGGGGGGCTAATGGAATTGAGATAGAGACCTCTTTTGAGATTCATAGTCAGTTCTGGGTGTCCCATGTCCCATTCTTAAATAATTCCGCTATCACTTCTGTGGAGCACAGGTACTCTCGCTTGAAGATAAACATCTTAAACGGCGACCGAGGCTGGGATCGATTGTACAAGTATGCACTGCGCTATAGAAAATGGAGAAAAAGGAGAAAGGAGAACTTTTAGAAACACATACTTTAAATGTTAATCTGGTAGACGGCCCTAACCCAAACCATATGGACTTAGATTTTTTTTATTGTTAAGATCCATTCTTTTTTTTTTGTGAAATAAGTAGTCAACTAAACTAAACTAAACTAGTCAGTTCTAGATGACTTGAAGGAAAGGAAGATCAGGCGGCTTCTTGAAGCCCACATTCTTTGAGATTAGGCAAAAAGGCCTCAAGTCAAAAAATTAATTTTGGGTTTTTGATTGGTTTAGATTCAATTTTCTCTCTCAAAAATCGTTCGTGTGGTATTAACTACTGTAACAAGCACCATACTTTGCATTTAATTTTTATATTCATCTCAGATTTTGGATTTTTTTCAGTTTTGTATTTAAGTTAAGATGTAACGTGTAAGCTCAACCGTTAGAATTCGATACAATTTTGAGTATAAAAGGGCGATGCGAACAAGCGCAAGTCGCAGGTTGTGTCAAGCAAATTTTGAATGCACACAAATAAATATTTGAAACTTTAAAACCTTTTGTTTGACTGACTGTTTTATAGGGCGCTCAGTAGACAAGTTGAACAATTACTTGGTCACCTGGCTCTGGCTATTTTTGTAGGTTTATTTGGAATTTCCTGGAGAAATCAATAAGCAACGCTCTATCCAGCTTCACTACTTAACATTAGCACAACTGCTTCCCATCGTGATAATTTTGGCTTTAGAATATTTGATTATAACGTCTTAAGTTTCTGTCTTTCTTTTTTAAGGCCTTTTTGCCTAATGTCAAAGAATTTCTGATCTACAAAAGCCGCAGACGTAAACCGACCAGGGAGTAACACGCTACACCTCAAATAAGAGAGCAAGTGCGTGTTAGAGAGACAGAGATTGGCAGTCCTGGGAATCAATAGTATGTTGTCCCAATACCTAAAATTCGACATCCCTCAGCCTATTCAATCAAGGGGGCCTGTATTTTAAAGATAAGACAGCATCAAAAGCTATTCGGGCACATTCTCCAAGAAGACAGCGTCACCATCGAAGGATCCAAAGGCGAAGGCAATCGATAACGATGACAAAAAGTCCATCACCACCAAAGATGACAGAGATAAGGAAAAATCATTGAAGGGCGGCAATTCCAGGGCGGGCGCATCCGATTCAGATGGCAGAATTCAGGATACCGAAAAGTCAAAGTCTGAAACTTCATCTATACGACGACGACGAGCAGGATCACGTGGATTGGATCGTAATCGTGGTGAGCGACCACCGCGTCGGCCAAGCATTGATCGTGAGCGTGAACGTCGTGAACGGGAAAAGGAACGTGAACGCAGAGAACGTGAAATACTTTCATATCAGAAGAGCCGTGAAGAACGAGAAAGGCAGCGCTTAAGGGAGCGTGAGCTACGTGAAGAAGAGCACCGTCGTCGTGAGCGTCAACGCGAGGAAGAACTACGTTTAGCAGAAGAACGCAGAAAATTGGCAGCTGAACGTGAACGTCTAGAACCAGAGAAAGCTGAACTCTTACGCATGGAACGAGAACGTCAAAAACTGGAACTGGAACGCCTCGAATTAAAGCGTCAACAAATGAAGTATGAAGCCCTTTCTGAAATCAATAATCAGATATTCGATTATTGTATATTATTTGAACATTTATGTAATGCGCGGTTGCAACAGCAATGAGGGTGCCGAGATTCGGCCTACTCATACTAATCAGGTTGCGTGAGCATTTTGTATCGAGAGTAGGCCATAATTGTTCTGTGATAAGGCACTTAGTGCCAGTAGACCATCTCTGGTTGGTACTATTAAGCGTTTCGAGCATTAGTAGATGCTTTGCAGTAGCGAGAGGCATGCACGGCGGGTTTCCATACGGAGTAGCGAGTTCGTCGACTTAGCAATTCTCTGGGATATCACTGTGTCCCGACATCCACACAAGTAAGATGTTCAAATTCTTAGCCTTCTCGCAAGGAGATAGGCCGCAGAAACGTCTTAGAGGTAAATGTGACTGCACTCATAGATTTGATTGCTGAATGGCTGTCCGAACAGATGACAATTTCTGTGCCTAACATTACATTGTTTTTTAGCCAGCATTGTAGGTATCGTGAGTTCGGTGTTTCTTGGTAGGGATTCGAATTTGCCAAGGAGCAAAGCTCCTTCCATATAAACAGCGATTTCAATTTAATCGCTGTGCTGGCAGCAGTCCGAGATCTATTGGCGAATTGGTGGGAGTGTACTTAAGCACTTGGAGGGCGATGATCACAGTGCTCCACTGACCGTTTCAAGCTGTTAGCAATTGGTGACTTCATCTGATACTGATATAAATCGCCAGTCGACCATAAAAAGTTGCAGGCCCCATTTATAGCCCATAGCTTTTTTGCAGCAATATGGAGCCGTACTGGTATTTTTAATACGTTCCTGGTGTCAAGAATGAGGTCTTGGAATTTGGGGCTGTTTCTTAGTTCCCACTGATAGCTAAGAGCTTGCTTGCTTGATTTTTGTAGCGTCCATGTGGCTAAGGACTACGAGTGGATTTGACTTCTGGAAGTATTTTCAAAGGAAGAATTTCCCATCAAACTGACATCATTACAGCCCCAGTCGACCAAACACGGACCATTATCTGGTTTCTCTCAAATAACTGGCCATGCATCGAGTGAACTATATTGTCAATTTCAGCTTCCAAGAGCACTCTATGTTTGACTCATTCTTGCACATTTGGCATCTCGAAGGAGGCTTTCTCCTAGACCCACTCTCCTCTTGGGTCCCACTTTCCCATCAATCGCCGAGCCTATTTCACCCACAAATGAGTGTAAACACAGTTCCATTTCATCGTTCAAACATGTGTCACACCAGTGTTTGGCCATCTGTCAAAATCCACATTGCCCCACAATCCCATGGACAATGGACATTGCGTGCCTGTCATTCTAGTGCAACCAACCACTCGACAAGTGTTCGAGTATTGACGAACTCTTAAGCCTCCACTCAAGGACAAGTGTCTCATATTCTACACGATTCACAAAGCAAGCACGGTTACGTCAAAACCTATAAACCGAAGTACTCGCGCTGTTCCGTAATCATATTACCAATCGCCGATGAGGCATAATCAAATTCGTTCGTCGATGAAAGAGAAAAGCAAACCAAGCCAACGACAACGACAACGACGAAGACGATTTACATTTTGTAGGGACTTGTGTCTTGAAAGTTACATATGTGAAAATCCGATCAAGTGCTGGGTGGCTCAGGTTCCATTACGCCTCGCTGTTGACTAAGGGAAGGCACATCGAGTGACGGAGATTGCGATTCTGTTGAAATGACTCGTTCCCATGCAAGTCAGGGAAAGGGCATGGGCGAGGGTTTGCCTACAAAGTGGCAATTCCAGAAGCCGTTGTTTGAATTTTGAGTGATTTTGAACGTGTATCAAATTGGTGCGGAAGTGAATTCGAAGAGAGTGTGCAAATGCATCAGATATCATCGATTCTGTGCCTCTGAGGTGATAAAGCTTACAGGTCCTTGTATGAAGAACTGAAGAGACTTGAATGAGCTGTAACTATTAGGAGTGGCTATGGCATTTACCCCAAGGGGAGGTCAGTGGAGCGGTTTACAGAAAGATCTTGACATGATTAGACATCGGCATCTGCATGGAATCGAAGTCGATGTTTAACAAGGTTGGCACTAGGCTACTATCCGGTTAGACTCATGCCCGTCTCGTCCGTAAAATATTGTCGATCAAGAGGATCAAAGATAGGATATAGCATCAGCAAGAATGCAGAATGCAAGGGACTGAACATTTGAAGGGCACCACCCAAGACCTATTAAATATTCCAAGGCCAGATATGACAGCGCGCACAGGCACATGCCATCGCCTCTCGCTTAAGATCGGCAACGTCCTCGAAGTCTTAGATAAGGTGACACACTTCGACATTCGATTCCTTCAGAGGCACGGTCTTCTAAGAGTCCAACTGTAGGCTTACGCGGATGCCATTCATTTAATTGGTTGAGCACACTGTGCCGTCAATAAGGCCTGACTTAGCCCTGAGACGGAAGCAGATTAAATGGAACTGTCGGCAATGGGCTAAATGCACAACATCAAATCTTAGAGAGAACCCAATAATGGGTCACAGGGCATTCTCTGGTTTCCCTCATACAACTGGCGATGCCTCGAGTGAACAAGATTGTCAATTTCAGCTTCCGCCAGCACTTGATGCTTGACTCATTCTTGCACATATGGCATCTTGAAGGAGGCTTTCTCCTAGCCCTCTTGGGTCCCACTTTCCAATCAATCACCGAGCCCATTTCACCCACAAATGAGTGTAAACACAGTTCCATGTCATCGTCCAAACATGTGTCACTCCAGTGTTGGGTTTCTAGATGATCAGCGACTTTGTCTGCCTCGTACCCATTGCAACTCAGCAGGTCTACTCCGAATCCCAGTTGGTTCATGACGAAAATGAGTAATGTCATCGTCTCTCATTTTGACAGTTCTTGACGGGCATGTTCTCTTAAATGTTTTCATCTTTTTCAGACACACAAACTAATCAATGACAGTAAGAGACATATGTAGACAGGGGGCGGTAACTACCACCTTCAGTAACTTCTGTTTGAGCAACTCGCCTTAACGGTCGGACTGTCCAAGCTCGGAAGGGAATGCGGGGAACGTGATGAACTGTAGACGCTTTGCAGAGAACAGGACTGGCCAGATATGTCCAGAGAATATAGTCAGCTACATGACACAATCGGAGCAACACTGGACAGAGATTTGCTCCTACGTAGTGTGTGTGAAGGACAAAGTACAAAGGGCAGAACGATTAAGAGCACAAGAGTCAACTTCTGGCGACAGAGCAGAATTGCAAACAAGCCCCTCGAAGTAATACCTAACGGCAGTCCGGGGGAGAGTGGGTACACAGACGTGTTCCCGAAATCGAACATTTAAGCTTGCGAATAGTGCATGGTAGTGGGACGAGCTAATAGCATCTAAAGAAGATTACCACATGATTAGGCGCAACCAAAATAAAGGTTACGACGTCGGGGAAGACGTGAAGATGACTTTGAATTTAATTATCAAAATTGGTTTTTTCTCGTCGCAATGATCGCGGTGGCGTAGTGGGTTAGTGCGTCGACTCCTACACAAAGGGTGCCAGGTTCGAATCCCCAATTTAACAACTTCCATAATTCACGGCTTCCACCTCTTTCGAGTCACTGACAATGGTAAAAGAGTATTCCTGTCTAGAGAAAGCTTCTCAACTTCGCCGTTCGGATTCGGCATTGAACTGTAGGGCCCTTTCATTCGTGAAAGAACAATAGCACGCACAACACGAGTGGTTGCTGAGAAGCTAGACCCAGGTCCACCTCGGACTGTCGCGCCACCCATATTATTATTATAATGATGCTAGAGATATGCACGTTTAAGGGTTGATTGCATTTTCCAGTACACTATTCAAAGTTTGTTGGCCAAAATGAGGTCGATAGCTTGAGTGATCACCTTCACGTCAACGAAACTGATAACCTGCCCAAGACACCACCGCTGCTAGTGAATGTGTGAGAGTTCAATGCAGTCAAGAAAAATAAGACCTCCGCGTTTACGCACAAATGAACATGACCATTGTTGCTTTGGAACTTGAGCCCTGGTCCATCCATAATCGACCGACAACTCCTGGCAAACATTGGTATTTTCCTGAGACAAGTAAGATCCTTACGTCTGCTTACGTTTATGACATCTGTAAAAGATTTACGCACGAACTATTCAGCGATGTGAGTCTATCCAGGCGTCTACTTGCCTTTCTTTCACTCCGCACTCAGACCAATAGTGCACAAGTATAAACGTAGAACCACAATACCCCAACTTTGTGGTCCAAATTAGAAAAAGCACCCAGGGCCCAGCATTCCCTCCCGTGTTACAATTGTACGTGTTGAGTACATTTTTACGGGCTGTGTACGGTACTGCGAACCATAATGCCGCACGTACTACGTCTTCAAAAATAATATCCTTTTTATTTTTTTTTCTAAATATTTTGATTTTTAGAACACAATACTTTTATTATTGTATTTATCTCACAGAGATTTAGGTCCCGATTGCAAGTGTCGATTATCAATTGATAATCGATACACACCGATTGTCAGTCGTCTATTTGTTGTTTTGTTAATGTGCCTGTCGTTTGCCATTCATATTTGTCGATTTTCCTTTCAAATTTTGTCGTTCACGAATTTTTGGTCGATGATTTTCGTCCGAAATAAAATCATAAAATTAACATTGTTTTCACAATACCAAAACAGATTTCAATCGTTAGATTTGCCGACCATCGATTCAATCGGCAATCGAAACTCCCACTCTGGGCCTCAATTTTCGCAGATAATTTGCCATGGCCATGGCTGTCTTAGCTAGTCTAGGACAAAAAGTTTTAAAGTCCCGGACTTTGGAGGACATCATCTACCTGCAAGAAGAGGACAAAATGAAAACAAAATCTATGTCCATGAACTCAAACAAAGGAGCACCTTGATATTCAGAGATTTGGGTGTCAAATTAAGATCTGTTCCATTGTATGTTTTTAAAGTCATAGTTCGTTGATTTTTTTTTTATTTTCAAAGTTACAGGCCCCGATTGTCGACTGGTTGTTTTGTTATTGTGACAGGTCTGGTTGTTTTGTATTGACCAGTCGACAATCGGGGCCTGTACCTTGTGATTCATATTTGAATTTTTGGTGGCTGGTTTTTGTGCGACAGAAAATTATAAAAATAAACTTTGTTCTCACGATGTAAATGTAATTTAATTTATTATCTTAAAAACATTCATATTTTATCTTCAATTTCAACCACTGAGAGTTGCAAATAAAATAACAATGAAAACAACGAATAAAATCTGTCCAGAAATCTATTATTTCATTCAAGTGAAAATGCAAATATAATTTGTTTCGATACGCGCACAAGTGCTTGATCACATTGAACCGGCATTGGCGACACATCTCCCTCTGACTTGTGGGACCTCACAAGCTGTCTTTATCTAATATTCGTGTACGTCTCAATAGTAAAATTGACATCCTTTACTGTCAGACTTTTACAAATTTGTCATATGCACGTTTTTAATTCACAATAATACAATTCTCTGTCGATTGTGTTACACAATATCAAAATAAATTTTAACCGATAGATTTGTCGACCATCGATTCAATCGATAATCGACACTCGCAATCGAGGCCACAATTATCCACTTGTTAAGGAAGAAAGAGGACAACTTCTAAAAACATTGTAGGGCGTTCCGTATTGGGATTAAAATGTGGATATGTCCTCCAAAATGAGGACGTGCGGCAACCCTACTCTTAATGAACACCCTCCGATTATTAATACAGTACTCCCCGGATATAAGCAACCCCTTTAATAGCAACAACTTATATTCAGCGGAGATTTACCAAGGCCAACCTAAGCCTGCCTAAGGTCCCCTCTTAATAGGAAATTCATTGAAAACCCGCTTATAAGCAACACAATTTTATTTTGAGGCATTTTAATTCATTTTTATTATGTACTTCATGACAACTTAAATACTAGAACCCAATTTGTATGCCCATGCTTATGTGCTAGTATCCGGGGGGTACTGTAGTTCATCTGAACATTCTCTATCCCAAACAAACGAAACGTCATGGTCACTCCTGAATCCTGGCTGGTGTTTGTTGTTAGTTGTTGAACATCGTTAAGCCGCTTTAGATGCCTTATAAAACATACTGCCTTTGGATGCATTTGGGTACGTTTTTCCAACCCGATGAGACGGCAGCGGCCTTATCAAAAGGTAGTTAAAGTTGCCAGAGACCGAGCTGCCAGTAAAAGCTTGTCGGACTCTACTCGAAGAAGTAGAAGGCTTTGAAAAACCCCTCACAATTTCATGACGTTTGGTCTTTTCCAGTAAAATAATACTAGCACATTTCTTTCAGACAAGTACATGTCAATTGACGAACGTTTGGTAATGATAGCGAATCCCGGCAACTGCCATCAGAAGTTTGACCTACTCGAAGGTCTTGAAACGACCTATTCAACGGTCCGCTCGAATGCCCATACAGGTCATTGACACCCGACCTTATTCACAAATTACGCCACTCCGACACTAGTCATGGCCTACACCGATTATATCACGCGAAACCAATCTTGAAGTAATCCCTCTCAGGAATATAGACCACGGTCCCATTGTCTGCATTCTTGAATATTTAATAGGTGTTAAAACAACGAGCGAGAATAAACATGAGGCGTAAAAATCTAACTCCCCAGACTCTGAGTGCGGCCTAAAGCAACGGCAACGGTTCCCCCGTTTAAGTACCACTTGATGGCTTATTGATTAGGTCCATTAATTAGCGCAGCCGGCAGACCTTCTCGCTCAAGAGAATGTAACCACCAGCCAGCCGCAAAGAAAAATGAATCAACTCAGTTCTGGCGACGCATGAACGGATAACAATTTACGCCCGCACAGCCGCAACCAACAAATTACGACCTTCGTCAAGGACAGTAAATACCCTCGCATGGCAGTAACCTTAAATTGTTTTCAGTTTTTAAATTTGTTTGGTCTTATCTTTGATCGGGCACGGTGGCGCTTAAAACCCTGTGCACGTACGAGTACACCTTCATATTTCCTTTTCGCTTATCAGCAACATCCAGCGCGTGTAGCACCACCCCACTCACGTCGCACACATGTGGGTCAATGGATACTTTACGGGCCGCCCAAGAGCAGACGGAGGATGCGGGTAAAGATTCCTCCCTTGAGAATGCAATTATGTTGCGCTCCTCCTGTGTGAAATTGTTTCATAATTAACTCGAGATCGATTCTCAAGTACCTAGACACATGACAGACCCGAGAACCACCACCTGTCTAAGGCAAGGAAAACAAATTAAATCACAGGGCCGAGCGCCAGCACTTGTGCGCGTCTAAATATAGCTTCGCCTTCGTTCCACCGTCTCATTAATCATTGCCGCCGAGTTGACACGGGAATCGTGCAAAAAAAAAAAATAAGCGCTTAAACAAACAACTGCGCGATAAGCGATATAAACAAATCGACAATCAGCCAGGAAGGGAGGCAGCCACTCCCGCAGCACACAGCTGGCGGCCAGAGAGGTGACCTTCGGCGCTGACCAGCTGAAAGGGTTGTTTCACTCTCGCCTCTCGAAGCGTAACCCAAACGCCAAACGCCAAATCGACGGAAAATTAATTGACGTTTCCTTTGTCCCCGCCCCGGTTTGTCGACAGCCAACGACCGACGACGAGCGATGATGTTTGCTCGTTGACCGTAAATGCGGGATAATTTGTTTCGAAAATTAATTCCATCCGATTATAACTGCGGCCGCCGCGCGCCGCCGTCTTCGTCTCTGCTCTGCCAGAACGGGTTTGACTTTGATATCCAAAGGTAAGAGTCCGAAGGCTGTGGAAATTTATTGAATCTTCTTTTGACGAGGAGTTAGACGAGAGGTTCGACGAGGGGTTCCCCATCAACCTCAACCACCTTCCGCCGAGAGTGCTTCGCTAGCCGATAAGACTTAGAGTGATAAGGCCGATGGGCGATGACGTAAGCCTCTTGAAGGTTGTGCAGTGCACGTTTGCGAAGGCATGTGACGTTCACGTAGTGCTGAGCTGAGCAGATACAATCGTATCTGTGTATCTTTGGTAATGAAAAGTTGACGTCAAGACCTGGATGATCCTCGGACGGAGGGAGGATGGTGGATGAAGGGATGGTGGTGGGTGGGGGGGGGGGGAGATGTTTTAATTTGATCGCTATCACGCATGTGGTTTGACTTGGCGCGTGCGAGTTTGTTTTCAGTTTGTGAACATTTCCTGTTTGACAGGACGGGTTTTTTTGCTTTGACGGAGGTCATGCTCGTTGAAGCTGGACAGGTGGATATTTATCACAGGATCGCATCTGCTGTTTTGATCATTGTCCAGCTTTCGGTTACAGGTAGCAGAGGTTTCCTAGGATTCGGATCTGCAGTAAAATGTCGTTTTTGGAGTTCAAGTTTGGCCCGAGATCAGAGTGAGGGCCTGCTCGAGGTGAGCGGTGCTGTCAGAATTGGTGAAGCGACTAGACTGTCTCCCGAGCCAAGGAGAGCATGTCGCAGGAAATGAAATTGGGCCTCGATTAGGTTTGGTTAGGATTAGGTAACATCTGAAGCGGTTCTGGCCCACTTAGATCCTCATTGCATCCGTTTTGATATCACTAGTCGTCAGCTTACACGCAGGTTCCTTTCTGTGGTATTAACTAAACACCTTAAAATACCCTCTCGCATATCCTGGATGTTGCACTCCTTTGCTGGGTTATAGGCAATTAGTATTTGTGATAAATTTAGGAATGTCCAGAATTTTTCTGGCTCACATTTCCTCTAGACTATGAAACGAGTAGCTGTCTAGACTGTTTGTGTTCCTTGTCCTTGCATGTGCTGGGCAGGTGACGAGGTAATGAGGCTCTTCTTCTCACCTTCTCCTTCGTCCCTGCAGTTCCTAGAAAAGTCATTGTAAGGCGTTCCCATTCTTCTGGCGTGTATGCCGAATACACAATGCCCAGTAATAACGCCAACTGCATTGCTAATATCCGTTCTACTTAATTTTTTGAGTATGCTTGAAGGTCATTCTGGGGTCCTGGGTCGCCGTGGCGTAGTGGGTTAGTGCGTCGACTCCTACGCAGAGGGTGCCAGGTTCGATAACCGAATTTACCTTTCGTTTACCTTTCATGGCTCCACCTCTTTCGAGTCACTCACAATGCTCAAAGAGTCTTCCTGTCTAGAAAAAGCTTCTCAACAACGCCGTTCGGAGTAGGCATTAAACTCTAGGTCCCTTCCACTCGTGAAGAGAACAACAGCACGCACAACACGATTGGTTGCTGAGAAGCTAGGCCCTGGCCCTCTACAGGCTGTAGCGCCACCCATATTTTATATTAAGGTCATTCTACCTTGAAGTCCTGCAAGTATTTAATTCCATCCACCTCCATTGGGCGTCGTTGCAAAGCAAATTGTTTGTTGTTTGTGGAGAGGGGTATGGGGTGTCCTGCTTATTTTCCACTGGCAAACCCATGCCTACTCTAACAGGCCCTTTCGTTGCCTGGAATACCACTATACCCAGGGACCCAGTATAGGATTGCATCTGACAGCTATCTCCCTGAGAGCTAGACGAAAAGGTTTTATTTTTGATGGTGTATCCAGAGCCTTGATGGCCGCCCGACTGTTTACGTACATAACGATAGATAGCCCGTCTATTGGGTTCATTGACAGTAAGCGGGAAGACTCTTGGATAGCTTTTACTTCTGTCTGGTTTATACTGCAGTGGTTATGCAATCGACGATATTTCCTGCGATTACGCAAGAACTCCCAGCTCGGTGCGTCCTTACGTTTTGGATCTCGATTAACCACCCAAAACCGATTGTTTAGAGCGTGAAAACCACTCGATTCATCAGCGTCCACACCAATAGCCATCACTACGCCCACTGAGATACATCCCAATGAGTCCTGTGAGAGAGATCTCCTCATTTCCACCGCCTTGGTCATCACATATCAACGAAATCCATTATCTCAATAAAAAACAAAGCCTATAAACCATCACAATTTATCAGACGATACGATAGCATTTGTCTGTGACGTTCTTTTTTTTTTGAAAGGAAACAAATTAAAGGCAAAATTATGTCTCTCCCTATGGAGCATTACAAGGCTGCCATAAAGTGAAGTTTTACAGCTTTACATTTGGGGCTTCCGTTTCTCTCGGTTTTTTTTTTTTTTGGTTCCACCGTGTGACCCTCTCCCAAAACAGAATGGGACATAAATCTATGCAACGCAAGGCAGTCGAGTGATAAAGTTTGCTGCTGAGCGATGATTGATAGCATAAACATGCCGTCGAGAGGCATTCAACAAATTTGTTTGGTATTCCCCGTGTGGCGGCGGTTTTGTTTCACGAGAGGAAACGACTGTATTCGGTGGGTGGTCAAGTTGGTGGTAGTTAACGAGACGGATGTGGAATGGAGTTGCTTGATGAATTGCCATTAAATGGGCGTCGAAGGGAAAAAGTTGCCACGAAGGTCAGGCAAATTCGAATTCAATTAAGATGATGAGTGGTTAAGTAAGCACATAGATAATGGCAGACCGTTGATAAAGCCGATCGATCAAAATAAACTCCTGCTAACGAAGTTTTGCTACTTTGTTATTTTTTCCTCCAAAGAGAAACTGTCTACGTAGTATTGAAGGGTTCATCTTTAAGGAAAGCAAAAACATTCCTAGCAAGTGCTTGGGAGACAGATACCTTGCACAAGTGCTGGCAAACAATGTACCTTCCGGAACTTGAACCGGAATTAACACTAATCTGTGCCCAATGGCACATCTTCGAATAAATCTTAAAAAGAGCTGGCGGAAGACCAGTTTAAATTGTGATCGTTGAAGATACCAAAGAAGATGTTAACTGAGAATGCTTTTTATATTCAAAATATAAGTGGAGCTATCTGTATCTTGCTTCTAAAGCAACAAGGGCAACGGAGCTATCTCTCAAAAAATGTCGCCAAGGGAGACATCAAAGCTCATGTCGATTAACGTGAGAGGCAACTACTTTTACAGAAACGTTGAGGAAATGCCACACTTAAATGTCGATTAACGTGAGAGGCAACTACTTTTACAGAAACGTAGGCGAAATGTCACACTTAAAGATACAAGACATAGCTAAGTTTATCAGGGAAACTAATTGGCTGTAAATCAGCACAGGAGTGGACTTGTCAAAGTAAGCCACTAGAATACCATTCGGAAGTCTCAAGGTTTACTTCATTTTCGTTAGTGTAGGCCCTTTTAAAAGGATCCGGTGGAAAGCACCGGGTAGTGATGGCAGAAAGGATCCAACAAGGATCTAAGTGGGCCACAACTGCTACAGTGGTGGCAATCACCCAAACCTAACCCAACGTGAGAGGTGGACTGACAGACATGTGACATTAACACCAGGGCCTCTCGGGTTTTTTACGAACCTAGATCGCCAATCGACGATTAGGGCATTATCTAGGCCTGAGCTTCGTAATTTTAAGTTCGATTAGGCATAGCTGCAAGAGTAGGTAGGTAAGCATAGGCATAGTTGAGGTTAGTTAGCTTAGTTCCGCGAGCCTTCTTCCGGTTTCTTTTGGTCGTAGAGGCATAGGCTTGAACACACTGTCTTCAGCTTCCTTCCTGTCACTACTCGTTTCTGTCAGTAGCTGTCCGTCTGTGGTCTGCTTTAGGGTGGTATGCTTTCTAACTCTTACTCCTTTGCCTATCGTTTCATCTTTCTTTTTAGCTAGTAAAAGGCACGATATTTTGATTCCAAATGTGCGGTGTTCGATGGAGGGGACAGTAACCACCACGTCCGACGAGCTGAGCCGTACAATCAACTTGACACTGAAGCTACCCGCTTGGCGTGCTGCAACTGAACGGCGAAGTTTGGAATACTTTTTCTAGGCAGATGCACTCTTTGGGTGGAGCGAATTAAAACTGAGAAAACACATGAGTCGAATATTTTCGTTAAAGGAAATACTCAATTTGCTGTGAATAAAAATTTCCTCAAAGTAGGTACCCTCCGTTCAGTTGACGTTTGAAAACTAGAGTTCGTGGCGTTTAAGGGTGAGTGCTTAGTCGGGTAAATGTGGGTGCAAAGTATATTCTAATAATAATAATATGGGTGGCGCGACAGTCCGAGGTGGACCTGGGCCTAGCTTCTCAGCAACCACTTGTGTTGTGCGTGCTATTGTTCTCTCACGAGTGGAAGGGAAGGCAAAGTATATTCAATAATGTTTTTAAATATACAAACGCGAAAACTAAAGAATTATTACTCATGCCCTTTTTGGGGACACAGGGGGTAATTTCAAGAACGTGTATAGGTTCGAGATTTGTAACATGGAATTGTTAAGTACTCATTTTCTTTCCGATATTCCTGAAAAAACCCGTGGTGACCTTTGATTATTTTGGATTTTTTGATGTAATGGGAAGATTGCCCGTATTTTTCTTATCGCCTTTTGATTTGACGCGTGCCTTCATCTTATCAATTGTTTTCTTTATTTGCGAGATGTTCAAAATAAAACCATGGTTTTGTATTTGTCCTTTTCTTGTTAGGTTTAATCTGTCAAATTATTCCTCTTCCGACGCAGTATTTTCCATTATTTCAAATTATTTTTACTTTTTTCTTGAAATCACCTCCTATGCACACTCAATTTCTACAAGCGATATTTGAACAAATTCCATCTTTACTCACACCAAACGGAGGAAGGACTCAGTTGTCAAAATATGTGAGCAGAGAGGATTCGTCAAACTTTACCAACTAAATTTTTATTCACACCAGATGGAGCATTTCCTCCAAAATGATAATGAAATGCTCACACTCAGCTTTTATTCACATCACCCTTTAACCACAACGGAAGGCACAATCTTAAAGTCAGTCTAACTGTTGGGGAATGCAGATATTACGAGCCGTGAAATGGGAAAAAAAGAGGAAGTGTATGTTGTCGAGCAAAAATTGACACACACACACAAATTGACAACAAAATGTCACGATCGACAGCTTCAATTTCGAGGTAGAATGGGTGTGTGTCTACCACAGACCAGGCATGAACCCGACAAATCCCATCGTAGTCGAGATCCGACGCTAATCGCCCTGTGGAAACAGGTCTTTCTACGGATTGTCGAAACAACTGGCTTCAAAATCAAGTTCTACAAAACCTTAATTTAGCCAGTCCTTCTATACGGAGCCAAAAGTGAGACGCAAAGCAAAAAAAGCAGAACTGATTCATGGTGCCTTCGAAAGAAAAATTGTGCGTCCGATATAAGATCCTGTCTGTGATCATGTCTCAGGAGAATAGAGAAGAACAAGGAGCCGCGACCTCCACGAGGTGTACCAAGATGTGGGTGGAGGGAAGACAAACAACTAGTCGAGTCCACCGGCTCGAACGCATTGACACTAATATTCCAGCTAAGAGGGTTTTCGAATTGGAGCATCACTGTTCCAGAAGAGGAGATAGACCAAATCCCTTTTAGGAAGTTGAAATAATCGCGATAATTGATAACTCGCTTGCGATAATTGATAACCAGCTTGCTCGAGACCGACAACAGTGGAAGTCAATATTATCTCCGGCACGGGACCGGGATAGGTCGCCGGCTTGCGATGTAAATTAATAAGTATGTAAGTAATAAATGGAGCAGTAATAAAGGAGCAGAAATCTCAGGATTTTTCAGACAAACCAATTTGAAAATTCGCTCAGGTGACACTAGTCGAAATCCAGTTTATTAACAAATTAAATGTGAGGATTGATGTTGGAACGGACAACGAGGTCAATCTCTCAATCTCTTGACAAGGATAGGTCAAGATATAACTCTGGACAGATCTTGGCTATCACTCTTGGACTAGCATGTGTAATGAGGCCCTACAGAAATTTACCTATGGTGTTGGCGTGCGAAATATTGTCGATCACACTGACTGCTGGCTTCTGGAGTCTCTAGGAATTGTCTTTGTCATGCTTTAGGGCCATTATTTTCGACATCTTTTTCCTGGCCTTCCCCACTCTACCGCCTTAAGGAGGTATTCCATTAAAAAAGAATGAACAAAAATAACTAATGAGACCGGCAAAAAAAAATCCCTGAATTGGACTCAAGGGAAAGAAAAAGTCTCAAAAAATGTAGTCTTTTGGAAAATATTTTTGGGTTTACAGTGGAGAGTAGAAGACATTTGAACGAAGCACCCTCTGTTATGGACAGAAGCAGGTTTTCTCACTCTGGTGTCTGAATTGCAAGGACTGGTGAAAATGAGGAATCCCGGAGCAAGTCTATACAAGAGATTTGAAAATGAGTGTTTATGGCTTCCACCATAAGGAGGAAATCGTGGCGATGGTCGTCGGAGTGGCTTAGATGGTTGACTCATAAGCCCGGGGTACAAGGTTCGATCCCCAAGTTTATCAACTATCACAATTCACGGCATCATCTCTTTCGAGTCACTGAGAATGCTCAAAGAGTATTCCAATCTAGAAATAGTTTTTAAAAAATTTGCGTTCAGAGTGGGAAAAGGCTTTGGGTCTCATTCACTCGTGATAGCACAAGGAGCCACGCACATCACCAGTGGGTGATATGACAAGTGACAGGTATTGTCAATGACATTTGCAAAATAACTCACTAGCATCCCTCCCCGAAGTCTGGTCTCATGAGATGCTTTATTTGAGAAAGGACGACTATTTTCCGCGAATTTCGAATTTACAAGAGTTTCATGATCAGTTTCAAAGGACACCGCCTCATTGCCATTTTGTTGCAAGGGTTTACTAATTTGTACTCAACAAACCAGAATGTCTGTGTTTCGGCACGAAGAACTTGGTCTTTTTCGACTCTGATCTTGTGGGACATCGAGTCTAAAGACGCCAACGATAAATATGCCACGTCCAATCCACCATTTCGAGAATAAACATAAGACTGGAGACAACTAGAAAGTGATCATCCTAAATGGAGATGTTTCAGATGTATGGCAAGGAAAAGCTACAAGCCCCAAGCCCGAAGGAACCAAGAAGTGTCTGATTCTCTGCCTTTGGCAAGAGGAACGCAATTACTGTGCGATGATGTGCAAAAACATCAGTTTCCTATTAGCTAGTGTCAATTCCTTGACTTAGATGTCGACTTTTCAAACATAACTCATTTCCCCAACCGGCCCTGGGTCGTGTTTGCCGTCACGATGTACATAACACACCGTGACCCACTTTCATTGGACAGACTCCCGCATCTTGCCCAAGACTGCCCACTGCCCGCAGCACAACACCATATGGCCCAACCGAAGTCAACGCAGGGCCTCGATAATTTCCAGCACTTCTCACCTTATTACAAACATTTACTGCTAACTGATTTACGGTTACTGCTAGCGCTGGTTGTTCATCAACCGCCACACCCCACCCGCAGGTAGCGCTCGGAAACCTCACTTTAGGTCTATTTTAAGAACCGAAAGAAAACCCCTCTAAACAATCACCAGTCGCGGGAAAAAAAAACGAGGGAAAACACGCTCAAAATAGAAAGCCATTGGAATTGAAACGTATTCACCAAGAAACGCAACGGAAAAAAGTGCTGCCAGCCAGCCAGTATGCTAACGAGTCGTAATGGCGTTCGACACGCTTCACAAATCGATTCGCTATGACGGCCGGCCTAGTCTCGTCCCGCGCGCCCATTACAAGCGGGACACACCACGGACTAATTAGACGTCACTTGGCAGTCATCAAGAGACGTGCTTAACAAGGAGTGGAGCAGACTTTTCGACACGGCCGCACATGACATGCAAGTAACCTGGCTTGACATCATTCCACGCAACGCACCGCGGCCGCGGTGGCAGCAACACTCCCGCTCGCGTTGGGCAACGCATTAATCAGCGTGCTGATAAAAATCTCTCATCCAGGCCGGCAATGCGAGATTGATTGAGGAAATCAATTTTCCTGTGCAGGCACGGTCCCAAACCGAAAAACGACACGTGACACGTTCATAGACACCACTCAGGGGCGTATTAACTTAATTAAACTGCGGCGCGTCTCGGTGATGTGCTCTTGTTTGGTTTGCGTATGCATTGCGAGTGCTATTTCGCATGTAACCGTATGTGAGTGTGTGCGGTGACGGCCGGCACAATTGGGGTGTGTCCACTTATTTATGCCTTTGTCTGTGCTTGCCGTTGTTTTGTTTTGTTTCGTTTTAATGTTCACCGGCATGGGATGGCGGCGGAGTTCAGGTGATGTCGGTCGTAGGGCAGCGGCAGCGATAAAAACTTCGAAATTTTGATGACTATTGCCGGCGACAAAGAAGAGGCGGAATCGACTTCGCAGAGGGTTTCTCTGTGGGACAGTGTGTGGGGCAAGGAACGCGACACTCCCGAGAAACTATTACTTACTTGCGGCGAACTTGGTGCGTTATTTTACGTGAAGTCTTACCTGAAAGAGAAAAAAAACAGAATGTTAATTTATACCTGGTTTGGTTGAAAAAAAAAGTTTATATATATATATATTCAAAGTGGGTTTATGGGAAGGTTTCATTTTAAACTTGGCAGCACTGGTAGTAGTGACAGCCAATTTGAAAATTTAGAGCTGAAAGTTTTGAGCACAAAGGTTTGCGATTTTTTCTCAAAATAAGTTAACACTTGGAAATTATTGCGAATTTGCTTGGAAAAACCTGCATCAGATCTCGAACCATACTTGTGCTCCCTCTTTATTGACGAGGCTCCTCTTTGCTTGGAGAGGAATAATAATAAAATGGGTGGGGGTACGACCTGTAGACCTACCTTCTACAGCAACCACTCGTGTTGTGCGTCTCACGAGTGGAAAGGACGTACAGTTTTAAGCCGATTCCGAACGGCCAAGTTTAAGAGACTTTTTCTAGACAGTCATTACTCCTTGACCGTTGTCAGTAACTCGAAAGAGGTGGCGCCGTGAATACTGTTTTGTTCGTACCGGGAATCGAACCCAGGCAGCGAGGTTCAATTGCGTAGGACTCAAGGACCCACAACGCCACAGTAAAAAAAAAAACGACATCTATGTCACAAGTCAATAACATCTGCGAAAGAAGACGTCACTTCTCCTTGTTGTTGTGGCGTCCCAACAACACATACTCCACACGAACTGAGCCCGACACCGATCAATGTTTCGTTAAGTTAGACATCTTCCTTCGAGCTGTGAAGCCTTTCTCCGGCTCTTTCTTTTTTGGCGTGGACACGACGGCGATAACGGCGATAGGATCTTGGACAACACCACTCCGGTACCGAAAATTGATTAACTGTATATTTTATAAAAGCATTAATCATTAGTTTCAAAACATAAATAAATATTAAAAATAATAAATTTTCAACTGGGAAGGATGTACAGTAGGCCCAATATTTAGCCTGGACCCAGGCACTGGAAGAACTTAAATAATGCGAAATATCTCGGCCTTACACTGGACTGTAGACTAAACTGGAAGCTCGGCACAGAAGAAGAGAGGGCAAGGAAGGCCATTACGTCTTTATATATGAGGAAGAAAGCCATTGGACACAAATGGGGGCTTCAACCTCATATGTCATCAGACCCATTATATGGTGGCTTATACTCAACTTCGGCACCCAACTAAATAAATTAAGGAAGGTACAGGCACCAGCCTGCATCTGCATAAGTGGGGCCCTTCACACTTCGTCCACAGATGCATCGGCAGTTCTCTTAAGCCTTACTCTATTAAATAACTATCAAGCAGCAACCAATTGCGCAGTGTGTCTTAAGGCTTGCTCTCAATGCGATTACACCTGCGGACACGCCAAAATTATTCACGAACAAAACCTCACTCGGATTACACTTCACCACGACACTTAATAGAGAATAACTTCGAAACCCTGATTCCCGACAGAGACCTGTGCTACGGCGGCACCAATCTCTTTTGTAAAGCAATACAATTCTACACAGATGGATCGAAGCTGGATGATGAAGAAGGAAGCGGAAGCGTTTTCTCGGATAGTCTCGATCTGAACAAATCCGTTCTTCTACCAAATCACTGCAGTGTCTTCCAAGTGGAAGTAATGGCGATTAGCGAAGCCCTGCCACGGCTAGGATGGAACTTGGTATCCAACCGCTATATCTGTGTCTTTCCGAACAGCTAGGCATGAATCAGATCCCTAGGATCGTTGTCTACGAACTCTTAACTGGTAATCGACTACCAGACATCTCTTAACAAGATATCCGAACAGTTCAGCAGTCGCCTGTGCTGGATGCCAGGCCATAGGGTCATCCCGGGAAACTACAAATCTAATGAGCTCCCCAAACGCTCCACTAGACTGCCAGCTGATGGACTTCCCTGTAACATGGATGCCCCTAAAGCTGCCTCCAATTTACAGCTCATTCATCTATATAAAGGGTGGTCCCCCCGTAATGCACGATGTTAATTGTGAGTCACACCGTAACGTCAACTTTTCTTGCCCAACTTAATTTGACTTGAGACTGAATTTGAAACTTTGTTTCAGTGTTTGACAAATTCAACCATGGAGAGTTACACAATTGAGCAGCCCCTTAATACCTGAAGCACAATAGTGCGTTTGCGCTGGCGTTGGCTTTCAACGCAAAAATTCAATGGCCATGCACAAAATACAGCGTCGACCTGCGTTAGTGATAAATGAGAGAGATGAGAGGATCGTAATAAAACGTAAAACGTAGTCCATCGCACGTCATAATTCAACATGTTGGATACTTCTTGACAGAAGGATGCGTTGTGAGAGAGATTTTTGAGAGATTTCTTACAAATTGAGAGTATTTTGTGTCAACTGTCATTTGAGAAACAAAAACAGCCGATTAAAAATAATTTAACGACAAAAGTCATTTCAAACGAATGTATGCAAAAAGGCGGCAATATTTTTCATCTGTTAGATGAGAGAGAGAACAGTTGATAAATTGAGTGTTTATTTTAACGCAGTGCGTCATCGTTACATGAAGTCGGCTGGCGCAGCGCACCAGTCTCTCTCGGGAGTTAAAAAAAATGCATTTCGTGGACTTCGTGATGTTTTTGGACAGCATAATCGACCAAATGTGTCCACAATCTGTAGAATTGTGCGCAAATTTCAGCAAACCGGGTCTGTAGGAAATGTGAATACAGCTATGCATGCTCGCCTAGTTCGTTCAGTGGCTTTTTGGTGTGGTTTATGGGCTGGTGGCTTCATCGGGACGTACTTCTTCGAAAATG
Source organism: Eristalis intricaria (assembly GCA_964034865.1). Taxonomy (NCBI): domain Eukaryota; kingdom Metazoa; phylum Arthropoda; class Insecta; order Diptera; family Syrphidae; genus Eristalis; species Eristalis intricaria. The sequence goes on from OZ035874.1 coordinate 51,578,525, forward strand.
AGGTCGGTCAAGCAGTTACCGTGAATGGTGTTCGCTATCGGGAGATAATAATGGACTTCTTGTGGCCAGAAATTGAGGATATGCACCTGGACGACATGTGCTTCCAACAGGATGGTGTCAATTGCCGCACAGGCGACGAACCAATGGCTCTTTTGTGCGAGAAATTCAATGGCCGCTATGTCAATTGGCCAACACGATCATGAGAACAATTCAAGAGCTTAATAATAATAATAATAATAACATTGGTGGCGCGACAGTCCGTGGCGGACATGGGCCTAGCTTCTCAGCAAATACTCGTGTTGTGCGTGCTATTGTTCTTTCACGAGTGGAAGGGGCCTACAGTTTAATGCCGACTCCGAACAGCGAAGTTGATAAGCTTTTTCTACACATTAAATACTCTTTGAACATTGTCAGTGACTCGAAAGAGGTGGTGAATTATGAAAGTTGGCGGATTGGGGATTCGAACCTGGCAGTACGCCATGGCGACTCACTCACTTCAAGAGCTTAAGGAGGAGATAATTGGCCACATTAAGGACGATGAGCCTCAATTATGTCTCAGAGTCATTGAAAATATAGATGTATTCCGCTGAAGCCGTGTCTAGCATTTAACCGATATCTCGTTTAACACATAATTGTCGTAGATCCCTCTTTCACAATAAAAAATATTAAAAATAATTCTCTGAAAACTTTTTTTTAAGAAATTTACTTCTTTGCCTTTTTGGCTGCAGCCACTTTCTTCGGTTTCGCCGCAGACTCTGTTGCAGATTTGGCTTTTGGCACTTTTGCCTTAGGCGCTGCTGCCTTTGGCTTCGTTTGTTTCGCTTTGACAACACTCGCCTTTTTAATACTTTTCACCTTTGATTTTTCAACCTTCTTCTTTTCAACACTTTTCCTTGTACCACTGGCAGTTGCTGAAGCAGATTTTTTCAATTTCCTTTTCTTTTTCTTTTCTCATCACGCGTTTTCGTTGGACCACCCTTTTCAATGATAGCCAATGACAGATGGCACTACTTGTTTAATCTCAAGCCAGATCTTGACCCAAAAAGATCAAATAGCCTGATCTCTCTGAAGATGTCCCAAATTAGCACCGCAGTGCGAATAATCCCTGGACACTGCCTACTAGGCCTTCACGCAAAGAGACTAGGCCTATAATCTAACGACTTTTGCAAGAGCTATCTAGACGAAGAGAGCGAAGAAAGCATCCATTACCTCCTTTGCAACTGTCCCGCTCTTGCCATGACTAGGATAGCCACTACATGCTCTTAGGTTAGGTTAGGTTGGGTAGGGGGGCTGCTAGTGCATTCACCAGCACACAGACCATATTGGTCGATTGTGATACTCCTAGTCAGACTACTGCCACTGATTGACTACTCCAGTGATAGTGCCGTTAGTTTGATCCCAACGACAAATGGTGACTGGACCAGATTTGGAAACCAGATAAAAGCGTATTAACTTGGCTTTCACTGGGATTCGAACCGGGGACTTCGCTAACCAGGGGCAGGCACTGTATCAACAGCGCCATCTAGTCGTTCTACAACATGCTCCTACTTCTACGACAGTCTTCTTAACGACAAAGCACCGACCAACGCACTGCTAAAATTTGTTGAGAAAACTGTCTGGCTGTCATAATTCACGGCAACCCTCTTTAATTTGAAACACCCAAGTGGCGGTACAGCGGGCCTATTTTGGCCTAAGTGCATTGAAGGCACTTTCTACCCAGTAACCTAGCCTGCTGTTTCCAATCGCGCACATCTAGTTGTTTCTGGTCTTTCACAAATCAGTCAACCTCGGTTGCTATCTCGAAACCGAAGATAAACATAGCTAGCGCCACAAAAACGGACTGTTTGGTGTGCTTTATGTGGTGATGAATAATTAAAACTGACATACTGACTTCTCAGACCAACAACCCATGGAGAGTCTGAGCTCCAGTCGTAGACGCGTTGCTTTCAGTCGAGGTCAAGACCACGTTGTCTTACGTCCGCGATCATTTGGTCTTCAAACTGGAGCTTCGGTCTTATTCTCCTTCTCAAAACAGGAGGATCGAACCTAAAGACGCCATATTCTAGACCTTTGGTGTTGATGTGCTCAATTTGCATGAGCCACTATCGCTCTCCGAACTACATTCGCTTAGAGATGGAATCCTTATGTCCTAGTGAAGGCTGCCCCCAGCCTTGTTGTAGATTGATGGACTCATTGGCCGTGATTCTTTTTTACAGAAGAGACTGGCCATGGATTTGTTAGTCTCTATTTTTTCAAAGAGGAGACTGGCTGCCGCTCGCTTTGGATCGATAAGGATTACTCGACGTTTTTTTTTGGATCCAGGACGGCGTAGGCTTCACGAGGAAGAGTCCTAACTTCAAGAAGATTGAACGTACGGCCCACGACCTCCAGACAGTTTATGAAGATCGACCACTGTGCGTCGGCTGCATCATCCAGAATAAGATTATGCAAAAATCAGGTAACTTGTTTCAAGGTCCTACCAAATGCTAGCCGAACTCAACCTCCAACATTTTCCATTTCAAACCATTTAGTTTGCCATCAATCGCCGTTTGCTTGCTTGTCAACCCGACTGTTGGGAGCACTTTCAACTTTTCCATGTACACAGACATCGCTACTTCCTTCTTACACATCTGGAATAGTTATACGGTGGTGTTTGACTGGAATTTGGGGTAAGTTCCGCCGCCAGACAATAAACAGAGTTACACCTACAGCCACATCGCACACAAGTGAGTCATTTAAAGGCCAAACACCTCTTACGTGTCTAATAGATACGCGACAGGGCGTGTTGCAGCAACACCAACAACACCATCGCCACCTCCACCCCCAGTCCGTAGGGGTGGGGTTCGAATTTTATTCGAAACGCTCGACTGTGTTGTGTCTAGGCGCACAGTTGGCAACTTTGAACTCTCTGCCACCCAAAGTTGCCGGTTTGGGCTAACGACTGTGTGCCATGTGAATGCGACACTAAACGAAATGCATTACGGGAGCGGGACACTATACTCCAGTGCATGGCATGACGAGGGATGATGGGAGCGATGGTCGTACGCTTCTGCATCTCCCCGGAGAGAGAGCGAGAACGAAAGAGAACATTCGTGCCTGCGTTATGACACCGAGGGTGGGTGGAAGTTTTCTTGATTTATGAACTACTGCATGGGAAACTGTCAGAGCGAGTGCTTCGCCGGGCTCTACTAAATTAAATTTATAAGGAATCCCGGAAGGCCGCTGGCATGGGTGAGTCCTACCCACTCGGGAAGATAAAATTAGCCTGCAGTGGGGCGGGGTGTCCAACAGTGTAGTGACATTCGAAAGTGGCGAGAGGAGGATTTCGATAGACACCGACGCGACGCTACGATTAGAATGTGTGGCATTCCTTTCGAACTTTGGATCATTATTCGTTGGAGTTTTTAAGTCGAGGCATTTGTCATGGGATGGTGACAGGGGGTGAGAGGGAGAGAGAGTGAAAGGTGCTGGTGGCATGAAACTTTCTGCACCACAGCACGTCTCGTTCATCTGGTGGTTCGTTTTGGTTCCATGGAAATGTGATGGAATTTGAGACACACATGGGACACGATTTGTTATTGTCCAGTCAAATTTGTCGGAAAGTTTTAAGGCGACTCTGTGCAGTCCTGCGACTGAACCGATATGTCTGTCCTCGAAAGACTAATTGATTATTCTTCTTTGCCAAGATTGAAAGGGACCAAGGTGACGATTCTTAGGATCTGCTTCATCAATCATAGGTTCTGAGTTCCTCGATAGTCTGGCCAGCGGTCTATGAAATAACGCTGGCTTCGATTTTTGACACTGCTTCCAATCATTCATCCTCACCCAAGTTGTCTGTCGTCCTCGATCACTTAGTCCTTCGGTCACCTTCTCATCCCCTTGACGCGTTCACCAAGAGCCAGGGTATGTCCATGTCCTTGCACTCACACAGCCTCAACAGAATGACCCGAATACTTGGTGTCATCACAAGCCAGTGATAATAACTTCTCGACACATTTCATCTTGCTGCTTCCACAGTTGATGTTTCAAAACAACGTTCACGCCAAAGATTCATTACCCTGACCAGCAGAGTGGACGCGGGGCATACTCGCGTCGGGCCATCAGTCTTGTTGATGGATGTTTACGAGACTTTGCGAACGGCAGCGGGCTGCATCACAATGAAGGATAAAAGTCGCAGAGGACGGTGGCTGAGTGAAGACTTCCACTGTCGCTGTCATCATCATTTTTGGGCGAATTATGTTTGCCATTCAACGCGAATTATTTCGCATTTAAAGTTGATGAATGCAATAAGTTTTCGAGAGTGTAGTTAAGATTGTCAAGGGAATTCGCAGGCATGTCAAAGTTTATGTCAATTCTGTAAATGGATGGAAAGTCATTCGAAGCGCAATTGAAATTGACGACAGTGGATTTAAACGTAAATGAAGATGTGAAGTCCTTTTAATGGTCCACCATAAAAAGTTAAAATATCACGACCTCACATTGGTTGTACTGAAGTGATAAAGTCCGATCTTCGCTCTGCGGTTTCTAGGAAGGGCGGCCAGGCCTTATTCCTATAAAGAAGTCCTCTACCTCGGCAAGGTAAAGTCTAATGAAAGCTAACCAGCATTCTTACGGGCCTCTTCGACTTGAATTACCATATTAACAAAATAAGCCTGTGAAAAAACAAGGAATGTCAGCTTTGCCTCGAAAAGAATGACCCATCCGACCACACTTTATGTGAATGTCCGGCACTACTCTACGTGGGTAAGAAGCGTATGGAAGTCAGCTCCGGCCCGATAAGTCTTCGAGTCCAGACCTGTGGGACAACACAAACGAATAACGCCCGAGTTTAAGATGGATTACCCACCTGGAACAGGACCTCAACCAACTTGGCGTGCGACACGGGAAAGAGATTATGGTACTCGGAGAGGGTTGTTAGTTGAGGCCCAGGTTCACCTCGGACTCTAGAGCAAAATAAAGAAGAAGTCCGGCGCTTTCGCCGGCTCGAGATACTCACTTCAGTGAAGGTAAGGAAATCCAAGAGATCAAAAGGGAAAAGTAAGGTGTTGAAGTGACCTGAACAATGTGCAATGGATTGAGGAAGCTGAGCCTATCAGGCAAGAGTCCCATTAAATTAGGTTAGGTTGTTTTTTTCTTTGGTTTGCGCCAGTGGGTGTGGAATCTTCTTCAAGATACTGGTAACCCGTGTTACCAGCATGAACGATTCACGGGATATTATTCTCCTTTTTCCTCGCGCCTACGTCCTAAGCCACACCTCTGCACACTTCTACCACTCTCCCCGCGGAACTGCCGTTAGGCATTACTTAGCATATCACGCTATGTGATCTATATTTGCCAATTCGGCCTTTCTTTCTCTTTCCAGCCTTCTTAGCTCGATCTGCACCCTTGTAATAAAGGAACATGTCACCAGCCATTTGTCAGCTGACTCCATAATATGGCTAACTAGGAGCTCGGGAGTTGGTAGACTTCCTCTCGCCACGGCAAAGCGTCTGCAATGGAATATTACGTGCTCTGCGTCTTCATATTCGCGCGCGCATTCTGGACAAGTGGGTGAGCTGTCGTGACCGAATCTGTGGAGGTATTTTCGGTAACCCCCATGGCCCGACAAGAACTGCGTGATGGTGGTAGGTGGTAGTTGCAGTTCCCGTGAGCTCTCGCTGTCCAGGCTTCTATCCTGGGTATCAATTTATGGGTCCATATGCCTTTGGTTGTGGTGTCCCAACTGGTTTGCCACAGTGCCATTGATGTAGCCCTTTCTTCCTTTTTTAGACCTCTTGCGCTAGTCTCCGAGTGATTTGCAGATCTCCGTAGGTAGATCCTTTGCATTTCGGTGGCGAGAATGTCGATCGGGACCATACCCGCAATGACGCAGGCTGCTTCGTACGAAATTGTTCGGAAACCGCTGATTGCTCTTATCACGCAGAGCCTGTATGATGTCGAGAGCTTCCTTGCGGCTTCGTATAGAAGGATTGAGCTTACCACTGTGGAAAGCAGGAGGTTAGGTTAGGTTATATTAGGGTGATTGCCGCCACAGTTGTGGCCCACTTAGATCCTCGTTGGATCATTTGTGCTATCACTATTCGGTGTTTTCCACCGGCTCCTTTTTAAAAGAGACCACTCACGAAAATGAAATAAACCTTGAGACTACCTAATGGTATTCTAGTGGCCTATTTTGACAAGTCCACTCCTGTGCTGATTTACAGCCAATTAGTTCTTGTATCTTTAAGTGTGACATATCCTCTAGGTTACTGAAAACGTAGTTGCCTAGCATATTTTTTCTAATTTTTGCAAGGGCTGGACACGTGCCGAGGAGATGAAGCGTGCTGTGGCTACCAGCTTTCCATAGATGTCCCTGGGAAGAAGCTCTAGCAATGTGTCCATGGCGGCTGTGGGGGTAGATCAAAATGCCCCTGTGATACAGATACACTATGATCTGAGCTTATCATATTAGGCTTATCAATTTAAGATTGGATTTGTTATTCAGTGCTGGGCACCAAACAAGGATACCGTCCGTTAAGGTGGGTCTAACAACAGCCGTTTGTGAGCCATTCTTGGTTTAATTCCCCGTGTGCGGTCAAGGGTTGTCTTTCATGTGTAAATAGCTGCCGCCGCCTTCTTAATGCGTTCCTTAATGTTTGGTTTCCAGCTTAACTTGATGTCTCAGATTACTCCAAAAGCTGAGTTCCTTTCTCTTCAACTTAGAGGGCTCTAGCGGAGGTATGATACGTCTTCTCATAAAAAGTACGAGCTCCGTTTTGGACGGGTTTACGTCCAGTCCGGCTTTTCCCTTCCACTTCTCTATTTTGTTTAGTGAGACGTTCATAATATCCCTAACGGTGTGAAGAAATTATCCCTCTAAAACTAGGGCAATGTCGTCTGCATGGGCTATTGGCTTAAGACCTGTACGACTTAGTTCCTTGAGAATTTCGTCTACTACCAATATCCAGAGAAGGGGGAGAGTACCACCCTTGTGGGGTTCCCTTAAATACCTTCCTGGTTATATTGTGGTGACCTAATTTGGACTGGATATACCTTCGGAATAGGATATTGCCAATCCATCTACGAATACTATCTACTACATGGAGTCTATCTAGAGCGCTGCTTATTGCCTCAAACTTCTTCTTCATTTGGCGCTACAGTCCGGGGTGGACCTGGGCTAGCTGTCTCCAGTGTCGCACGCCAAGTTGGTTGAGGTCCTTTTCCACCTGGGTGCGCCACCTTAAACGCGGGCGTCCTCTCTCATTGCCTCAAACTTAACGTTGTTAAAAGCTCCATCTATATCAAGAAAAGCAACCATTGTGTATATTATTTCTTAATGAGTGTAGAGTGTGGAGTATCTGAAGCTGATACTTTCCCTGATATGTAGATCCACTATCTTTTCCAAGGTTTTCAAGAGAAAAGATGAAAGGGTTAAGGGACTGAAGCCTTTTGCTAGGCTGTGTGTGGCTTAATTTAGGAGTGTGGTTAAATCTTAAGCAGCTGTTAAAAATAGCCTTCAGACACGGCAGTAATGTGTCCAGTCCGTGCTTTAATTCAGCCGGTCTGTCGTCGTCTATACTTGGGGGCTTGTAGGGCTCGAAGCTTTAAACTGCTCAGTCCAGCTTGGATTTCGTAAGGATTCCATCCGGTACGGTACTGCTTCGTTGCAGTTCCGACTGCGAGTTGCTGTTGTTATGTTTTTTATAACAAATTGTTTATTTTTAATATTTATTTATTTTTTCAAACTAATACTTTTATAAAATATAAAGTTAGATAAATTTCTTCGTGTCGCCGACAAAAAAGAAAAAACCGGAGAAAGACTGTTTGACAGCTCGAAGGAAGATGTCTAACTTAACTAAACGTCGGGCTCTGTTTGTGTGGAGTAAGAGTTGTAGTGACGTCACACTGTTATCTGTTTCGTTGGGATCTGTGTTCCCGAGGAAGTGTGGGGCGATTAAGACCTTAGGGGTTTCCTGAACGGATTTCGTCCATTCTCCTTCTGACGATTGGATAAACGTAGGCATGGTCGGAGATTTTGAGAGTAAATGTCTCAACCGACCTCAGTCCAGAAAGTTTTCCAGGCTTCCTTTTGCGCGGTCTTGACCTCTTTTTTGTAGTTCCTGAGACTACGCTTGTAGAGATCCCAGTCCGCTGTTGCCATTGAGAATTTTGCTCTGTTGAAACACCTCCTGCTTTCCTTGCATAATGCAGACAGAGTCCCATTAATCAATACGTACCTCACCTCATTTCAGGTCTTCAGCTCCTCCGAATAAACAGACAAAGACCGAGCTATTATCGCCACCAATGCCAAGAATATGTAAACGTTCAAAACTGTAGGTAGATTAAGGAAGGGGAGTGTGATGGTAGAACATCACTTCCCCTCGGAGGCCTTGGGCCCATCGTGAATTCCTTCACCTATGGAGTACGCATTCTGAATAAAACCTATCCTGTATCACGTGATGGCTTGAACCACCCTGTGCTCTTTAGAAATCTTATAAGGGCCGATATATACGCATTCGTTAGGTCCGCTGTCTCTGTGAAGAATCTGTGGCCCCGCCAAGCAAGGCGCCGGTTCTGGAGAGCTGGGCAGTGGATCGTTTCGGTCTCTTCCTCGTCACCGCAGCTCCGGCAGAAATCGCTGGATTCCCCATTCCATTTTCAGAGCATTGCTCCGATGGGGCAGTGTAAGGTGATCACTCCGACGAGCACACGGATTGAGTTGCGGTCCAATGTCGGGAGCTTCTTTGTCACATGACTAGATCAACGTGGCCAAAGCTCAACAACGGCAAAACAGTCTCTCTTGCGAGCCCAAACGAGTTGGCTTCTTTAAGAATGGTGTCAAAACTGTAATAGAATAGAAGCTTTTCTTCACCCGATCCTTCGAGGGATGCTCGACAAGTCGCTGACTTTGGTGCAAGATGGCGCCCGCATTGCATCTAGGATTCTCCGACACATTTGTTTCTCAAAAAGAGCTTTTAAACATTAAGTTGCCTACATTGATTTGTGATATTTGGCGAAAAAAAAAGAAGAAAAAACTGAATTTTGTGTAATAATAAAGCTCTCATTTTTACGCGCTTCGAATTAAGCTGTTAAATAGACTGAAGACGGACTTAAAAAGTCGTGTGGAAATTCTCCTCCCTCAGATGGAATGGTGCACATGTGATGCACGGCAAAACGTGTTAAAACGCCACAATGGAAGAAATGGCAAACAGAATCCATAATTTTGTGTTGGGTGATCGATGGATCGATGGTCCGTAGTTTCATTCGAATCCTGAATGACTATTTCGCCATGAAACAATTGTCGGTACGAATGGATACGGATGAAGCACAAAATTTCGAACTCTTCAAGTGCAATTCAAATGAATCTTATCGGTCCAATCAAAACCGGAGAGGCGAACATGCTTCAAAAAGGCAAACGCGGTGCATTAAGTGAATATTGTGACGAGTTTGAGAATTAAGATTTTTCGGATAAGTTAAGGAGCAAGTTCGAATGTCAGGCTAAAAGGAGAGACTACTGCGGAATACGGACTGCCTTGGAAAATAAATTTAGTTTCATTTCAGAGTGACTGACTCATCGAACAGCGCACTCATTCGTCCAGATTCCGCACGTTAAAAAAATACCAATACAAGTTTACGCCCTCTGGAGCAGGATTTTGCAAGTGTGTCTCACGGTTGCAGTGGCTTGTTTCTGGTTCTGTATCTCTACTGCCACGCCGAGGTTGACGAACTTCTTCCGCGCATCGAGATGTGGTGTCTATTATTGTCTAAATTTACTAGACATTAACCAATTCGTGTTCTAAATTTATGACTGTGACCAAGATCAACAGATCTACGTGTAGACAGACAATGCAATCATAAACTAAAGAGGTTCGGGGCGCATCCTGAATTTGTGAGAGATACAGACAGAACACCCGAGTGAGATGTGTAACGCTGAACAAACGCCTCGACGAGACTGTCCTCAAACAAGGCGGGTAGAGGGTATGGACAACTCAAATCAGGGTCGAACCTGTGGTACAACCCAACACCCCGTTTAAGGTGGCGCACTTAGGTGGAGAAGGACCTCAACTAACTTGGCGAGCCACTTTGGAGGCAACTAACCTATCTAGAGATCGTGCTAGTTGGAGAGGCATATTGGTTCAGGCCCAGGTCCTCTTCTCGTAAAGAAGAAGATCAGAGAAATGTTTGATCTGAGATGCTCGCGTAATCGACTGGGAGAACACTGACTGACGACTCACGCAAAGATGACAAAAAGAGATCGTGAACTGCCAACACCATCTTGAGAAAGTTAACCCCCGCTTGCTATTGAGCCACCTCCATCGAAAGGTTATGTCACATTCCATAAAATCTGGGGCGCTGATGCGATCACTTTGGCACTTCTCTTGACCGTGATCGGAGTCTCCGAAACTCTTATCGCTTCAACAATCTTATCTGCTTCAATGGCAAGCAAACCTCGAGCTCAGATGGATCACCATCATCCACTTACGAAATCGCAGCTTTCTCCGAATCTCACGTCTTCTCACTAAACCCGTCCAACAAACAAGACACGACAATCTAGGACGTGACGTGACCTCCCTAGGCAGTGGACACGTGTCAAAATCGACATCAAGAGCTTACAGCATAATTAATTGCGATCATTAGCGCTTGGCGGCTAATTAATACTATCGCCCGACAGCGTCACGCTCCGAACCGATTCGATGGATGTTTGTTTGTTTTTGTTTCTGCCCCGGCATACGCAGCTCTTGTGATGTTAGCTGACGACTGACTGTCCAACTTGCCATCTGATGGACAACGCCTACTCTTCGCCTCCATCGCCGTCGGAGGAGCGGCTGTACACAATCGCAGCTAATGAATCAAATTCAAGAGAACTTATCTTTCGATTAACGAGGTTATTTATTTATGCGACGTCGGGTGTGGGTGAATGAGAGAGAAGTTCGCTTGTCCAACAAACACGTTGAATGGCATCAGAGAATTCCACTTCCCTCAGCCAGGACAAAACTATTGTGTGCCAGATCCAACAAGAGGATTAAATTATTACTGGGCGACAAGGTACTTGTAGCTCCCCCTCTTCAAACTTGATTGGATTGCCGACCGGGTGCACTCCGGAGTCCGCATTTCAGAAGCATATTAATTTCGAATTAAAATTCCTTTCAAGGCCAACATCCTCGACAGTGTTTGAGTGTGGGGAGGGAGGGAACCGAGCAATCAAAAGTTTAGCGTGGCACGTTCGTGCGAGGAGCAGATCTCCTCAGGAGAGCGTATCTGCTTTCGGAAATCGGAGGATAAAATTTATATCTGCGACATGGTGAAGTGAATTTGTGGTTCCTGTGCTCTCTGCTCTTTGCATATTTTATCCGTCATCGGTTTTCGAGGGGTTCTTCCTGCGGAAGATATGCAATTTCCTCGCTGATGATGGGGTAATCTGAGTGTGCTAAAGTTTGCCTGCGAGTCTGTGTGTACTCGAGGTTTTACGTCGTGTCCTTGAGGGACATTGTAGTTGGGACAATGTGAAACGCTGACAATATAGCAAAAAGGTTTCATCATTCAGAGACTTTAGAGCTCTCGAAGGGTATCAACCAATTGGTTGTTGATGTGCAGACTGTAAAGTGAGCGAAAGCGAATGTAATTCTTTGTATGAAAGTGAGGTTTTACTTCAAACAAACAGCGAATCATTCACGTCGGAGTATGCGGGAATGCATTTCATAAACACGAATTTGAGAGCTTTGACGAGGGATTTTTGAAGAAGTTTAGACAAATGCCCGCTATCAGAGGATTCATGAAGATAGATCTCTACAACCATTCAGATGATAGAGCGACAGAAGGTATGCATGCACGATGTTCATACAGAAGCCCTTTGTGACTCATTTCAGAAATTGAGACAACAGACGAGACTAAAAATTGAAAAGTACCTGCTTCTCGTTCGCATACGCCTCCAGATATGTGATGGGCAGAATCGAATGTCTTATCAATCGGGGCTTTAGTAATACAGATATTTTAATAATCGAACAATCAGTCGATAAATAACTACTAAAAAATACAGTAGCGTCTGATTGTGTTCTCTAAAGAGTGAACAAAAAAAGCTCCTGGCTAATGCACCTTGTCATTTGCCCGAGCTTGTATTAAAAATAGATGATGGTTCTATTTTCACAGTATACATATCACCAAGCGTGACATCATTGATTCAGCGATCCGTATTACAAGGCTCTATTACAGAGAAAGTCTGTTAAGATTAGCAACTCGAAAAATAAATATTTCGGATTACTTAAAGTACTTAAAGTTTAAAAATAAAAGACGCAGTTTCTAGCGTGGTGTCACTAAGAACTAGACGTCATAGAAAAATGTTGGCTGAATATTTGCCTCCGATTTGCACAGGGTCTCATAAAGAGGCAAATATTCCTTTTACCTTGATACGGGATGAATTGAGGCAGTAGCGAATTGCGAGATTCCAGAAGTAAGTCTTATTTGATTACGAATATCATACACATCATAGCTAGATACCACTCGATTTTGCTTAGGTAATACACTCTGCACTGACTCTGATGTATTATCAGATGGAATGCAATTAAAAACACATAACTGCAAATGCCAGACGAAGCTGAATGCAAGGATATTACTTCTGATGACAATGAATTGTTGAAAGAATCGACCCACCAGTCTCGGTCAACGATAATAGCGACTGAATCTTTGAAATTATTGATAAAGCCGGAGAATGGGCTAATGTCATGACATACTAGTTTTGAAAACAAAAAAATCTGTGCAGTGTATTGCTAAATACAAAATAATAATAATAATAATATGGGTGGCGCGACAGTCCGAGGTGGACCTGGGCCTAGCTTCTCAGCAACCACTCTTGTTATGCGTGCTATTGTTCTTTCACGAGTGGAAGGGACCTACAGTTTAATGCCGACTCCTAACGGCGAATTTGAGAAGGAATACTCTTTGTCAAGTTTAAGTCAAGTTAAAGGTGTTAAATTCGGGTATCGAACCTGGCACCCTCTGCGTGGGAGTCGACGCACTTACCCACTACGCCACGGCGACCAGTAAATACAAAAACGACCGCTAAATACAAAAACAGACCAAAATTAAGGATTTTGTTAACTAAACAAGAAAATAGAATTTGAATCTTAATAAATATCAATAAAATGACTGCCCGAGTGTATTTTCTGGGTAAGAACACACGATTGGATTGGACATTTCGTTTCTTAAAATCATTCGAATGCTTACAAACTACCACTTTACTTTTACTTTTTTCCTGATCGGAAGTGAGACGGGTTCTTTTGTGTAAGTAATTAGAAGTTGGTTAGAATCAATGTTCTCATTCATCATTTGAATCCACCGATGACTTAATATTATACTATGTCTTTCGACTTAACCTAACTGCTTGTTTAACGAAATGAAAATCAATTTAAATGTACAACTTTATATTAAGAAAAAATTGCAAAAAAAACTTAATAAATGAACTGTTTTATTAAAAAATGTATATACTAACTTACATACTACCTTAAAAATAACTTACACTAACTTAAGCTAAACGACATACATATGCATATGTATATATATGAAGATATATACAAATGCATACCCATATACTTAAATATATACATTGTATACACATGGGTACACACTCGTATACGCATGTGTATACTTATTTTTTTTTTTATATTTTATCTTAAAATCTACCTTACACTACACTAGACTATGTAGGTCGGCCGTAGGTTGCTGCTACTAGATCTGCATCTACTTCGCTGCAAGACAGCGACCGACTGCTCCCACACGGAGATCCGCATTACCCTTTCTACCCAGGGTCTAAAGGGTTCGACGAGGGAGTTCCTTCGCTCCCCAGCCACCAGAATTTTCGATACTGCGTTGCAACAACCTGTATATCCCGCCTTGAGACCGCCATACTGAACCGGAGGAGGCCTTCCTCAGCTCGTTGTGTGACGGAGCGGTCGTGGTTGAGTCGCCCATCCACAGTTGAACGGGCGGTATGAAAGAGGAGCGGTACCGCATTTATGTCTTGTATCAGACCGTTCATGTCAAAATAGAGGAATGCTTCTGGAGGGGCAAAGCGATTGTGCCGTACCCTTTCGTGGTATTGGGGATTGGGGTAGTAAGCCCCAGAGATCAGATTATTGACCGAGTTCATCGCTCTAGCAGTATGATCTCGAGTCAACTTCACCAGGAAATTATCCACTCTTATCAGGTTTGCCCTGTTGTATAAGACCTCATTGGAATAGAATTTTATGTACTGGGACTCTGGAGTTCTATAAAGAAAAAAAAATCCACCGATGACTAGTAGAGATCGTATGGTGACAGGTAAGACTCAGATTTGAAGCTGACAAGAGAATATTAAATAATCTGGGGAACATCTTGGTGAATTCCTTTCATCCTCCAATAGTAGTGTTCAAGATTGAATAATACTATATCGAATTATATTATAATTGTTCAGTTGCATGCATTAAATTAATTTATTATTATCTACATTATCGGCTCACTGCCTTACCAACAATTATGTACTAAAATAAAGTTAATTATTATTACATAATTATTATAAATGTCAAATGTCAAATAAAGAAGACACTTCTTCACAAGATCTCGGTGTGATTAGTTCAATAAAGCATCCGCAATTTATAACGTTTATAGGTGCGCGTTTTATTACATATATCCTTTTTTCTCTAAGAACAAAGGTTTCTTTTGTTCCAACCCAAAACTAACTTATTTCAAGTAGGTACTTGTCCTGATTCCTTGGACTTTTTGTGGGCTAATGCCTCACGCTATTCTATTAAATTTCATTAGATTCTCCACAGAATCTGCAGAGACCTTCCTCTGATACCCCTATCTTCCTTAGGTGCTCACTGAATCTGCAGTGCCCTGTTAGATTAGGCTAGGGTGATTGCCACCACTGTACCAGTTGTGACCCACTTAGATCCTGGTTGGAACCTTCGTGCTATCACTTCCCGGTGCTTTACACCGGCCCCTCTTTAATTCAAACGGACTACACTAAAGAAAAGAAAATAAACCTGGAAACTGCCTAATTGTATTCTAGTGGCCTATTTTGACAAATCCACTCCAGTGCTGATTTACAGCCAGTTTGTTTTCCTGCTAAACTTAGCTATGTCTTGTATCTTTAAGTGTGACATTTCCTCTAGGTTACTGAAGAAGTAGTTCCTTGGTATATCATTTCTAGTTTTTGCAAGGGCTGGACAAGTGCCGAGGAGGTTAAGAGTATTTTCTTCCTCCTCCTCGTCTCTACAGTAGTCTTTGTGGGGGGCGCCTATTCTTCTGGCATGGATACCGAGAAGGCAGGAGCTAGTGATATTGCCCACTACGTTCCTTATTACATTCCTGTTTAGTTTTAGTAGTGTATTTGTTTCATTTTGATTTAGTGAGGGATAAATAAGACTTGTATCTAATTCCATCAATCTGCAATTAGCAGAGTCGCAGGCATCTGAAAGTAACATGGTATTTATTACTTGGAGTGACAGATATGGGGTGTCCTGATTATTTGTCAGTGGTAGTCTCGCTCCTATTCTTGCTAACTCTATGCCCAGGTATAGGGTTAGGTTGCATCTAACCGATACCTCCCTAAGAGATAGACGGCAAAGTTTTACCATCTTCGATTTAATTGATGGTGTATCCAGAGTCCTTATGGCCGTCTGACTGTCTATATGATGACGGTAGATAGCCCGTCTATCGGGTTCATTGATAGGAAGCGGACAGCCTCTTGGATAGCATTAACTTCTGCCTGGAATACACAACAATGGTTGGGCAGTCGAAAAGATAGGGAAAATTATATGCCCGGCGACGCCGCGAATACACCTAGTCCGGTGCCCTCGCTGCCATCTGTGTAGATCGTCAGGTAGCCTGGTTATCTTACCAGATCTTTTTTCCCAATTTTCTCTGTCTGTGATAAGTGTTTTGAACCCAAACTCATTAAGAAGCCTGCTAAGAAGCCTTTTAGAATACGGATTGCTTATATTGGTACATGCCTCAATCCTCTTTCGGCTGTATTAACCCAAGATTTGCTGCTTCATGCCATGACCGTCTTTCCAAGTTTCAACCTGGTTCCACTAAGATTTGCTGCTTCATGCCATGACCGTCTTTCCAAGTTTCAACCGGGTTCCTTATTTCTAGTTCGATAAATTCTTCTCTGAGGAAATTGTCACCTACAGTGCAGCTTGCTTCGGGGCCTCTAAAAGGTTCCGATGGTGCTCTTTGGCATAGATTTCCGCTTGCCAATGGGTTCGATTTGAAGTACTTAGTCCTGGGTTCAAATGTCCGTGCATGTTACCATTTTAGCCGTGTTGCTGCTAATTCCGTGGACTATGGAATCACTCCTCCAGTCCTTTTTGGTGTTGGCCTTAATTGTAAACATCTTTTCGAAACTGAATTTCCATGACTGCCTGTCCGTCTGTATTTGGTCCGATAAGCAATCTCTAGCAATACAAGCTGTCAGTGCAACTTAAAAAGTCGGCTTATGCGGTTTATGGGCCGATGGCAAGTATTTTTTTTTTTCCAAAGATGACAGTGGGAACAACAATGACTCCCGTTATCGTTGACTACTTCCGTACTTTTTTGTGCCCAAAATACATGGGGTTCGACATGTGGTGCCAGCAAGACGACTCTACGTGGTCACATCACATGGATCAATGGACCAATTGAGAAATAAATTCGGTCGCTCATTTAAGACCGATAAATCGACTTTGCCATCCGATGCCATTAGATATTTAGGTTTTTAAGGTTTTTAAAGAGACGTCAAATATTCGTCTATGCCATAAAGCAACGTCAATTGCAGTCTTGAAAGACTACATTGACGTTAGGCAAAAGGGACTGATTTAACTGGTTAAAGACTAAATTATTTTGAAGGGAAGCTGTTGTGCTAGACTTAAGTCGTTAATACCAAACGAAAGAGAAACCAAAAACTGAGTTAAACCTAACCAAAATCTATTTCTTGACTTAAGACCTTTTTGCCTAACGTTTTATTAGTGAGATAATAGCGAATTGCTTTAAAAAATGTGAAGTTTATTTTATCTTACATTAGAGGGATTAACATGGATCTAGCTTTTGCAACAATCCCTCATGCCAGGTGAAGACGACGTGCAACAGAATAGGACACAGTGCGAATCTAGTGTTTCCATATGAGAAGGACTTACTTTGAACTGGTGTGTTACGCACGCGTCTACCGAAATACAAAAGATAAATTAACGACCATCCCTGCGAATCAGCTATGCGCATATCTCTAAAAGCCATGTGCAATCGCGGCGGGGTCCTGAACAGCCAAGTTCGAAGTCCATTCCACCCCCACTTTGTTACTCAGTATCAAGATACTTTTGCTAACTCCAGACACACATTCTCTAGAAAAGATGTTCGCAGAAGAGATACAGCAGTCAGTAGCCGCATTTCGCAAGCGTGACTTTTACAACTGTGTACACACTGCAACCAGAACCAAAGTAAATAAATTCCATTAAATGAGTGGAAAATCTCATTTTTGAACCAGATACGTCTATCATCTCGAACTTAATCCCGGTATCTGGAGAACCGGAAAGCCCTAAAGCTCCAGCGTCCATCACCCGAACTTCACTTGAATTAAACACTCAAAACGTCGTCATCCGAGGTGAGATACGAGTATCCATCGCATCACCTCCCTGTCCTCCTAAACCTAACCTAAACAAATACCCACTTCCGAAACTTTATCCTCAGCGCTCCAGTCGGACGCAGTGGATAAGTAAACAATTTGTCACATCTCCACCCACGAGCGGTGTCAGTGCGCGTCCTAGTAAACGTGGAACCGCCACCATCACCGTCAGAATTCAATTTGCCTTGTTGTCTCAGTTGCATAGCCGTGCCCCTAGTTGTCAAACAAAAACCATCTGTCGCGACAAAACTTGATGCCATTGTTGACAATACAATGTGCCGAGCTTATGCCTGACATCTGTCAACTGGGCTGCATGCCGTTACGAATACAAAAACGTTTGTTTATAAATAAACCACCGACGGTAGCCACCGTGATGTCTCGGTTTTGCGTCAGTACACACACACACCCACCACCGCCCCCAGTGAGTGGTGGTCCTCCTGTGCCCTCCTCCGACGACGAGGTGTGCCACGCCAGAGATTTATGCCTTCATTTGTTGTCGCAACTGATTAGCATATCACTTCCAAACCATAAAAGCGCAGAAACGAAATTAATAGCGAATCGAATCCAACTATAATCCGATCGAAGTTGGATGCAATGACTTGCGGTCTCGTGTGGCGGAGCATTGACTTTGTTCACCGGGGCAACGCTGGGTGTCTGTGTGTCTGATGAAGCGTGCACTTTTCCCATGGTTTCCTCCCGGGAAAGTCGGAGTTTGATGAAATATGTATGACCCTTCCTAGCCGCATTAAGACGATTTTCCATGTCCTCTCTCTGTCTGTCTCGCCAGCAGTAGTCTTGCATGCGCTTCGGGTATGCTGTGTGCACCTCATTTGTATAATTTATTCAGTAATCATGCATAGTGAGGCGTATTCGGTTTCGCTGTCTGCTAATGCAAGGGGGAGTGACACTTTGAAATGGTTGCTACGGCTTGTTGAAGTGCGCTTCAGCTGGCCGGTACTTAGTGGACATGCAACTATTAATTAGGGAGTGCTATGACGCCAGGCCACGGCTTCAAATGAGTTGCTGAAAATGGAGAAAACTGTTGGCTCTCCGTGCTAGACAGCAATGACTCAGGGTTACTCTAAGGAATCAAGTGCATCTCCCTTGATAATGAAAAGTGTTGAGCTGGCAGTTCGTTGGTGGGAGTGCTTGTTGGAAATGAGTGACAGAGGTCCCGGAGGGGAACTCCAACTTGAGAGAGAACAACAGAATGAAGAACCTTTCCCCTTTCGAGGGAACATTCGTCAAGTCGATTGGCAACCAAGAAATCCTGTTCTCTACAGTGGCCTTGTTTTTACGTGACACCGTGAAGAACAAAGTCTATTCTGCATTTTCCAAAGACACGTACATTGCCACTTGTGATTGGCGTTGCATCGTCGCATGTCGTTGCAACGGACAGACGCGCTCAGAATTTGTTACATCGCGACGATGGGAGGATTGCCATTCAACGCAATTTAGCTTTCCAAACACGCCAGTTGATCGTGAATGGGATTCTTAAGTTACTATCTGGAGACAAGGGAAACCTACAAAAGCAGTTGGTCGACGACAAAAGGCTGCCAAGACCAGGTTCATCACACAGTTAGTCGGCACCAGGATGCCTGGTCAACGTTCATACTTCTCTTCACCTTCCTTAATTTTGTAAGGCCATCCTAACGCAAATAATAGGGATTGGTGAGGACTTACGGTGGCTCAAACAAAGAAGATGGGTGTAGGCGTGAGTTTCAATGGCGCCTTATCCACCAATTCGATACTGAGAATCTAGAAGAATCACTTCGGCGAGGAAGTCACCAAAACCGCTGTTTGGCAGATTTTTCCAGTCCAGACCCTTGACGATGATAGAAGAGAGTTCCGTCCCTCCCAGACTTTAGCGATATCGAGACTAAAATCAAATAAAGTTCCTGGTGCACACGGACTTTTTCCTCTTTAAGGCAGCTGAAGATGAGCTGGTAAGGTACGTGCACAACTCATCTGTAAGATATGGTCCGAGAATACCCGGCGGGGCGGTGTAATCTGAGTATCGTTGCTCGATCAACAAAAAAGGACACACCTTCAAATGCCCCAACTACCTACGTCCATTTTGTGTGATCGCCCGAAACCATTCGTAGATAATCTGATAGGTCCTTATCAGAGCGGTAACAGGTCGGCTAAGTCCATCATCGTCCAAATCTTCGCACTACGGCAGGTCCTGGAAAAGGATCCAAGAAGTTCAGATCGACACCTGTCACCCATTCATCGATTTTAAGACAGCATATGACAGCGTGTACAGAGAAAATGTGTAGAATGCCATGACATTCCTGCCAAACTTGTTAGGTTGTACAGAATGACGATAGAGAACTCTAGATTTTTCAACAAGGTCGGTAACGAATTCGCCGAGATCTTCAATGTCAAACAAGGTTTTCGAAAAGGGGACGCGATGTTAAGTGGCTTCTTGAACACCATCCTGTAAACGATCATGCAAGCCTCACATGCCAAGACAAGAGGCACGATCTTCCAGAAGTCCGTAAAATTACTAGCATACGCGGACGACATAGACGTGATTGGTTGAACACATGGCATCGTCAATATAACGTTTGCTGTTCTGCTATAGGGCGCGGAGGCATTGACAATCTCGAGAGCAGATGATAAAGCCCTTAGTCTTTTCGAGAGAATAGTTCTGCGTACGATCTTGCGACCTTTTGCGTTGACGGTGTTCGGAGCAGAAGATTCAATCACGAAATATATGGGCTGTACAGAGACATGAGTTTAGTCCAGGGTCTACGGTTAAACACCTAAGATGCCTAGGCCATGTAGAGAGTATGGGCATCAGCCCGAAGACTCTTCTAATCCGAACCATTTGGACAAAGCAACGAACACCCACGAATCCGATGGCGCACACAATTGCAGAAGGACTTCAACCAACTTGGCGTGCGAAATTGAAGGCAGTTGGCTAAAGATCGAGCGGGAGAGGCTTGTTGGTTGAGACCCAGGTTCACCCCGGATTGTAGAGGAAGAACTTCCAAAAATTACACGTTTTGTCTGAACAGGCTTTATAATTATATTTTTTGATGGAGTGTAGGCCATGCGCTTGTTTCCTAGTGCGCCAGAAGCTGCCGACAGACCATCATCATTCGAATGATCGTAGGCATCGAAAGGCATCTATGGCATATCTGTACACCCTGAACTACAGCCCTTGAGTGAGCTCGTCAGCTAATCAAACTTCTGGAGTGTTATAGTGTCCTCCACCACCCACATGAGATGAATTCTAAAAACTCGAACATGTCGTAAGAAGACAGGCAGCGGTTTAGAGAAATCTTCAAATTAAAAGTGACTGCATCCCAAGACATGATCGTTGCCTGGCTATCAGAACCCATAACAATATCTGCCTTCGACATCATATTGTTCTTTAGCCAAGACAGTCATTATTCCTGGCTGAAAGACGGTACGCTTAGATCCTTAGAGTAGTAGGCCTGCACCTAAGTCGTCTCTCATCTGCCCTCTATCTATAAAATTTTGCAGAAGGGTACCCAGCTTCTGGTCATTTTCATTTTAATTCATTTTTATTATGTACTTCATGACAACTTAAATACTAGACAAAAGTGCCTCTAGCTTCTGGTAGGTACTCCTCCAAACTTCAGGGGGATTTGATAGGGATGGTGGTTGAGAAGTTGTTTTCAAAAAGGATATACTTTGATGGCAGAAGACCGGTATTCCTAATATAAGTGGCTAGAACGTAGTTTCTGCCTGAGGTCCTTCTCCTCCTGAGTGCGTCTTTTGCTCTTTGCCTTCTTTCGAAGGCCGGAGCTGAGTATTCCATACACTCTAAATTAGCCAGTCGACGTAGGCGTTAGGTCCGTAGACACCTGACTAGGCTTATGTCGCTGTACAGCCGATACAGTTTCTTGTTTAATCTGCTCCTCCAAAAACTGTCAACGCAATCTGGACCCAAGATCGTACGCACAACTTTTTTCTTTAATAGACCATGGACTTCCTTATCCGTTCTTGAGATTTTACATGCGTCAGCAGGATTGTGACGTCCAGTGTCTTACATAAATTCAGCTTGTTCCATCGAGAGACGGCTCTTTTACTCAATTGCCCCTTGAGCAAATAGAAATTTTTAAAGGGTAACTCTGGTTTCTGTGGTCGCCGTGGCGTAGTGGGTAAGTGCGTCGACTCCTACGCAGAGGGTGCCAGGTTCGATACCCGAATTTAACACCTTTAACTTGACTTAAACTTGACAAAGAGTATTCCTGTCTAGAAAAAGCTTCTCAACTTCGCCGTTCGGAGTCGGCATTAAACTGTAGGTCCCTTCCACTCGTGAAAGAACAATAGCACGCACAACACACGTGGTTGCTGAGAAGCTAGGCCCAGGTCCACCTCGGACTGTCGCGCCACGAATATTATTATTATTATTAACTCTGCGTTTGATCTTGATACTATTTACTGCGGAGCCGAGATAGACGAAGCCCTTAACTATCTCGAAGCTATAGCTGTCCGTTGAGACTTTGTGACTAAGACGTTAATTTTGCATGTCCTTTATTGAGGGCAGCTTGTACTTCGTTTTGCCCTCACTCACCGATAGACCCTTTATAGCCGCTTCCGTCTCAATGCCAGCAAACGTCTCATTGAAGGCTTGCTGTGTCCTGCCAATCTCGTCAATGTCATCAGCGTATGCCAGCAGTTCTATGGACTTCTGGAAGATTGTGGCTCAAGTGTTGACGAGTGAGTCTTGCACGATCCTCTCAAGGATGATGCTAAAGAAGTCACATGACAGAGCGTCACCTTGTCCCAATTCGGTCTTACTGAGTGGCTCACCGACATTGATGATCTTGATGGAGCAGCATCGTCATCCTGCCCAACCTGACATGCTTGGCAGGAATGTCAAAACTAGACTTAACGCAGCACAGCTCGTCTCTATTCGCGATGTCATACGTAGCCATGATGAATCGCCGAATGTCGTGCTGAACTTCTTAGGTCTTTTCCCGGGTCCTCCCGTAGTGTGAAAATCTGGTCGATTGTGGTCTTCCCTAAATTCACTGTGGTATGAACCAGATTGTTTATAAGGGCTTCAGGTGAGCACACAACACGGCAGAGAAGATCTTATTAAGGAGACTTGGTCAAGGGATCTCCGTTCTGGTGGGTCTGCGGACAGCTGTCTACTGTGACTTCACGCATTCTCAGAAAAATTATAACATTTCTCTTCGCTGTCAAATCTGCACAGTGAGCAACACAAAAAAAACATAAAGTCAGCTTACCAAAAAACCCGACCTTACACACCTCGTCCAAACTCAAAACATGAACCACATAATTACCTGAAACGAGATAAACAAAAAAAAATAAATCATTAACCAGGCATCTAGGCGAAGCACTACACTTAAGCGTAAAATGTTGATTCGGCGACGCCAATTGCTCGCGTAACTATCACAAGTGGCAGGCAAGACTAACCAACTCCAGTTGCGATCTGTCCTTGAGATGTCAAACGATTTGTGCCAAATAACGGACCCACACCAGCCACACACGCACATGCACAGGCACAATACGCTCGCCGTTACCTTGAATACGTGGGCACGGAGTAACAGAAAATCAAACACTAAGCACGACGAAAGGCAAGACGCAGAGAAGAGAAAAGAAGAAAAACAAAAAATCTATTAGCCAGCTCAGCACTGTCACTTGAACCCGAAAAGTCTTCGTCTTATGATGTCAACCAGGTTTGACATCTAACTTCATATGCGTGCGCGAGTTTTGTTTTGTTTACACGTGCGCTTGTGGTCGTGCGGTGCTTGAATTTGACAGCACTGTGTGACGTGAATTCGTGAACAGATTGGGCTTGTCTGGAATTTCAAAATTTGATTTTTGTTGGTTATTTGATGCATGAGAATGACAGGGATTTCTTTGCGGACATGAAGATGGACAAGAAGACTCGGCGAAAGAACCTTGGAGCCGGGCTCAGAAAGGAAAACAAAAAAAGGAAATAAATGACACGACTTATTCACAGAATAACATGACAAGACGCACGAAAGTTGTTGATTTAGCAACGTTATCACACCGTTGACACAACAATGATATTTATGGAGCTTTAGAGGGGAAAATGAGCTCCGTTCTAGCGGGCGACTTGACGTTTCCTACGTCTTTAAAAAAAATCGGCCTAAACAAGCTCATATAAGATTCTAGAATCCTATCTCGATTGTAGGATCATCCATCACCATCATCATCTTCTGACCCGCATGATCCACTAAAGGAGTCGCAGGGGTAAATCACTCACGAGAGATCTCCAGGCAACTCAATCGTCCGCCATCGACTCTACCTCATCATGGGTTACGCCCAAGCGAGCTTATGAAGTTGGTCCAACCATCTCATCCTGGGTCTGCCAAGTGGTCGCCTACCTGATGGAATCGCATTTAACGCCTGCCTCGGAAGTCGTGATGGTGGGGGACATTCGTGCTATGTGACCAAACCAATAAAGCATAGCTCTTTCCGTTCGAAGAGGCAGCTGTTCAACGTTGAGTTCCTCGCGCACTATCGTCTTTCTCACCCTATCCCGGCGAGTAATTCCCACAACAACACAAAGAAATCTCATCTCAGCAGCTTGTATTCGCGATCTTATTCTTTCGGTCATTACCCAAATTTCGTGGCTATAGGTGAGAGTCGATAATGAGAATTTGGAAGAACCATTTCTGCAGACTACCAAACGGCGGTGATCACCAATACCGCTGTCAGGCAGGTCTCGGTCTGTCAGGTGCGGACGGACTGTCCGCTGACATCTTTAAGGCAGCTGGAGAGGTTGGGCGCATGCACCAGGTCATCTGTAAGATATGGTCGGAGGAAATCATGCCCGACGAGTGGAATCTCAGTATCGTTTGCCCGATCCACAAGAAAAGAGACCCCTTTGACAGCGCCAACTACCGAGGGATAAGTCTCCTGAACATCGCTTACAAGATTCTTCTTAAAAAGTCTCTGCCGTTTTGTGTACTTATAAATAACCTAATAGGTCCATATCAGTGTGGCTTCAGGCCAGGGAAGTCCACCGTCGAGCAGATTTTCACACTACGGCAGATCCTGGAAAAGACCCAAGAGATGCAGATCGACACCCACCACCTCTTCGTCGATTTCAAGGCCGCATATGACAGCGTGCATAGGGACGAGCTATACAACGCCATGACTAGTTTTGACATTCCTGCCTAACTCGTCAGGTTGTGCAGGATGACGATGGAGAATTCTCGCTGCTCCATCAAGGTCGGTAACGAACTCACCGAGACCTTCAATGTCGAAAAAGGTATTAGACAAGGCGACGCGCTGTCATGTGATTTCTTTAACATCATCCTGGATCGTGCAAGACTCACACGCCAACACTAGAGGCACGATCTTCTAGAAGCCCGTAGAACTGCTAGCATACGCGGATGACATTGATGTGATTGGCAGAACACAGCGAGCCGTCAATGAGGCGTTTGCTGGCATTGAGGCGGAAGCGGCTAAAATGGGTCCAGCGGTGAATGAGGGCAAAACGAAATAAATGCTGTCATCAAGAAAGGACACACAAGACCTTGATCATCCCAGTCTTGCTGCACGGCGCGGAGGCATGGACAATCTCAAAAGCGGATGAGGAAGCACTTGGTCTTTTCGAGAGAAAAGTTCTGCGTTCAATCTTTGGTCCTGTTTGCGTTGATGATTATTGGAGAAGAAGATTCAACCACGAACTGTACGGGCTGTACAGCGGCATGAGCCTAGTCAGGCGTCTACGGATTCAACGCCTAAGATGGCTGGGCCATATAGAGCGCATGGACAACACTGTTCCAGCCCGAAGAGTCTTCGACTCCGAACCAGTGGGACAACGCAATAGAGGAAGCCCACGGAACCGATGGCGCACCCAGGTGGAGAAAGACCTCAACCAACTTGGTGTGCGCAGTTGGAGACAGCTGGCAAAAGATCGTGCCGGCTGGAGAGGCTTACTGGTTGAGGCCCAGGTCCACCCCGGACTGTAGCGCCACCTGAAGAAGAAGAAGAAGAAGGTTGCTTGACTGTCAATGCTATCTTGACTTGACGACATTCTTCCCGGACTGCAAATAGTTTCGCTTGAAACACACTAGAATTCTTCGACAGTGTACAGGGCTAAGAAATATTCAGGGGCCCTGGGAACACACCCACCACTCATCTTAGAGCCGTCAGTATAGACCGTCCAGTTAAAGTCCCCGCACATCTGTCCAGTAGCCCTTCCATTCTTTCGGTGATAAGAGTGCTAAAGCCGACTGATAAACTGAATCTATTCGTAAGGATCAAGTTGGCATTTTCGGACTGTGAATGGCCTTTGCTGTACAGCAAATAAGCATTTCCAACTCTCATCCAAGGGACAATTTATTTTTCAACTTCGAGACTATGATAGAGGAGACCTACGCAACGAGACTCTACCCCTTGTTCAAAGCTCGATAGAGATGCTTTAACATGAAGACTTCGCCTGCAGGAATCTTGTCAGCGATAATGATTCTGTTCAAGGATCATTTTGACACTGGTACGGTATGAGAAAGGTCTTGGCCCAGTGCGTGTGAATGGTTATCCCTTTCAATAGATGTCCTCCTTCAAAGACAAAAAAGAACCTATTCGTCAGCCACAAAATCTCTCAAACCACGGCGCCTTGTCAGCAGACCCTCCCAAACCTCGTCGCCAGATAAGGGACATTCTGAAGAAGCATCGATGCTCCTATGAAGATGCTGACAAGGCACCGTGGTTTGAGAGATTTTGTGGCTGGATTGATTTCGTGCCTGAGTGCTGCCAATCGCCTTTCCTCTGTAAACAGAAATTCATCTCAAATTGAAGAACATGGTGACTCTGGGATGAGCTACAGAAGGTCGTTCATCGATTTGTCCAAAATGCTTTTTTTCTCAAAATCCGCATCCCCAGCGCAAGCTATTCCATCTTAAAGCAATCTACGGCAACCTAATCAAATGATGTGCGATGCTTTATGACCGTCCCACTCCCTGCCACGCTCTCTTGCTCCACGTGCATGAGCACTTTGCCGAAATCACTTTTGCAAGTAAACAGTCTCCTCATATGGGCACAGATTGCGCAGCACACCAAGTCGCTCTCATTGGAAAGCCATAAGATTTAAATAGCTATTCAGGCCGTATGTAAACACAAGCCACACCCCATCGCGTCACCGTGTCCCTCGCACGACCCCTCTGGCAACGCCACTGAGCCACTGAGACAATTAGGTAATGACCCGTCGCATGGTCTAATTTCGGTGAAAAACGAATTGGCACACGAATGCCAACTGCTCGAAACCCTGCCCAGTTTCAGCATCTCTGCAACTCAGCCATGCGGTAAGCTCCAAACCGATAAATCTCCGTCGCGCGCCAAATACGATGGAAAAAGGAAAAAACTCCTCATCCGATATGGCATCCCACCAGGGTGTGGGTCCCCGAATCGAATCGCAAGACGAACCCCAGGGCTGTGCTGTCGATGCTTTACGCACGGGGCCTGAGTCGCTGGAAGAATCCGATGGCAATTTGCCGTCGCGATTCAATTAGAAAACGACGACGACAACGACTGGTGTCTTCATAGTTTTTGATGAATTTGTTTTCCAGCCGCACACACACACTTGGAAAGACAATGGAACATTTTTACTGGGAAAACGCGTCTTTCTTCGGGAAACAATGAAAGGGATCCGAGTACACACACGTACACAGTCACTCCGAGCTACACGAGTGAAGATACTAATTTGCATTGCTAATGCAAATGCACATGTACGAGTGTCTCGCATCTTGTACCCATTCTTCTCTTTCGTTCGAATTGAAGATGGCGCTGTGAGGCTTGGCTGCGGTGGAGAGTGCTGTAATGGTGGCACTCTTTGCCAAGGCCCTTGTGGATTTTAATTGAAGACACTTGAGGCTTTTCCATTCTCTCAAGGGGTTCGTTCACATAAAATTCCCCGCCGGAGGAGAGATGTGCGATAGCGTGATGTGGTGGCTTTCACTGCAAGAGGCAGAGGCATGGAACGTTTTTCTTTTGTCTCCTTCTTATTCAGCATCTTTTTTTTTTGTCAATGAATGGATTTTAATCCATTTCCTGATCCATTTCAAACGTAAACACTGCCAATCGAGAGCTGAACACAGACTTTTTAATGCCGCACGGGGGATGGAGTCCATGGTGATGGACTTAACTCTCAAATTCAATGGCGGGAGTGTTCGGTTAGGAAAGCCTTTCGGTTTTGAAAATCTCTCAGCAGTTCCTTTTGTCAGGGAATTAGGGCGCTGCGCCTGCAAAAACAGCACCAGCTCCCCGTCCCAGACAGCATGTCATACTTACGTCAAGCTTATGATCTACGACTGCTTTGATAGATAAGCCATAAGACTCAAGGCCTCTTGGATAGAGCCCGCTCACACCACCCACTCCCAGATTACAGTCCAACTATGAATCCAAACGCAATTTCTACACGTGAGAAATGAAGACTACAAAGTGCTTCAGAGACACCGAGCCACGCCACGGCCGGGAGGAGCAGACAAACACTGCGTAGCATCTCGAACATGTTAACCGTCCCTAGACATGCCATCCAGTGATTAAATTATTTTCATATGGCGGCGCGGCGCAGCGCACTAAGTGCGTGTGCCGGCATGTTGTGAACGCCTTGTGCGGTAAAAGGGAGGCCCCACTGAGAGATAGTCATTCTGTCGAGTTAATATCTGCTTCAATATTATCGTCGTCAAAAGTCGATTACTCATTTTCTTTTGATCGCGACCATAGAGGTAATGGAGTGCAAATTTGCTCTGCGGAGCGATGAGGCGCGAAATGAACGCAAAAGTTATTTAGTTAATAAGCTTGTGATGTGAAGGCAAGGCTCAGCTCTGAGGGACGTGATCTGGCAGCTAAGTGTCAACAATTTAGGTGAAGAACGGGGTGGACACGGGATAAAGCGTGTCTCTGTGGCAGAGAGACTCTTAAGAAATAGAGCAAAGAAGTTAACGACTGTCGCTTAAGATGTGATTGACAGTCGATCGGAGGATGTGAACGAATTTGGTTGATGCTTCGTCGGTTGTGTGCAAATGAAATGGACATTTTGTACTAAAGAACGAGTTTATTTGAAGGTCATAAACTCACTAATTAAAGTCTTTGCAATCGTCAGTAAATTGTTAGATTTATTGGCCATCGTTAGATCAATGTACTCACAGGAGTAGAATTAGCGTATGGATGTCATCATCATCGTCCACTTAAGAGGTCTCTCAAGCGAGAGAGATCTACAGGCAACTTGATCCTCCGCCTTCAGCCCTATCTCTTCAGGCAATAAGCCCAATCGTAGCCTGGTGAGTTCTTGGACTTCGTCCTGATTCTGCCAAGCGGTGGCCTACTTGGGGGAATCCCATTCTAGGCTCTCCTCAGAAGTGGTGATGATGAGGAACATTCTTGCCATGAGACCAAACCATCGAAGCATAGGTCCTTCCGTTCAAAGAAGCAGCTGCCCAATGTTGAGCTCTTCCCACAACACCACGAAGATATCTCATCTTACCAGGTTGACTTCGCGATGGTGTTCTTTCGGTCAGTACCCAAATATCATGACCAGAGGTGAGAGTTGGAATAAATACTGAGTAAAAAGCCCTCCAACTTGGCTTTGACAGAAAGCTTATCAATGATGGATTCAGATCTTGTAAGTTGTTTTAAAACGGAACCGGTTTGGTCAATCCTGCGGGAAAACTCAGCATTACTCCTCCCATTAGACGTGCAGAATACGCCGAGATATAGCCAGCTTTAATGGGACTCCACTCATATGTAGAGTGCACTGAACAGGCGTTCTGGATTGTGCGGTACGGTAACCATCATTCACGTGTTGAGGTACATTGCACTAGGAATAAAAATGATCCATTTCCTCAATCGACTCAATCAGCAACATAAACTACCCTCATGAGTGAAAGAGACCAACGAAGCAAGAGCACATGCATTGGACTGGTCTTCGGATCGCGAAAGGGCCCGGTCGTTGGTTTTCTCGTTTTAACACATTAACCACATATCCTACATTTTTTACCGAATTGAGGAACGCATAATGTTTGTGCAGTCGATTGCTTGGATTAAGATCGATCATCTTCGAGTACCTTGTCTTCGGTAATTTGTTTTAAGGAGAGAAGATGAACTTTGATGTTACAGTGAATTACGCTCTATTGGGACATTCATAAACGGAGCAAGAGCCAGAAGCAATATATGGGTGCCACTTGGATTGACCTGGAGAAGGCCTGTGTCACCGTATGGTTAGAAGGACTTTTCTACAAGCTCAATCGGCTAAGCATAAGCAAGCCACTGCTGTACCTACTGTGTCACACTCTTACCGGTAGACGATTCTTCGTCAAGAATAACAACATGACCTCCACAAGTATTTTTGATGTAAATAATTGTCTCCAACAGGATGTCGTTAATTCGCCGATCCTGTTCAAAATTTCCTTAAGCGAGATCTGTTATAAGTTCTCTTCCCGATCGTCAGCGTTACCAGATTTGGCAGTTTCCTGCGATCTTAGCAGGATTTGGTCATAAAAATAAGATGCAACAGATTTTTTAGCATTTTTAAAAACTCTGCAGTTTTTAAAAAATGTGGGTTTCAAGGAAAATGTGTTAATGTGGCGAGGCACATTAGTAGGTACACTGTAACACACAATGTACCGAAGAACACAGCATTCATGCGTCGAATATTGAAGGTATAAACATTTTTAATTAAATCTTGTATATAATTCAAGTCCAGATTGCCCATTGAGAATTTACTAATTCAAGACACTATATTTTTAAGTCCACAAACCGAAAATCCTTAGGAAATTGTTAAAATGTCTACATTTGGCGAAATAAAATCTTCTGACATCGGATTTTAACAACAACGAGATTCAGTCAGTTGAACAAAAAATATTTTCACATGTAATTTTGTTTGAAACTAAAAATCGTAATCGCAATTGCAAGTAATTCAGGGGACTTCTGAAAGTAAAAACTTCATTTCTTCAAATGTAGTGGACTAACTACAGGCTTGGGTGCATTGTCCAGCACGATCGGGCCATGAATCACACGATTTGTCGGGCCACCGATCGTTTTGTTTTCTTTTTTTTTTTATTTTGATTTTGTTGGTTTCTTTTTTTTTTTGTTAAACAGACAGCCGCAATGCTGTCCCATATGCCCAGTGAAATGAGGATCAGAGATAACCTATAATAAAGAAATCCAACTTCTACCTCCCTTGCCCCTTGATTTCATCTGACAGCGTTTTTTATACGCTTTTTGTCCCCTGTCTGTGAATACGTGTGAGCTCTTGAGAACAGCTGATACCCTTCCCCACCTTAGTAATGGGGTGAATTAGAGTTCTTATTTGAAAATTCGCTCGTTATTTGGACGTTTTCTCAAATTTCGGTGTTAAATTTTCAACACAGTATGGAGGGGTAAGCGAACGAACAGAGCTTATGTTCATGAAGGCGATTCATTAAAACTTTGAGCAAGTTACAATCTGAGACATAATTAATGAATGTACAACATAGTGTGAATTTTTGCATATGAGTAAAAATTAATAATGCATTCACACGTTCAGCTAACCAATAATAAAAATATTATTGAAGCGTGAATCACAAATAAGATTAGCATTAGTAAAAGTTGCAATATCTTGCCATTGTTCTTATCAAATTATTTAAATTGAATTCTTGAGTTTTTCAGAATTCATGATTTAAGCGTATAAAGCGGGCTTCATTTTTTGAGTTAATTTGTCAGGTATGGTTTATGAATAGGCTATATATACACTTAAGAATTAATTTTAGGTCAAATAGTTCCAGTTAAATGGACATTTCAATACATTTTTACTCACGAAAGTCCAATAACAATGTAAGAAAATTCCCTTAGAAATACTAGTCAACTTTTGAACACCCTCCGAACAACATACCCATGTACGTTACATGGCAAGTACATGGATTCCCACTAAATTCATGAATCTGGCGCTTTTTTCCCACAAAATTCACGAATCGGCCGCCATATTGGGGTGAATTGACGAGCGTTGTAAATGTATAAGTGAAATACAAGGGATTACCACTACATCTTCGTTGTGGGCTAGGGGTAAAAATGGCCGAAGTTGGATATCTCTATCATCCATTATCTCTGATGAGGATACCGGTACCATGAGCTGATGACTGATGGCTGTGGCAGAACAATTTCACTTGTGATCGGGATCGTGAACGCTGTAGACATACCCGTTGATTAAAACCTTTTTTTTTGTTTTCTTTTTTTTTTCAAATAAAATACTTAATAATTTAACATTGATTGTCGTGTAGTTTTGTTGTGGTGTTTCTTTTTCGGTCTACAGAACGTTCGTCGTAAGACAGTAGTTTTAAGGTAATTTTAAGTTGTACAAATAATATAAAAAATAAATAAAAAAAAGGATACTCATGCGAACATAAGGGTGTACTCTTGTCTATACGTTGTACATAGT
Source organism: Eristalis intricaria (assembly GCA_964034865.1). Taxonomy (NCBI): domain Eukaryota; kingdom Metazoa; phylum Arthropoda; class Insecta; order Diptera; family Syrphidae; genus Eristalis; species Eristalis intricaria. Next base: position 51,610,531 of record OZ035874.1, read on the forward strand.
AATACATAAGTCTATATATTTGTATATACATATATAAACATGGTTCAGCTTAAGTTAGTTTAGGTTAGGTTAGGTAGGTGGGCTGCTAGTGCATTCACCAGCACAGTTCGACCATATTCGTCCATTGTGATACCCAAAGTCAGACTACTGCCACTGATTGACTACTCCAGTGATAGTGCCGTTAATTTGATCCCATCGACAAATGGTGACTGGACCGGATTTGAAAACCAAAAGCGTGTTAACTTTGCTTTCATTGGGATTCGAACCGGGGACCCCGCTAATCAGAGGTAGGATCTCCACCTACTGCGCCATCAAGCCATTTTCAACATCTCCTTAGTTTAGGTTATTTTTAAGATATTTTGTAGGTTAGGGAATACGTTATGCGTACAAAAAAAAACAGTACAGACATTAAGTTTTTTAAAACAAATTTGTTCTTAATTTTAAGTTGTTCAATATTGAAATCGTTATTGTTCAAATAAAGCCACTCTTAGTTAAAGTCGAAAGACACACTATAAGATTAAGTTTTGCTTAGAGTGCCCGCTTAGGGCCAGTAGCTTAGAAATAGTAACACTGTTCGTCCAACTAGTCTTAAGCATTTTTCTCTAGTTTATAAGTTTGTTATGAATTAAAAAAAATAAAAATTCATAAACGGGACAGCCCCTTCGACTTTCTTTTCATTCCTTCCGCCTATATTATTGGGCCTAAAATCGGATGGGACGAACAAATTTGGTCTGAAGTGTCCCAATAAAGCGGAATCCACTGTATTTCTGAAATGCAGGGCTCTAATCGCGTAAAAATTCGCTGCAAGTAAGCATAGAAAAACGATAGCGTCGGAGAGACATCGTTTAGCCTGCTTCGCGTAGACTGAAAACTGTGATTAACTATCGTCTCGACGTCTGATGTTTGGCGATACCTACTTCAGTATCGTCTCCTATTAAATGAGAACAAATTGTGTATTCAAATCTTGTTCTACACTTTTGCCACATGTGTAAAGTGAAAGGCAGAAATGAAGTATTACAGAGATGCCCGACTTCTACCTCTCTTTTCCTTTAAGATTTTGACAACTGTTTTTTTGTATAACTTGTTCGTAAACCAAATTGACCAATTAGAGGACGGCATTTACGTTATTTCGTGAATAACCGTCAAAAATGCATGAATATCCGTCAAAAACGCACTCAAATCCGTCGATGGACTAGGTTCCAATCAGCTGTGAAGTCGGCTATCTCTGTGATAATTCATTTCAGGTGAAAGGTCACATTTGAATTAGTTTTGTTCGCAAACTGAAAAGAATGAGAGCACAGATGTCATTTTTATATGAGACATATTACTTTCAGTTCACTCAAACTGTAACGATAGGCGAGACGCAAATCGTCGACGATATCACCGAACTGAATCAAAAAGGGCGATAGTCGTCTGAAAAGTTACGCGATGAGAGCCCAGACTCCCTGTACTTTTTGTCAATATCAAACTTTCAAATTTTCATACAATTTAACAATTTTAAGACTAGAATAGAAATTTAAGGGCGTTCTAGTCTGTTAACCGTCACATTGTATGACGACTTCTTCAACTCAACTTTGATCCGGCAGTGCAATAACCGCAAAGGAAATCATGTACTCCCGTTTTGCCTTATCCAGTTTAAATCGCTCACTTCCCAAACACAGACTTCCCAGTGAGGCTTGCTTTTCCCAAGCTCCCAGCGTCATAGATTAAAGAAATTCACAGTGAACATCTTCTCCACAAGGACTTCTTTTACCCAAGTTCCCCGAAGAGAGTGACTTCATTGCCCGCGGGCTCACTCTCTTATAACTTGTCTCATGAACGTCGATACACCAACTGACAGCTATTGGGGATCAACAAGACCAAACAGAAAAAAAAAACCCTAGAAACAACACTGGCGCCAGACTTTGAAACTGTTTATGGCTCGGTGGCCCCCTAAAATTTATGAGAAATTTGTCAGGATCTCAGTCACCCCCGCTCTGCACTATGCACGCAACACATCGCCTTTGTAGTGAAGATTTTTTTTGTGTCCAAAACTTTTCGAGGCTTTGCATAAACAAACTTTCGCCACCATCACCCACAGAGCAGCATCTCCTTTGTTAGCAACTTTGCGTTTGTCTTCGGGAAGGAGGAGTTTCACAAAAACCCACACGAAAGATAAACTGAAAAATGCGATTACTCACCGCCAGAGGGCACTGACAGTCCTCCTCCCCCTCCGGACCCGATAACTTTCGCCTTCTCCCTTTTATTGACAAAACTTGGATGCCATTGCAAGCACAGAAACCCATCGAACCGCTCCCGTCGATCAACTTCTGGAACGGATCCCCGGGAACCGAGTCATTCAGGTTAATTGGGAGCCATTTGCGCGATGCAATCGCATAATTAGTTGAAACTTTACTCGAGTGCAATCGTTCGTTATCCGGGCGATTGCGATTGCGATTGCAATTACACGGGCCACCCGACGGCCGGCACACCGCATCGATGCCAGCCCAACTGGGAGAGGAGTCTGATTAATGGTGTATCCTTAATTTCGATTGCATGCCAAGCCGGCATAACCAAGGAATCCAGAGTTAGCACAAAAAAAGAAACGAAACAGTCTCGTATAATGCAATTGGTTTTATTATCTAAGCCGTTCGTGTTTAGTTTTGTCGGCCAGATGGCCGGTGGATGGGAGGGGGTCACAACAGGCGGTTCGATTTAGGATGGTTTAGCTTTTTGTGCCGAACCTGGGGGGTTGCAGGGTGCGGGCTTTTGATGAATACACTTCGAAAATTTTAATACAAACGGACTTTCATTAGGCAAAGTGCCTTTGGCAGCGCACCAGTTGAATGGGGATGTCCTTGCGATTGGAAACAGGCATGGACGATCAAAAGAAGGCACAGAGCGAGTGACCTTAATACAAACTTAACGAGGTGAGGACCTGGAAATGGAAAGAAAAACGGAAAAACAGACCGATTCGATACTGGTTTGTAGGCTTCGTACGGACTCCCGGGTTTAGTGACTCGCAGAGTGACTGGAGGGGGAACTGCGTACAAGCGAGCTGTTGATGGGTATTAAGTACCAGGGAATTATGGCCTTTTGAATGAAGAGTGAATAATTGGAACGAAAGGGGGGGGAGGAGATAAAACCACTGCTTCTAGCAAAGCGGTGAGCTCGGAGGCCTAGTGGGGTTCCAAAAGGTCTTTTTTTCAAATGAAGGACTGTTAATTGCTAATGAACTTTTCATTACAGTCTTGGGTGTGGTGCTACAGTTGTAATGTCCGAGGAAGTTGCTTGAGGCCAACTGGTAGGGAATCATTTGCTCGTCGAGACGGAATGGTTGAACACTTGATCAACAAATGAGACATAGCGAAACATCGGGGTAGTGTGGCAGGGTGTAGAGAATTGAAAATGCAATTAGATTAGACTAGCTTCGTTGTTCGATTCGATTGTGCACCATTGTTCAACTAATTGGGTAACACAGTGCGTTGCAGTCGCTTGTCAATCGATACTTTGCTTAAATCGCATAAAATATTGAGCGCGTCCCTGGATGTCAAATATTTTGCTAAGCCGTTTAAATGTCAATATCCTGCAACTCATTAATGTAGGTGTACATCGACGGACATTACTCAATTGGATAACTAAAACAGACATACTTTATACAGGGTGCTCCAAAATGTTCCTTCCCGTGTAAAGAATTAATAATTGTTTTATTTAAAAATATTTGTGACAACTCACGAAGTATATGCTGTCATCAAGAAAGGACACACAAAATCGACGTCTTGGACAGAGCGTCACAATGGGCAGCTATAACTTCGAGGTAGTCTAGGACTTCGTCAGAGTAACACTTGCCAACCGCTGTTTCTTTGGGCTCAAGAGGCAATTGAGTAGTAGAGCCATCTCTCGAAGGACCAAGCTGACTTTATACAAGACCTTGATCATCCCAGTCTTGCTGCACGGCGCGGACGCATGGACAATCTCAAAAGCGGATCAGGAAGTCCTTGGTCTCTTCGAGAGAAGAGCTCTGCGTGCGATCTTTGGTCATGTTTGCGTTGACGGTTTCTGGAGGAGAAGATTCAACCACGAACTGTACGATGTGTACAGCGAAATGAGTCTAGTCAGGCGTCTTCAGATTCAACGCCTAATATGGCTAGACCATGTACAGCGTATGGACAACTCAGCTCAAAGAGTCTTCGACTCCGAACCCGTGGAACAACGCAACAGAGGACGCCCGCGTTTAAGTTGGCGCACCCAGGTGGAGAAGGACCTCAACCAACTTGGCGTTCAACACTGGAAACAGCTACCCAGAGACCGTGCTAGCTGGAGAGGCTTGTTGGTTGAGGCCCAGGTCCACCCCGGACTGTAGCGCCAAACAAAGAAGAAGAAGATTTGTGACAACTGTTTTCTTGTGGCAGACATAAAAGATTTGACAAGGAGCACTATACCCCACGTTATAGAGGAGCTTAAAGTCAACATTTAAGAAGAAATCGTGCAAATTCAACAGCTATCAAAAGAGTCCACGAATGCCTGCAATTTATTGATGGCCACTTAACCAATGTTATTCTCCACACGAAATAAGCTTGTATTTGTAATGTATTTCGTTCAAAAGTGTATCCAGATTTACATGGGAAAGGTACTTTTGGCCCACTCTGTACAATGCCCGATATTATGGTTAGGCAGCATTGTTTCCGCACGCAATTCGAGGTTGAAATCGAGGTATTTGGACCATTGGTGTTCCAACACTAGACCCTACAAATCTGGTATGGTTTACTGACGGCTCAAATATGGACTCTGGATTTGGGCCAGAGTCTTTGGATACCACACCAGGATTTCCGTAGATATGGCGTTCCATGCCGAAATCCATGTCATTGTGATCTCCATCGTGACTTCTTCTACAAAAATGGAGATAGTCGTAGGCAATTCAAACGAGGCCTTATTTCTATAAGGGAATCCTTTGCATCGACAAGAAATGGTAATGAGCCTTCTTACTGATCACTACAAGAACAAGGTATGTCGGCTTTTCCTGGAAGAGGGTGAGACATCCGAGCACATTTTATGTGAATGTCCGGCATTACTCTTCGAGGACTGTCATCAAGAAAGGACATATACGATCGATGTCTTGGATAGAGCGTCACAATTGGCAGCTATAACTTCGAGTTATTTAAGAACTTCGTCTGTATTGAGTCCGTATTAAATTATACAAAAAAACCTCATTACCGGGATCTATCGAGAAGTAACTCTTGCCAACTCCTGTTTCTCGGAGCTCAAGAGGCCATTGAGTTATAGAGCCACCTCTCGTAGAACTAAGCTGACTTTATATAAGACCTTGATCGTCAAAGTCCTTCCGTACGACGGCAATCTGAAAAGCTGATGGGAGAGTGCAGAAAAGTTCTCCGTACGCTCTTTGGTCCTGTCGCGTTGATGGATTCTGGCTAGGCTATGTAGAGTACGTGGACAAGTCCCGTGGGAACCCGTGGGACTAAGCAGCTGAGCACGCTCGAGTCTAAGGTGGCGAACACAAGTCAAGGGGAACGAGTCGATCAACTGCTGCTCAGAGAAAGCGCTACCTAGGGATTCTTCTTGGTTAAGGCTCAGGACACCCTCTTCGTGTGTCTACCTAGAGATGCTTCTTGGTTAAGGCTCAGGACACCCTCTTTGTGTGTCTACCTAGAGATGCTTCTTGGTTAAGGCTCAGGACACCCTCTTTGTGTGTCTACCTAGAGATGCTTCTTGGTTAAGGCTCAGGACACCCTCTTTGTGTGTCTACCTAGAGATGCTTCTTGGTTAAGGCTCAGGACACCCTCTTTGTGTGTCTACCTAGAGATGCTTCTTGGTTAAGGCTCAGGACACCCTCTTTGTGTGTCTACCTAGAGATGCTTCTTGGTTAAGGCTCAGGACACCCTCTTTGTGTGTCTACCTAGAGATGCTTCTTGGTTAAGGCTCAGGACACCCTCTTTGTGTGTCTACCTAGAGATGCTTCTTGGTTAAGGCTCAGGACACACAAAGAGGGTGTTATCTCTAGGTAGCGCTTTCTGTGGAACCTCAGGAAGACGAAGATCTAGTATTTTACCTTCCACGTCTTTCCCGTCGGAGAGTGGGCTCCCTACTGTCCTAAGCTAAATTGCCACGATAAAAGCTACTTCGCCCACTTTCGTTAAGTTTCGTTCACTTTTGCTGACTTAAATGGATGCGAACTCAAATACTCTATACTCACATACGTAAATTAAATTGTTATAATTTTTGCAAATAATCCAAGATGCAATTATGATCACTTTGCATATACAGTAGACTCGCGTTAGCGCGAACAGCCGATAAAGTGAACAACGAATAACGTCAACAGTTTATATTTTTGCATTGACATCTCTAAAACTTGAACAAATCATGAACGCTCTAACATGTGAACAACAATTTTTGCCCCAAGTTCAATATAAGATTCGAGCAAGCTATATGTATTTTAATTTAAAATTTGTATTTCTCGTTACAAGATTTGTCGTCCTTGTCGTTTGTTTACAATGTCGCCCATAGTACGTACATCAAAAGAAGGATCAGTGTGCTGGAATTGCCGAGAGGAAAAATTAAGCCTAGTGAAGTTATTTTCAAGTTTCAACAAGGCTTTGGCATGGGTTGAAAATGGATTTTGTTGGTCAAAATAACAAAGGCAATATTAATGCTTTCGGATATAAATTTGATACAAAAACAGAAGACCGACTTTTTAAAGGTAACTACGTGTGATAAGGTTCTCGTTTAGAATGTTAAATGTAGTCCTATTTTATGTCCTAAAACTTGCACATATGCATGTAATAACTCTTAGTTAAGACGGAAATAAATAAAACAATTTGTATTAAAATGAATCATTCGCAAGGTTGAACTCTCTCGCAAAACTGGCTTGGTTTTTAATTGTCCGCGTTATCGCGAGTGTACTGTAATCTGTTTTAAGTAAAATGTGGTTGGGCCTTAAGAGTTATTCTTTCACTCTTCTTTGGTATTCTCTGAGATTGTCAAGCAGCAATACAAAAACAGCAATACACCAAGACAAATACCCGCGAAAAACATCTAACAGTCGCCACTCCACAAAATGACTCCACAGACACTGGAAGCCTTCAGACATCGACCTAAGTCTGGAGAGCATATCGAATTGTTTCTCTATTTTAAGCCGATTGCTACAACTACAACCAGACACCAATACTACTCCTCACTCCTTGAACGTTGGCAAACAATAAAGAAAGAAACAACTTTAAATTGCCTGTCCGCGTAAAATCTTCACCACTTCATCGAATTTTACGATCAAACCTGCTCGTCTATCTACACTTTCCGATCAGCAAATCAGTCCGCTTTTAAGTTGAAATCCAATTCTGGCCCAAACACACCGACAACGTCTGCCTTATCACCTCACTCTTAACTCTGAGGTTCATTGAAGTATCAAGTGTATCCCATTATTCAAGAAATCGACTCATTGCAACGTCCGGCGCTGTGGTCTGTATGCCTTTCATTCTCGTACAAAAATATCTCACCCAACATCTCCATCCTCTCACATTTGAAATTGGCTACATCTGGTCCGAGTCTGTCCGAGCGAAATGCCCGCACATTGTCTGCCCAAAAGAATCTCTCATGCGTTGAGAGCATTCGCAATAAATTCATAGCGCCTGCTGCTGATGGTGTGTGTGCGTGTATCAAAGATAGTTCGTCATCGGCGGCACAAGTGATAATGACTGGAAGATACAAGCCAAACGAAGGGAGAAAATAACGAACGATGGAAGCGAATAAAATGAAATGGGGAGGGGGCCAATCGATGTACGCGTACGCGAAGACCTTGGCCAATGCCACACACTTGCCGTCCGCATCTCTTTTCTGCAAAGAAAACAACTTTTTCCTATCGGGCATGGGTACGGGTTTGGGCCGCTCGGCCGCTCGGCCGCTGTGGTGCCGCACGCACGTGCAGTTGCGCAAGTATTTGCACCATTTTCAATTTCGTTTTGTTGGTCACTTTTGCGCGAAGTGGTTTTTTTTTTCTTCGTCTGTAGAAAATGCGTGTAAATACGGTTTTTTCGTTGCTTGTGTTTTTTTGTTTTGCCGTCATGGCGGGTAAAATTGATTTTGTGCTGATTTTGAAAAGTTGCGACCTAAATTCGCTGAGTTTTCTGTCCCATCGACTATAAGCCGGGCTCTTGTTCGACTTTTATTAACAAAAAATGGAAACCTAGTGACACGGCTTTATGGAGGGTCTTGAGCATTTTGTTCATTGATTGGGAGGGAGATGAAAAAATGCTGTCCACTTTTGAAGTTATGTACTTCATTTCGTCGAGTGTGGACTGTTTTGATTTTAACGATCGCCGATTTCTTGCTGTGATCGTGCGTATCGATAATTTGTGAAAGGCAATCACGCCGGAAATACACAAGATACGGTACGAGACCGATACCCATTCCCCGCCAGCGTCATCATTCTACCACCTGTCGTGGCATAGTTAACTTGCGCATCGACGCACGTTTTTAAACAGGTTTCTTGAACGAAAATAAAATCGAGAACAATGTTTGCAAGAAGAAAACTAAGACGCCTGGAGTGGAGGAACTGCAAGAGGGTTCGAACTCCGTCATGAAATTGAGCCTCACCTGATGGAGTTCACAATTTTGTTAGGAGGATGGAGACATCGATCGCTATGGGGAAGCGCGTCCATTAAATACTATTATATTGTCCCGCTTATCGTTCAAGTTTCAGCTCTTCACAGCTAGACGGAAGAACCGTTTCATGATATTGGTCCTTCGAGCCGAATGCTAGTTGTGCAGTTAAGACTCCTCTCATTATCTACAAGGACTGTAAGCTTCAGATGGTTGGTTGGTTGGTAGGAGGGGTTGCTAGTGAAGTCAGCAGCACACTTAGACCGTATTGGTCATAGTGATACCCACAGCCAGACTACTTCCACTGATCAACCACTCCACTGATAGTGCGCTTCATTTGATCGCAATGAAGACTCGACCTGATTTGAAAACCAAATAAAAGCGTACTAACCTTGCTCTCACTGATATTCGAACCGTAGACCCCACTCCCCAAGGGCAGGCACTTAACCAGTTGCGCCATCCAGCAGTATTTAATAATGTCTAGTACGGAAAACATCTCTTGGCGAACAAAAGGATTGCCAACGGTTCTGTCCACCAAATGAAGACTAATGCAGTATCGATTGCCACTAGAGAGCTACTCGTTTTATCCATTTTGAAATGATTCAATTGTGACTTACGGTGGTGAGTAAATCACTTCTTGCTCGTAGTCTGATGGATCCAGAGCAGTATACTAAACATCTTTGTCTTCTTTTAACTTCAAACGACGCGACGGCTCAAAAACCAATCCGCGTACGGTCACAGGGATCTCTATGATCGAAAAATTCCTGGCACTAAGAGACGACTGCAGGTGAAGCCAAGCTGAAGTGGCTGCGATACACGAACCAGCACTTGCGTTGAAAGAACATAACTACAAAAAATAATTTCCATTTTTTTTTACACTCAAGCGGCAATAAGAACCAAAGCACCGGACACCTTGACGTCGATACTGCTCAGCCTATGCAATCAAAGCGTCAGTGAACTATCTTTGGCAAACATGTTGACCCTATGCTACCAGGGCAAACTGTCATCCAAGGGAAAGAAGAAGCAGACAGCCTTGAAAAATGGATCTGAGTGAGGGGAAATCTCGTGCAATCCATGTCGCACACGCAACACGTTGCTCCATAAGAAGAGAACTGAAAGACGAAGGCCTCGATAGGGCCAGAGCACGTTGGCTTAGTCTGGAAATTGGAGCAAAAGCAAGGATCATGTGATCGACGCGACGCTAAGAAAATGTGATCAAAGCCACTCATCAGCTTTGGTTGCAAGGAGGTCCGAGCGCTAATAAGAGCCCTTATGAGACACTGTGCCATATGTACCCAGGCATCACGACTGAACACACCACAAAACGACTTCTACAGGAGCTGCAGAGATGAGAAAGAAATAGAGTCTGTCCAGCATCTGCCTTGCGAGTCCTAGCAAGGAAAACAATTCTTTGCAGAACTATAGGGCTTGTAGGGAGAGAAATCGAATTGGCCTTAGGTCTCATGGTAGTAATTACAACAAGCTCAATGTACCCAACAAGTTGGTCTAAGTGACCCACGGCCGTAAAGAAATGGCACCAATTTACCAACCTACCTTTTATTTCTTAACTAGCTCCGTCTGAGCACCCCTTCGACATTTTCAGGCCATTGTCTTGATTATTTGTTCGATTAGCTTTGCGGGGTAAGCATACGAAGGCGGTCCGATAACTACATAGCATCACCGCCCGATGGCGCCACTATCGCAAGAGGAGCTTATTATCATGTAGTACACTAGGTTATAGTCGCCACGGAGGCCTACTTAGAAGATCTTCAGAAAACGTATTTTCTTCAGACGGGTTAAAGGCGGGTAAAGTTGGAGCATCGCTGGGTCAAGTGTATCGAGCTAAAAGGTGACCATGTTGAGAAATAAATCGCCACTTTTCCAAAACGTTCGTTTTTCTTTGTACGCTAAGTACTAACTTACTACTACTTTTCTTTGTACTCTAATTACTTATGGGTCCACCCTCGTATGTCGCCATCTTTTTTCGATTGTATTGTTTCTGCACTTGTGTGCCGCACCTTAAACACCTCCGCTCTCTGTTGCGTTCCCCCACTGACTCCTGGTATAAGATCCTTGCGGAGCCATGGCCAAGACTTCTTCCCGTCTTCCAGCTTGAACCAATTTATGACTACTTGTTATTGTCAGTTGAAAGTTGCTCAAGCATTCAGTCGATCATTAAACTCTGCTTACGCATTAATTGAGTTCCATTCTAAGTACTTCGCTCTTTTGGGAATGGTAATTTCATGGAAAGGAAGAAAGCGCTTGTTGGAAATATTAACCAGCTCTTTCTGCGCTTTATTAGCCCCAAGTTCACAATGAAACAGAATTTTATGCGTCAGAATTCTATGCAAATCCTGACGAACGCCAAGTTGAAAGGATGTCCAAGGACGCTCGTCACCACTCAGCCTTGGAAGAAATTCTTTCGCGTCCATTCATTGCATTCAAACGCAATCTGTTCGCCTTCAGCGTTCAACGCGAGCAACCTCGTAAACGTCCTCAATCACTCAAACTCACTCGATAGACTAACAAAGCACCGCACCATACCTCCCTCACTCGCCCCGTCACGTGGGACTTCTGCTCTACATTCCATTCCCCACCGCCACCCACCAGCGGAACCCACGGCAAACAATAATAATCCCCATCGTCATTCAAACTAAAAGCATTGTTCTCCCCGCGAGTGTACACTGTACAGCACTTTTCGTGCAATTAATGCCAGCTCCGCCGGCGAAATTCTTATTCGCTCACCGGATTTGCCTGTGCAAGTTCATAATTTACGTTAGAAAGCATAATTTCCTCGGTTCTCACAGTGAAACTGCTCCATTTGGCCGGAGTTTCGTTCGCTCGCCGCCGCCGCCCGGGGCCTCCTTCGCCTACATCACGGCATGGCGGCATGGCACGCCAAAGAATCTTGGGAGCTGGCAGCCGGCCGGCCTGGCAACTCGCTTTCATTAGCACCAGCCAGTCGGCCATCCAGCCGGCCGACCAACTTACATCGCCGATTGCGTATCCACGGCCGCAAGACCGATGTGCTGAGCTGAATATCCACGTGATATCTGAATATCTAATTATGCAAATTCTTTTCTCGCTTGTTGAAAACTATTTTCGGCACGGAGCCGAGGCATGCACACATGCAGAGTAGGCGCTCGGCGGGCGATGGTGTTAGAATTTCAAAACCCTGTCCGCTGCGGAGGGAGATGGTTTAACCTTAACCGATTTTTCGCTCGCTGAGTGTGGCTGCGCGGCACTCACGACAGGGCGACTAATGAGGTCTTGCAGCCAGCCGAGTCGATTGCTATCTGGGGCACAGACTTTGGAGGGAGATGCGCAGATTAATGAGAGGGGATATTTTTGGGGACACTTGCGACATCATTTTTGAATTCCGTGTCATATTCGATGTCAGCTCATGCGTCGTTCTCTGACCAAGACATGCCCACTTTCATAACTCGAACAGTGCATCAGTGAGTATCCACTTTCCTCCGGCATTCCTTGTCCATCCTCAGCCCAACCACCGCGAGCTGTGTCCCTCATCAATACCAGACAGAGCAAGGTTTTATTTTGTTCAACCAGATCTCCATTCACCACTTAGCCCACATGCAGTGCGCCGCACCACCGCTAAGGAGATTAATCTCACGCATGTGCGACTTTCTTATCAAGAAACCTGAACGATTCTCCTGCTGCCGATACATTAGTAGCCATCATCTTTCATTATGATCCTGCCAGGCATGAGTTTCTCCAGTCTCCCAGGAATGCCAGACTTCGTCTGCTCACCTTTCTCCGACGCGTCGCAGCTCACTCCATGGCGGGCACACTCCGAGTAGCACAAGTACTCACCGACCTGGGAACATGTTTCGTCTGAGTGACTTTCACTTGGCTCGTTCCAAGAACACACGGCCTTCTTTTGAAGTAATTAAGTAAAAGTATCTATCTGATTGTCAAATCAGCGAGTACTTAAGCGTGAGCTTTCCTTTGAGCGCACGCAACGTCGTCGTCGTTCTGCTGACAGAGGTACTTTTCCCTTTTTGTTTTTCGGTGGCTCTTTATCTAATCTGACGAATTAATCGCGTTTATCTTAAGTAGGTTGTGTTAGCGGGATGGATGGGTGTTTAAATTTTGGAGGCCAATCGAAGTGCGACCAGTGTTGCGAAAAGATTAAGGAGTCCGGTGAATATGAATTGAATGGGAGAATGTACTGTATGCATGCCAAGGCTAATAGCGAGCTTATCTTGGGAGATTCGGTGCATAAGTGGAAGCAGAGTGGAACTGTGTCACGCGGAGCCTTTAAAGTTACTCGATAGCCATCAGCTGGGTGGTTGCTCTGAAGGCTTTGGAGCAGACGTTGACTCGTGAGATTTGTGATAAGGACTGCACGGGTAGTTGAGTCGAATTATACAAGATCACGTTGATAAATTTCGCTCTCGAAGTGGGATCTCTTCGCGTAGGTTAGCAGATTCTATACAAGTTGTTCAAGAACTCGTGAAGTCAAGGTAGTCAAGAATTTCGTCGATATTGAGTTGCATAGCATTTTGTTACAACCTCGACCCATGAAATATATGATGTTCTACGGTAGGTTGCTCTGGTTAGAAGGACTTTTCTACAAGCTCAATCGGCTAGGCATTAGCAAACCACTGCTGTACCTACTGTGTAACATGCTTACCGGTAGACGGTTCGTCGTCAAAAATGGCAACGTGACGTCCACAGGTATATTCCAAATTAAAAATGGTCTCCAACAGGATGCCGTTAATTCGCCGATCCTGTTCAACATTTACTTGAGCGATCTGATAAGTTCTCTTCCTCACGTAATTGCGTATGCCGATGACTTGATCGTGTACAGATCAGGCAAAAAGATCGAGGAAATCACTACCCTCACGCAGGGTGACTTCGATTCATTCATGAGAAGTTGCGATGACTGGAATCTATGTCATGGCCGTTGTATAAGGCCTCGGCGGACACGAAAAAGAATTGGCGAAAGTTCTCAATCGTCGGACGACACGGGGAATCACTGGCGCAAAGGACTGTAGTCAGATACCTGGGGATTTGGCTAGATCAGTATCTATATTTTAACAAACATGTAGATGCTGCTCTGGCCAGGGCCCGAGGCGCTTTTGCCCTTACAAAGAGACTGTTTTACAACAGCCAACTCGATACGAGGGTGAAGGTTATCTGCTACATGGCCCTCATCCGGCCAATGCTCACCTATGGCTGTCCCGTGTGGTTCAAGGTGTTTGCTTGATGGAAAAGATTCGGTTGTTTGAGAGGGCTTGTCTTAGGGCTTGCCTTCGTCTTTATCGAACTCCAGAGTCCCAGTACATAAAATTCTATTCCAATGAGGTCTTATACAACAGGGCAAACCTGATAAGAGTGGACAACTTCCTGTTGAAGTTGATTCGAGGTCATACTGCCAGAGCGATGAACTCAGTCAATAACTTGATCTCTGGGGCTTATTACCTCAATTCACAATACCATGAAAAGGTACATCATAATGGCTTCGTTCCCCCAGAAGCTTTCCTGCACCTAGACAAAAACGGATTGCTACAAGATATAAATGCGGTACTCTACCCCGCTCATCTACCACATCGCCAGATCAACTGTGGATGGGCGACTCAACCACGACCGTTCCGTCGCACAACGAGCTGAGGAGGGTCTCCTCCGGTTCAGTACGGCGGTCTCAAGACGAGATGTTAAGGATGTTGCTATGCAACATCGAAAGTTCTGGTGGCTGGGGAGAGAGGGAACTCCAGCGGCAAACCCTTTAGACCCGGGGTAAAAAGGGTAGTACGTTTCTCCGAATGGGAGAATAGTCGGTCTCTGTGGTGCAGTGGATTGGAAGTAGGTCTAAGGTCTATCTACTGCATCCTATGGCTGACTTGTACATAGTAGGGTAGTTTTAAGGTAGTAGTAAGTTGTACATAAAAAAAAAAATATAATAAAAAAAAAAGTTTGGTATACACATGTGTACACTTGCATGTATCTATGTGTATGCATATGTATATATATTAAGTGCATATATTTATATACCTGTATATGTCATCATATACACATATATATATATGCAATTTTAGCATAAGGTAGTTTAAGTTATTTTAAGGTAGCATGTAAGTTAGTATATACGTTTTAAGGAAAACTGTTCTGTTATTAAGTTTTTGCATAAATTTTCTTAATTTCATATTGTCAATATCTATGTTTAGCGTAAGTAGACAGGTTGTCACTTTTGGTCGAAAGACATAGCATATAAGTTTAAGCTTAGCTTAGAGTGCCCGCCGAGGGCCATTAAGTTATATGTAGCATCATGTTCGTCTAACTAGTTTTAAGCATTTTTGTCTAGTATATAAGTATTTAATGAATTAAAAAAATAAAAATGAATTAAAAAAAAAAAAAAACGGTAGGTTGCTCTGGTGATTCCTATGAGCTCTAGAAATTGAGGTCATGGGCAGTAAAGTGACTAGTCTGAAGTGTTTTCCTAAAAGGAGAATTTGGGCATTCCGCCGAATGATGGCGGGTGCTCAATTTGTTTGTGCAGCAAGAAGTGGTTGGTCATGATATCGTGGCTTAGGGAGTGAGTGCATCGAGACTTATGATGTATCTAAGGTCACTGATTCAGATCACTGGTTCAGAGAGTTAATCCGCCGAGGAAAGGCTTCTTAGCGGGTTTTTAGCGGAACTTTATTCAAAAACAAAGTCGTCCGAATGACACAATTTTGGTATAAAACGCCAGCAAAAACATGAGGTCTCAACGTTTTCAAAAAAAAAAACAAATTCATTTTAGCAAAAGAAATTTAAACCATCAGTTGCTTTGCATAAAATGCATCGCGTTGGTATGAAGTTAGTAGCAACGCTGCCTTGTATTTAAGGAATGTTTTAGGGAAGAGTGAAACTTGTACTACCTTAGCAAACGTTTTGCCTGAAGGCCATAGGCTTATTCGAGTTATACAGACGTAAGTAAGCTCTATGAATTGCAAGATACATGCAAGATGGGAACGAAGTAAGCGAGAAGGAAGGCCCTGGGCCGCTATAGACTGTAGCGCCACCCATATTATTATATACAGCGGGATGTTTGTATTGCCGGTAGAGTTCTGTGATGTAGTCCCAACATAAAGCATGAAATCTAATCCTGGACGACCTCGAAGGAATTTAACGAATGTAAACTTTACTCTCAAGTGTAAAAATCGGAAATAAATTAACTGGTATGCATTTAAATAACGAGTCAAATTGATATTACAGCAGAAGTGTCTTTACGATTGAGTAGCAGGAGGGATGCAAAAAATCTGGTCGCGTGCATCTAGTTCTCCTGCAAGGGCAACGTATTTGATAAAAGCTCGACCAAATCAACAAAAGCTTAAGAACAAGATTGTTTTGGAGGAAGCTCTTTTGCTGATGGTTAACATAAAATTAACTACTTTCAGCGCAAATGCAAAGCTTAGAATTAAAAATTCGAATGTGTAGAGATATATTAAGACGGATTTTTAATTTCACCACACCCATATATTTCGAGTCGTAGTAACGCGCTTCATAGAAAAACGAACTCACTACCTCTGAAAGTCTTGCATTGTTAAAGGCTCCCGAAGAAATTCCATCTTCTAGCAGCTCACATGAAGACGATGATGAGAGCGACAAGAACTTCTTTTAAGTCAGCAAATAAATAAAATACCTTATCTACGAGTATTGTAACGACTGGATGGGGCAGTTGGTAGAGTGCCTGCTCCTGGTTAGCGGGGTCTCGGTTCGAGTCTCAGTGAAAGCAAAGTTAATACGCTTTTATTTAGTTTTCAAATCTGGTCCAGTCACTATTTGCCGTTGGGATCAAAATGACGGCACTTTCACATGAGTAGTCAATCAGTGGTAGCAGTCTGACCCTCCTACCTAACCTAACCTAACCTAACCTAACCTACATACGAGGAAGTAATTGAATTTGCTAATACAGTATCTCATTTAAATTTTTCTTACAAAAGATGACAATTTGATGAATGGAGAATGTGTTAGTTTCATCAAAATATCTTGGGACGCATTTATGTTAATTTGGTCGGAGAAAGGGCATAAAGGTCTGCTAGAATCGTGCAAATTGCGCGGCCTAAGTTTTCCACTCGTTACAGAAAAATAACACGCACTCGCTGAGTGGCTGATGAAGAACCTAAGCCCAAGTCAAAATCGAAATCAATCTTCCTTTGTGAACCCAACGCTATTATGGGTGTTTCACAAATTTTCGACCAGCTAAGCATTGAACTCGTATTTAAAGTGTCACAAGAATCATAATGTTGCTCATTTCTTTACCGCATATTTCTGAAGCATATGAAGCCCATAGTCTGTGTGGGATATTTTGCGAAGAAGGTTGAACTCGGTGAGTTCAACAAACAGAGTCCTGGAAGTAAGGATCACTTTTAGAAGCTCGAATAGATCGACCGAACGCAGACATCCATTCGATAGGGCTCAGAGCCTTCATTATTCAATGATTCTCATGACAGTGTCACAAACATTGCTTTCAGCTGAGACACGTATTCTTGGCTATGGTATGGAATCCAGTAATGCCAATGTAACAGTGCAATTGGACATACATTTGAAATCTATCAACATTGCTCGAACACAGTCTTCACACTTTAATTGATTTTAACGAGAACTAGATGCTTGTGTTTGGTTAGGTTGAGTTATGGCGACTTATTGTTGGTCACACTTTTTTTTTGGCGCCATTATTGTTTTGTTTTCCTCCTGTCCAACCCATGCCGAGAAGACAACTACACTATGACCAGGAGCATAGAACCAAACATTTGGTTATCACGAGGATCTAGTCGATTCTACTACGTTGGTGGCTTTTACAAAACGGTGACAGTGGCTAACACTAACACTCCTCAGAAGAAGTAAGACCTAAGTTTGAATATTCCTTCAAGGGAAGAGAGCGCTGTAGGAGCTAAGAAGTTGCAGAATGGTTTGCACTTCTTCCTCGTCTCAGCATCTCCTGCAGAAATCATGAGAGGACAGATCCTCCTCTCCTCTACGTAGGAGGTTACTGGATAAAGTTCAAGGACTGTTTTCACCTCTCGTGTGTTAGACTGATGCCATAATCCTCCTTGAAATCTCTCTCTCTTTACATTTCGGAGTTAGATTTATTTCCAAAAACTGACACAAAGGGCAAATTTGCGAATACAATCAATATTCGATTGAAAATCTGGTAGCGATATTCGATTGATCGAATTTATTTGCAATAGTCAGGAGGAGTAAGTCTGGGTTTTTGTTAAAATCTAATCACTGAAGACTTTGTGCAACATGAAGTCATTTATAGCCTCCAACGACAATGCCAGCTGTCACCCTGTAAATAGTTAGAGCCAACAACTCGTTGAAGTACATTTTTGTGAATTTAAAATTTAGATCTCTTTCGATACACGTGCGATCCACCATCACATTCCTGGCAATGTCATCTCTCACTCGAATGGTAAAGTTCAAGCAACCAGAATTCATTTTATTGGTTGCCTAATGGTGCTTAAGTACAAGCTACCAACCTCTGTAATCTAGCTTCTGAAAGACAACTGAAGCAATAATATGTCACGACTTATCTTCACCTCATTGATAGTTTGCTATCTTGTGTCAACCAGCACGGCAGACGATATCTTAAGTACACTTGCCCATGGACCACTTTACACAAGCAATTAACCGCGCAAAAGATGTTGTGATAAATTAATGTCTGAATGAATGACATTGACGTAAACAATGACAGCTCACAAGCCTGTCACTGTCACCGGCAAATTGTGTTTTTTTTTTTTCATTTCTTGTCTGAGAAAACAGCGTACGTCTTCTTAGCCTCTTACGGTTGTCAAGGTGAAGTGAAATTCACATTTTGACATTTAAAATGTCAATTTGATAAATGTCAAATAATGGATGAACATGAAAACTCGTGGAAGCTCGGTCAGATAAGCTGCGTTCAATCACTTTTTGGGAAGAAAACATTTGACAGGTAAGGCGATGACAGATGACTGACATTTCAATTCTAGAGACCAGAAATGAAGTATTACAGAGATGCCCGACTTCTACGTCTATTTCCACTTAAGATTAAGTCATTGACAACTGTATTTATAACGTGTTCATAAACCAAATTGACCAATCAGAGGACGGCATTCACGTTATTTCGGGAACAACCGTCAAAAATTCATGAACATCCGTCAAAAAGGCACTCAAATTCGTCGATGGACTAGGGGCAATCAGCTGTTAAGTCGGCTATCTCTGTAATACTTCATTTCTGCTAGAGACTCTCAATCAGAGACGTCGGATACAATGTTCTCCAACCGCTTACGTCATGAATGTCGTGAATAACCGTCAAAAATTCATGAACATCCGTCCAAAAGGCACTCAAATTCGTCGATGGACTACGGGTCAATCAGCTGTTAAATCGGCTATCTCTGTAATACTTCATTTCTGCTAGAGACTCTCAATCAGAGACGTCGGATAAAATGTTCTCCAACCGCTTACGTCATTAATGTCTCCACCATGGCCCCATAAATGTTTTTGTTTACCTCAAACGTCGCAGACGCAAGAAAAGATCGAAAAAAAAGCAAAAAAGTAGCAACTCTGTAAACATCGTGTTTACTACATGTGCGACATCAGATAAAACCGTCTTAGTGCGTATACGAAAAACAGAAACAAATCTTTATCAACTCACGTCGCTATCTACGAGTGTCGCACACAAGCACCGCTGCCGCCTTAGTCACCCCACAAAATGATCTCATATCTTTATCGCTCTGACAATCACCTCCAATCACTAATTGCTGGTGGAAAATTCGTTTCGAAGAGAACAAACAGCCTTCACCTTCAGGCATTTGCAGGCGCAGCGCTGCTGGGCGATTACAAAATCCGATTTTACATCCAATTTGCCGTGGAAAATCAATTCATTCAATCAATGTCATGCGGTGGATACTTATGCCTCCGCTCCCCCACTCCCGATGCTGATTGCATAAGGCTGTGTACACAAGTGTGGAGAATGCAAGGCGGGCTAAGCGCTTCGCTAATGAACTTGTCAGTAATGAAAACTCAAAGGTCATTGATCCAGACACATGTCCACCGAGAACAGCACAAGGCGACATCCATCGTCTGGTCTGGATCGGTTTTTCTTTTTTCCCACAATAGACATCGCGCATCGCAGACGAAGCACACTTCCTGTAGCGACGGCATCTTAAGTCCCCAATCGTCCGGCAAACCGTGTGTGTGTCTGAGAGACGATTTCAGGAATTTCTTTACGTATCGCAGTGTCTATTCCTGTGGTTTGGACTTGATAGAATGTTGAGCTGCATGGTTAGCTGTCCCTTTCTTGTGCACCCCCCGTCCGGCACATAACTCTTGCCAATCGAGAGAGAGAGAGACTGAGGGTCTATTCATTCGAAGGGAAGCGATTTTGTCGCATCAATTTGCATAGAATTGGGAAATAACAATTGGGAACACAAGTCCCAATTTGGCACGGTCCCAATGTGCTCGATTCTCGACGGATGACGAGGTGGTGTACCGGTCGCGGTGACAGCGGCTGCCAGTGATGGTGCACAGCGTAGGTATGTTCGTTCTTCTTTTTTTGGGTTCGGATATCAGTTTTACTTTCTGGTTAGAGAATGAAAACAAAAACAAGCGAACCATTGATTGGCTCGGCTGCGGTCTTTTATCTCACAGTTTGCTCCCGTGGAAGAATTCATGCATCAGTGCACGGGGTAGGGGGAGGGGTGGAAATGGGATCGATTCAAATAGATTCTTGGATAAAATAGCTTTGGCTCTGTCGAAGTCAGAGTCTGCCGAGGAGAGAGTGGCTGTCAAAGAGAATGACATTTGGATGTCATTAACCTATCAACTGTCAAAATCTGTGTTAAGTCATGTGGGTCAGTTTGTTGCGGAAATGTTTGTATTTCTTATTTTTTTTTTTTAACTCAGAGAGATTTCTTTCGAATTATTCCATCATTCATGCGGTGACTCGGAAATGGCCACGACAACGTACATAGCTCAAGGTGTTGGCCAGCATTGGACTACGTAGTCATTCCTTCTTATTGTTCGTTTGCCATTCCCAGTGAACTGGTGGTCACACTGAGTGATTTCTGGTTCACAGTCTGAAGTGGAACCCATTCGAACAGAACCGAGAGGATGTGATGACATAATCAGAAGTTTAAGCGGGACAATGGAAGTCGGAGGCTCAAATGAAGACAAATGGTGGCAGTCCATCGAATACATTGATATGGTGTGTCTGGGCAGAGAAACCTTAGTTGTGTAGACTTGGCGAATACTTTAAGTTCGCGATAGAATGTGGGATTTCAGATGTTGTCTGAAAAGGCTGATGAGCCGCAGGAAAGAACCATGAAGTGAGCTTTCATTGCTGAGTGCTTTGAAATCACATGCTCTACAACCTCGTAGATCCATTGCACTCTGTCATCTGACTTGTCAGTTTTGTCTTTGACAGATAAAGCAAATGATGCAAGGATGACATTGACCGTCAGACACATTTTGTGCAAGACACGGGCGGAAATCCCTTTAAACCAAGTTCACGTAGGTACAAGGTTTTTCAACATGAATTGCGTTGTGTTCCAAGCATCTATCAATTTCGAATACCAGAGCATTTTTTTAATGCACATCTGGCTATCACATTTGACAGTCACGACCAAAAATGCCGGACTATAAAATATAATAGCCACGATAGTCAATGTGTCATGACAGTTTTCTTGCATGGAGGCTTCCGCATGCATTGCAGAAAAGGAGACCTTTTCATATATGGTACTCTCTTTAAGATCTTCAACCCTTTCGACCCGGAATGCAGTCAGTCAACATACTGTTTATCTGTTGAAATGACTTACCATGAACACATTTCTAGGAAGCAAATTTTGGGACTTTGAGAATATTGAGTACGGAAGTATGTGGCGATGGTCTGGTAGGGAGCAGATCATCTGCAGAAATTGCAAAGTATGCCCGACGACTGGAACATCAGCTACATATGTATGCCCCATCCACAAAAAAGGCGATCGTACCTCTTGCAACAACTACAGAAGTGTATGCCTGCTCAACGTCGCCTACAAGATCAGCGTATTGTGTTAACGTCTGAAGCAGTTCTGCACCGCACTAATCGGGACACACCAGTGCGGTTTCTAAGACCAAATTTTAACACTAAGACAAATACTGGAAATGTCCAGCGATTTTCAAATCGATACAGACCACCTTTTTCTCGACGTCACATACGACAGCATTTATCGCAAGGAACTATTCGAAGCGCTGGAGCCGGGGAAAATTGATCCGGTTGTATCGCACCACTCTAAAAAATACGAGAAGCACGGTGCAGTTCAGCTCGAGGACTTCCGAGCCGCTTGAAACCTGCTCCGGATTTCGGCAAGGCGATGCGCTATAGTGTGATGTCTTCAATCTGGTACTGGAGAAGATAGCACCGCGGGCAGCTGTAAACACGGCAATATCTTCTACACGTCAGTCCGATTTTTGGATTGCGTACATGAAATCGACATCGTCGTGCTTCACCAACATGGCGTTGTGAAAGAATTTACAGTGATTCAAGAAGAAGCGAAGCGAGCTAGTCTTACGATCAATGATGACTCAACAAAATATATGCTGTCGACCAACAAAAGTTCCGATGAACACCACCTTGGACAAAACATCATAACGACAACTACAATTTCGAGGTTCGAGGAGTTTTCCTACTTCGGGCAAACGTGAACTCCACAAACGACATTTTGGAGATCTGATTCTAGATAGAATCGCTCTTGGCAACCGTTAGATACTTCAGTTTGTCAAAACAACTGGGCTCAAAATTCCTGACTTGAAGGAGCAAAGTCATGCTCTACAAAAAAAATATTTTGCCAGTCCTGCCATATCGAGCCGAAAGCTGGACGATAAACAAAACTGCAGAGAGGATTCTTGGTGCCTTTGAAAGATAAATTCTTGGCCGGATTTTGGTCCAGTCTGCAAGAAAGGTGAATGGAAGAGCAGACATAAACGCGGAGTCTAGTTATGTCGAGGATATCGAAGTAGTCCGGGAGACATAAACCAATCGACTACATTGGCTTGGCCACATCGAGAGCATAAGGGAGTGTGACCAAATAGCAATGAAAGTTATTCCAACTGTCAAGTTTTCGTAGCTGTCAAAGTTACCAGTGACAGTGTCAAAATATTAAGGCTAGAGAATCTTCGGAGCCGAGCTTAGTGATTGGAGGACCCTCCTTCCTCGCCTTCTTGAAATTTGATGACGGGAAACAGCGTGCCCAGGAGCGTCAATGATGAAAGGCAACTTTAGCTCAGGCTCTGACCATAGAATCGTGGGCCTGACAGGGTGGGTAAGTTCGTCAACTAGAAAAATACGACGTGCTCTAGTCTTGTCTAGCTATGACCAGAAGTAGGACTTGCTGCTCATGTTCGTCAGCCAGTATACAAATGCAGGTCTCTGCACTTTTTTGCAGCTTCACTCGAGGATGTAACATAGTGCCGCAATTGCCTTTAAGCTTGTTCTTAAATGGAAAGAAAGAAAGCCAAGTGGGGGAAAATGGAATTTGACTGCATGTCTATCATAGAAGGTAGTCGAACAAGTCTTTTCGTATTTCTAATCAAAGTTTTTTCACAGACAATTCATGTGGTACCCAAACATTGAGCTTCTCTTTGTAGCCAGCCTTTTTTAAATGGTTCGAAACCATTTAATGATGAATGTTTAGTTCCTTGGCGATGTCATGACTGCTTATGTGACGGTCCTGGTCAATCTTTTCCATAATTTCATCGACTTTTCCAACGATAGGATGACCAGAGCGAGGTGCATCTTTCACATCGAAATTTCCAGAACAGAAGCGAGCGAACCATTGTTGAGCTACACGAACTGATACAGCATCGTCTCCGTAAATTTCACAAATTTCGTGGCATTCTTCCCTTTTTTATACAAAAAATTCAAAATATAGCGAATTTCTTCATTATTTTCACTCATTTTTGAACAGCTGTAACTTTTTTTCAACTTCTCGGAATTTAATTTTTTTTTGGTTAAATGAAGCTCGCCTTTCCAACGCCATATGGTATGACACAATGTGATTGATAGCACTGAAGATAGACGACTCCAACGACATCTATTGACAAAATACGAAAAGACTTTTTCGACTACCCATTATAATGTCCTGAGAGCCCTATTTAAATCCGCAGTGGACTTGGGCCCAGCTTCTACAGGCGAGGTGACATGCGCATCACATGTTGACGAATTGGTGGTGGATGTCAGCGTGTACTTCTTGGTGTTTGTTCTTCAGGATTCAGAGCCCAAAGTGAACACGAGATAGTTTGAGTTTGACATTCTGGTACGATTTATGACACGGCGGCTTCATCGAACCTTCTTTCTATCGAAATCAGAAGGGGGACACCATGTCGTTCCCCGATGCGACCTTACACCACTCCATTGGCGCTGCGTCAAGTCCTACGCTCTCAATCCAATTACTTTGGACAAGCTCGAGGCCAACATTCGAGACGCTAGAATAACATCCTATCTATTGGACCGAGTCATCAAGAGTTAGACCCACTATTTGAGGCATTACCGTCGAAGTCGAGGCGGCCACGTGACTGATGAGCTATTCCAGACATTGTGGCATGAATACAGCTTCAAAATAAAGCCATAATCAATACTATGCCTTGATGTTTTCAACTTTCTTTTCCTATCGTTCGTAATTAATCGAAATGCACAATAACAGAAACCTGCTATCGAACAGCCCAATTGTGAAATGCCAACAACTTGGTACCGATTTCTAGTGATTTTTAAGTAGTCCGCTCCTTAATACCCTGCTTCTTAGCCTCTCTCTTGATCTTAGAGAATTTCCTCGGCAGGTTACTGTCGAGATTTAAGTTTCTGTCAGGCTTAAAGACTTACATTTTTTAAGTTTAGCTGACTTTAAGTGAAAGATGGAAGAAGGCAAACACCACTCACGACGGGCGTTCTAATGCAATTGTTAAAAAAAAAACTTACATAAAAAGCCTCTTCTAAATGAAGTCAAAGTTCAGCGTCACTCTACTTAGCCGATCTGATAAACAAACCAAACCGCATGTCAATTGGCACAAAATTTACTGTCCCACGGGAGTGTCAAATGCACACATTGTTCGAATGTCTTCACACGAGAGGCACTCATAAATTCCTCAAGCAGATTCTTATTTAAACATGAAGCACTATCTCCAGGCGATGCATTTGTCAACCGGGTCCCCCCCTAAAATAGCTCACGTTGCAGCTTCCCTCGGGAAATAATAGACCTTTCCTTCCCCTCAGCGATGTCTCCTATCCGCGACAGAAATGGGAAGTCACTTGTCACCCTCCAAACTCGTGTCGCCTAGCCGAGCAGCGCATGCTGCTGACTAGGAAATTGTCACAAAGGTGAGTGTATCTGACACCATACCTAGCTTCATCTATCATTTATCTTTCATCGAAACACGGAACGGGACGTGGACTGGGGCAGATGGTAACTGTATATCACTCTCCGCCACACACACACACAGGCAGACAGCCATTCACACGAGACAGTCAGTCCCCTTATCATTGAATTTTATCGCCTTTTTGTGGGATCTCATGCGCTAGTTTGATGACACTCGAGGTATCGGCGCTTTGTAAAAGTTTTCAATACCCAATACACGCCACCGTATCCAGAGTGGCACGTAACCTGAAATACACACGAACAGAGGCGACTGGAAGGTAATACACGCAACGTATTTGGGTAACGCACTCGTAATTTAATTAAAGCGAATCGGCTTTGGGGCTGTTAATGGCTCCATAAAACAGGTGTAATAAAGCAATAACGCTAATCGGGTGACGTAGCCAAGTTCTGCGTTTTGTATCCTTGAGCCTGAGGTTGTTCTTATTTGATACTGTTTTTCTTTTTGCCAATTTGTACTGACGGGAGTGCGAGTTGCTAAGTATAGCCGGCGGAAGATGCGTCTCAGTCGTTTGGAGAGACGCGATTTGTTGACTGATTGAGAGGGGAGATGATCCTTGCTTAATGATGTTTGCGGGGCTCCTCGATGTCAGCAATGAGACAACAAATATTCCTTTTGACGGAGATGTCTGATGTGTGTGTTCATTCCCACAGCGGGGCATCTGGGTATGTCATCACGTTTCATGTGTCGAATTTTCGCAATCGATTTTAGTGTCCCTTGCTCCTGTGGAGGGAAGTATTAAAAGTTGGAGAGTTGCTGCACATTGTTATGTGACAAGAATGTGCCAAGGCATATTTTTTTCAACTGATTCTTTTTTGACAAGATGACGATTCGATTTTATTAACTTTTGGGCATGTTGAGATTTTGCCAGCTGTGGCAGTCCAAGTGAAGTCTTTAGAATTCGGAATTCTATTCGGAAGACAGAAATGTGGCACATGAG
Organism: Eristalis intricaria; assembly: GCA_964034865.1. NCBI lineage: Eukaryota > Metazoa > Arthropoda > Insecta > Diptera > Syrphidae > Eristalis > Eristalis intricaria. The sequence continues at coordinate 51,636,449 of OZ035874.1, forward strand.
CTTTGCCTTCGGAATGTGAATGTATTCCACCGATCTTCTGTCCACGTGGGCTTCAGATTATGTTTATGGTGACTTAACTAAACTAAAGCATAAAAGCCACCCTTATTAAGTCAATGCGGTGTTTGCGATTCAGAGAAATTGATTGAAAAACCATCATAGTTGAGTGTGACCAAATACCAATGATAGTTATTCCAGTTGTCACTTTTTCGTAGCTGTCAAAGTGGCCAGTGACATTCAACTGTCAAAATATTATTTGTAATAAAAACAAGTTTATTATTAGGCGTATTTTGTTAAGAATCTTTACTCAGCTAAGGTTTGATTCTCAATAAAACGCCCCCTTACTCACTTTATTTTTTTTTTTTTGTGTCAAAAGTTGGTTTTGTCAACTGTCAACTGTTCAACTACTGCCATGGCACTTGACGTCAAAACACAAATAGTTTTGGTAAATGGTTGCAAATGAAACAAATGGTTTTATTCACTAAAAGCGTTTGAATATTTTTAGCCAAGGATGGATTACAAACTGAGATACGTTATCCTTTGTCGAGATTCAGAACCCCAATGCCGATAATTCTGCTGTATCTTCAAGAATTTTTGTCAGCGGCATCTGTGATTCATCGGTAGTATCTGAAGAGCCACCTGTGATTGAGATTCTTCATCGCGCTGTACTCAGTTTGCATTCCTGAGTTATTTTTGCTCAGTAATAGCTCACTTTTGTTTTGTTGCTCATTCGCGTGTAAGGTAGTAATTATCAGTAATAACTCACTGAATAACTCACTCAGTAGTAACTCACTTTTGTTTTGTTGCTGCTTCGTGTGTAAAGTAGCTTCTAAGCTGAGTATAGGTTGTCAATAAAACGCCTTTTAGTGTTTGCCACGTTTCACAAGCCTCTCTTGAAGCGAAGTTTTCACCAGCAAAACTGTTCACTTGGTGCTACGACCGGACTATGAGGTGGATGCATAAGGACCACACAACCAAGCTCCCGGAGCTTCTGGCCAGTCGCTCTCAATGTGTGCGGCCTAGAGCTGTCCTGATGGCACACAATTCCTTTCCTATAGACCCGCTTTCTTCAGATAAAACAGGTCATAAGTGATCCGTAAGGATGAAAAAATGAGTCAAAGTTTTTGCAATTCAGCAGTGAATCGCAGATGGAAATTCGGTTGATGAGGTTCCTTGGCATTAACCCGTGGTACCACTGAGCTTCTAAGTCCAGCCTTGTTCAAATCGTTTCAAAAGTTTTTTGTGCAATATTTAGCTCGTGGGCAATCGAAACAATGCTTTTACGACCGGCAGACTCAACGATTTTCATGATCTAATGGACATTTACGACAATTCGCTTTCCAAAGGGTGGGGTATCATTGACATCGAAAGTATGTACAGAAACGAACTCGAAGGAACAAAAACTTGTCGTGATCTACTGACACTGCATCAGGGCCATAAATATTATTTACATTTTCAGTACATTTTGAAATTCGAGAAAAAAACCGAGTTAACCCGGGTTACACCTAAACCGACTCAAACTGAGTAACATTTATTTCAAACCGAATTGGCAGAATTGGTGAAACATAAACAAACTGTAGACGGTACAACTCGGTGTGAGCAAACACGAAACCAACCGCAAATCGAATTAGACAATACGAATAGATTTGCCACATTCCACATTGGTTCGTGTCGTAGCCACCACAGCAGACTGCAGCATTTTGGTAACTTTTCGCGCATTGCGTGCTTTGTATGTAAACATAATATTCTCTCTTTTTTGTGTGACGCAGTAGCGTTTTGACGTGCGAGTTGAAAGAAATACGAAGAGATAAAAAAGGAAGAGAGAAAAATTTAAACAATTTGCACACACACAGCCGGTATTGGCTTGGCTACTCCGTGCGCTTATCGCTTCCCTTGGCAACACAATCGTCTTAAGATACACATAGAACACCGAAATCAACCCATAATAATAAACCAACTCATTCCGTAATCCATATTTTTTTCTTTCGGTTGATCATCAAACCGAGTTCGCCAACCCGGGTTAACTCGGTTTGTAAAACTTCGCATAACATGTTGACGAATTGGTGGTGGATGTCGACATGTGTTTGTTTTTAAGGATCTGCCCAGAGTGAACATGAGATAGTTTGACTTACGATTTATGACATGGCGGCATCCTCGGACTTTATTTCCTTCGAAATCAGAAGGGAGACACCATGTCGTCCCCCGATGCGACTTAACACCAATCCATTTTCCCTGGCGCTACGTCAAGTCCTACGCTCTTAATCCAATCACTTTGGACGAGTTGGAAAACTTTCGGGTTGGCACACCACTAGCATCAATGTTTATAAATATCGCAACGTATACAGCGGAAGCTATGGGTTTGGACCTTAACTCAGATGATCTCCGACTAAAATCTCTGATCAACCAGCCAAAAAAGTGGCATGGCTCCCCAAACATTGATAAGATCCTGTCAACAGGGCTTAAAAATGACATTAGGGGGGGGCTCTAAAGCAAATAAAAAAAATGAAAAGAAAAGCACTGCCACTATGGGGGGATGTGAAAGATCACCAATAGAAATTCACTGAAAATCAGAACAGAATTTTTTTGGACCGAGTCTCCGGTATTCTTGACCAAGTGATCGCAAACGGCAGACAGCTTGGTCTTAGGGACGTCAAGAACGCACAGTTTAGGCTCAGATTCTCCATGTGTCGGTGGCCTGAGATGTAAGCTAGTATTTTTGTTATTATGTGCCCTCAAGCCTATTTTCCATTTGATAAAGAAACTCCGTCCCCTTAAGTGCCGTAGAGAATTAGTGTTGCTCTCTGTAACAAACATTGTGGCTCATTTAGCAGATGTATGGGACGTGTGCAGAATCAAATCTGTTGGATCAATGCCTTTTGAATTTCAGAAGGTTGTTGACGATGCATTGACTATTTACGTCTTCGTTGAGACAGTGTATCGGACGTCTTTACGACCGAAGCACTTTCTCTAAGGCTTCTAAACAAAAAGAGAGGAAAATGTACGTACTTTAAGGGGCGTTACTTATAACAATTTAGCGAAGCAATAAGTGCATAAGAGAGTAAAGGTCGCAGCACTTTTGTGCGAAGGAGTCCCATAGAGTCCCACCGTGGGAATATATGGAACATCAATTCAAGATCCACGGACGTTAGAAATGGAGAAGAGAATGGCCATAATAGGAACTTTTGCTGTATCAACATCCTTCCCCCATCTTCAAGCCCAGACCCGTCAACGTATTCACTGCCTCAGTCTAACAATTTGTTCACGACCGAAGATCAGTGACTTCAGACAACACCATGTCGATGTTTCCGCACTCAGAACAAGCGCGCGATTATCTCCATAATCCTAAGCCAAGACCAGAATAAACTCGCTTACAAGACCAAGCGAATGAGTTCTAAGAAAACAATCAAAACACTGACTTGCTGGCTTATCAGATTTATGCAAACAACTGCCTTGTGTCCATCGTACTCGTAAAACCTGTTGTCACATCAGCCAATTTGCCAACAAAAAGAGACCATGAGCTGAAGAGGTCCGAAGATAGTCGGTCTGCTTTTATTTCTTTAAGTCTCTTATCCATTGTTCAGCATGCCCATTCAACTGTTTTTTTCAGGACAACCTAATCTATACCACAATACAGTCTATTCCAAGGACCTCATCATTCTCTGAGCATAATCCCACTCAGTGACGAGCAGTCAAAGGAATGTCTGGCCCTTTGACACGACAAAGCAGCCACTTTAATCGAATCAACACACCCTCCAAGTCATGCCACTAACAGTGAACACAGTTTCCAATGAAAATCAGAGATCTCACACTTCACGGCCGGGCAATCAGTGGAATCTCACCTCTGTGCAGGACTCACCAACTGAAACGCAACGCATCCCCATGACCAATATCATGCATTCACTCCAGAGCACGAATTCACTCGAGATAGCACAGTTAGGCACACCGGGGTTACCCGGTTCAGGCCTATCACCATCGCACTTCAGTCTCATCACAACCGCACACAAAAACAGAATTCGGCCGACCAAGGAGGAACTCCACAGTTCACCTGTCACTGCGTGTACCCCCGGCCTCGTCGTCATTCACTGGCACTATGTATCACAGATTCCGCTTTGGCTTCTGTAAGACGACCCATCCGAATGGCAGTGAGTTCGTGAGAACGAGAACCACATAACGTGAGTAATTACCATTTCGTCCATGTGGACGACCACGGTGCGACGATGACCCTCTTTTCTGTTGTATTGTGCTGTGTGTGTTGTACCTGGCGATGGAGTGTGCGTTCCTTTCTACGTTGCATTGTGTACGATTGTATTTATTTACTTTGGTCCTGTTCACTTACCTTCTCGGGGAGATGGACAAATAAAAAATGCGTTCACGCTGCTGTCCGTCGAGTGATGGCACCGCTAATGACGGCAAAAGACGCTGATGCTGATGCTGGTGACGAGATGGAATTCCTGTTGGGATCGTTGTTTGCCTTCCCTGTTATTTTCCCTGGAAATCGAACAACACACCGAATAGACAATTTTTTTTTAATTTACTTTTTTTTTCACTTCACTCGTGCACTGACGACTGCTCGCTGCTATCTTATCGGCGATAAACTACACATAAATTTTTTTTCTTGCTTTTCTTGGGCTCTTTGTTGGCTCTTTTCTTTTTCACTCGATATTACCCCGTTTAGCACAAAATTTTGTTTAATTTTCGCGCAAATATCTGTCACACGCACTGCGGCGGACTCGGTGGCGGTGGCAGAGTGGAGCAAGTGGTTGCGAGAGAGACGAAACGACAGAAACAACCTCGCAGACGGATGGCGGTGGAGGTTGCGGTGGCGGTGGAGTAAAACCCTTTTGCACTCTCGTGTATCCACCTTTACACACTTTTTTTTTTTTTTACTTCACTGAAACGTCGTTGTTGTCGGCGGCGAGTACGATGGACAGCGAAGCAATTGGGGGTTCGGACAAAAATGGATTTTTCCTTTGTTCTGGAAGAGGTTCCTCTTTAATTTTATTTTTTTTTTTTATCTTTCAATTTTGTTTTTATCTTTTTTCGTATTAAAATTCTCCACAATTCGGTTAAGAAGTGGTTGGTATCAAGGCACGCACTGGGAGAGAGACAGAGAGAGTGTGATGAACAAATTTTGAGAAACAAAACACTTGAGTTAGCCGCGACCGTTCTCGACACTCGCTCGGATCCACATCACAAAATTGACTTGTCTACCGATTCGTTTGGGTTTTTCTTCGTGGGCTGCCCGCCGCTGCTGCTGCACGACACGACAGTTGAAAGGGAGAAAATCCAATAAACAAATGCAAATGGGAATTTGTAGTGGCGCAGTTGGCAGCAGTGGATGGATGGTTCGTTGAGTTTGCGCTCAGTTGATGGTGAACGCTGGCGAGTGGTTGTTGTATTCGATGACAGCGCGGAGGCGACCTCTGTTGGTGGTATCTGAAATTATAGCACAGATGAAATGTTGCCAACTTCAGCTGGTTTGGAATGCAGTTAGATTTGAAGTTGTCAGCTTGAGGAGAGTCTGATTAGCAAGTGGAAGTCTGACAAAACAGAGCAACTAAATTAGATGAAGAAATAGACACAATTTCGGTACGCTGGTGAAGCTGTGTCCTAAGTCTGAGTTGGACGTCCCCCTCCATTTGATGTCCGTACTGAACTTCATAAATCGTACTCAATGCCGGAGTTGTATAGCCGACGGTGGATCTAGTTTGTAAATCGATCCTGCTTCGGCAACTATCGACCACGACGTGCTGCTTGTTTCCTGTACCTAATTTCTAGAAGAATCTCCTCGATTCGCGCAACTCCTCGACAACGCATTATATTTTTACTGTAGGTTTCAAACTTTCGTTTTCTGATTTAAAAGAAAAAATTTATCAACCATAACAATTTGCTTTCTTCTCTAAAACGTGTTGTTCTTATTCTCATTGTCCTTTTCTTTAAAGAAACAAAACTTGTGACCTCGGTTATTGCAACTGCCTTAATTTCTGTTAGTCGGATTCACTCAATCCACACGACGAATGTTATCGTGTGAAAGGGAACGGTTTCTAGATATTCTTTTATATGATCCCCAGTTCATACTGTCTTGAGAACTAGACTGAGCTTCGGTCTGAAAACTAACCGAGGCTTGTGTATCTTTTATGACCGAATTTATTAGGAGCCTCAGATTTGAACACCAATTAATATATTTTTGTTTGATTCTTGGTTTCATCTTGAAGTGGCATGCATTTACGTTTACACACAAATATAATGACCTTGCTGACATTCAGAGAGTTGTTTATACTTTGGTTCCAAGTCTTCGACACCATCGGCTTCGCCTTGCCAGCCAAATTACATATATGACTTAAGTGTGGACATTTCAGCACTCAAGTTGGATAGTGATGCACTGATCGATATTTCTTAGGACATGAAGTATTGACTTTTCAAGACACTATGGAGGATATGGCGGCTTTGGCGTTGTGGATTTAACAGACCCTCTCTACCTGGGGTCGATTTCTAGTGAGACCAAAATTTTTTGGAGTTACTGACATTCCTCAAAGAGTAATAACTGTCTAGAAAATGCGTCTCAAAACTTGCCCGTTTGGAGTCGTGAAAGAACAATAGCGAGCACAACACGAGTGGCTGCTGTAGAATCTATTCCCTGGCCCTATACTGGCTGTAACGCCACCCATATTGTATAAAACTAATCTGAAAGTGATACCCTGTTACCAAATATCCCAACTGTAACTTCGTCTTCGTACTAAAGAAAGGAGACCCTCTAAACTATGCCAATTACAGAGGGATAAGTCTCCTTAATACATCGTATAAGATCTTTTCTACCGCCCTGTGTAAACCCTACGTCAACAGCCTGTTTTTTTCAATATCAGTACGAGTTCAGGCCAGCGAAATCCACTACTGACCAAATATTCGCATTACGACAGATCTTGGAAAAGACTCAGGAGTTTCAAGTCGATGCTCGCCATCTATTTATCGACTTGAAGGCCGCGTATGACAGTATTTACAGAGACGAGTTGTACAGCGCATTGTCTAGTTTTGACATCCCTTACAAAACTCGTCCGTCTTTGCAGAATGACGATGGAGAATGCCAGTTCCTCCGTCAAGGTCGGTAAATATTTTACCGAGAATTTTGATGTCAAAAAAGGATTTCGACAAGACGACCCACTGTCATGAGATTTTTTACATTTTTTTTCGATCTTCTAACTCAAACCACAACACCAGAGGCATGATCTCCCACAAATCTGTGCAACGGTTCGCATATGCCGATGACATTGACATCATCGAAAGATCACAACGGGCTATCAGTGGGGCGTTTGTGAGCGGCTAGAAAGAATCGGCTAAGATGGGTCTTGCGGTCAACGAAGGAAAGACAAAGTATATGCTGTCTACGAAAAGGGTCCACCAACACCGACGTCTTGGACAAAACATCACCATAGACAGCTATAACCTCCAATCAGTGAAAGACTTCGTCCACCTAGACTCCGAAGTTAACGCGAACAATGAGACCTCCGAAGAGATAAAACGAAGGATCACGCTTGCTAATCGCTGTGTTTTTGGGCTTGGAAATCAATTGAGGAATAAAGCCCTCTCTCGAAGAACCAAGATGTGCCTATACAAGACCTTAATAGTCCCAGTGCTGCTGTAAGGCGCAAAAGCATGGACACTAACCAGAGCTGACGAAGCGTTTCTTGGTCGCGAAGAAAGCCCTTCGTTTTATCTTTTGTCCCGTATGTACTGATGGTGTTTGGAGGAGGATACTGAACGACGAACTGTTCGGGTCAAATGAGGTCGAGTCTCTCGTCTCAGATGGCTAGGCCATGTTGAGCGAATGGTCACCAATGCTCCGGCCCGGAAAGTCTTCGAATTCAACCCCGAGCTACAACGCGGAAAAGGAAGACCACATCTTCGGTGACACACGCAGCTGAAAAAGGACCTCAATCAGCTGAACGTGCGTGGCTGGAAGCAACTAGCACAAGACCGCGCTAGGTGGAGAGACATGTCCCAGGTCTACCCCGGACTGTAGCGCAGACAAAAAAAGAAGAAGAAGAAGAACTGAAGTCTCTCAAATTCCTGAAGCTATTTTCCATGATTGTCATTTCAGAGACAACAGATACATTTTTGAGGACAGAGAGTCATAAGAAAACGAATTGTAAGTAAGTACAAAGAAGAAATGCAAGTGTAAGCAGGTACATTATGCATAAATATGGAAAACGAAGAATGTAGCCAGAAGCAAACATAAAAGGAAAATGGATATTTTCAATCGAAGAGGGATCAACAAGAGAGAAATACCTTCATCAATACTATCATAAACCTGTCTGAGAGAACAATAACGCATTTTTGCAAGAACAAGACTCTAAGACACACTGTCCCTTTAACTCTCAGTGTATACATTTGAAATACGATGACGACTTTCTTTTAAGGTGCCGCCACAGTCCGGCTGGTACGATCTTAAGCCAGTTGTCTCTAATTGCGTACGCCAAGTTTGGTTGAGTTCCTTCTCCACGTGGGTGCGCCGTCGGTTACGAGGACGTCCTCTATTGTGTTGCCTCACGGGTTCGGAGTCGAAGACTCTTCGGGCCGGAGCTGGGTTGTCCACACGGTCTACGCGTGAATAGAATCATGTCGTCATACTCCTCCAAAAACCGTCCCAAAAATAAAAAAAAAGCAAAACAAACAACAGGACCAAAGATTGCACGGACAATCCGCTTTTGCGATTGGCCAGGACGCTAGGAGGCTAGGACAGCGTATAATGTCAGATTGGTTCTTCGTGAGACGGCTCTATTACTCAATTGTATATTATTCACATGTATTAAATTTATATGAATGGCAATTGCGTGCGTGCGGGATTGCAAAGAGTTACCCAATGAATACATCCGTTGCTAAAGCTATCCAATCCCAGTACAGAGATATCACAATAAAATGATTTGGTGTGAAAGGAGTTGTGAAAGTTCGAAAAAATGAAAAGTTGACCAACTTCATCCGTCGTAATGCATTCCACTTGTGGGCCGGATTTGCCGTCGCTCTCTTTCTCTCAGTAGGGCTTTAGAGATGTCAATTTCTTGAGAGATGTGGGCCTTCACTCGGAAGCGCTTGACACTATGCCATGGTCGGTCGTACCTATTATAGTTGAGCCTTCAAGTACAAGCTCTGAGGTTACTAATGGACTCGAACAAATGTCTAAGGTCCCTTTTCATTATGACTTCTAAATATATTTTATTTTCACATTTAATTGATTTGGATTAAATTGAAACACAGGTGGCCTTCACACTCAACAATTTGTCGCGACAATTTCTTAGAAGACCCTAGTTGATTGGGACAAATCGTCAATGTGATGGCTCGTTACAACAAAACGGCAAACTTGTGTTGCGGTAGACTAAGCATTTCGACTTTTCAGCTTCAACAAATTGTTGTGTCTGAACGCCGCTATACGCAGGCAACGTATGCAACGTACTTAACGTCTGGATATACATCCAATAAAAGTGATTGACATACGTCGTGAAATTATAACACACATTCTCCGCATCTATGACGGTATTTTCAGATTAAAAAAATCATTCGTGAAAATCTCAACATTTCACGGTTACATATGACAAATTTCCCTAAAAAAAGCCAGCTCAAACCACTGATCACTCGTTCTGTATCGAAAATAGAAAGATTGTTCCACTTTTAACTCTGATTTTATAGTCACAGTTTTGGTAAAATGAAAGGAGACCCCTTCAACTGCGCCAACTACCGAGAGATAAGTCTGCTCATCGCCTATGAGATCCTCTCTGCCGTTTTGTGTGAGCGCTGGAAACCATTCGTCAACAACCTGATACGTCCTTATCAGTGCGGTTTCAGGCCGGGGAAGGCAACCATCGACGAAATCTTCAGATTACGGCAGATCCTGGAAAAAACCCAAGAAATGCAGATCGACACCCACCACTTATTCGTCGATTTCAAGGCCGCATATGACAGCGTGCATAGGGGCGAGCTATACAACGCCATGTCTAGTTTTGACAATCCTGCCAAACTCGTCAGGTTGTGCAGGATGACGATGGAGAGCTCTCGCTGCGGTAACGAACTCAAGGTCGGTAACGAACTCACCGAGACCTTCAATGTCAAAAAAGGTATTAGACAAGGCGACGCGCTGTCATGACTGTGACTTTTTCAACATTATTCTTGAGAAGATCGTGCATAACTCACACGCTAACACAAGAGGCACGATCTTCCAAAAGTCCGTACAACTGCTAGCATACGCGGATGACATTGACGTGATTGGTCGAACACAGCGAGCCATCAATGAACCGTTTGCTGGCATTGAGACCGAAGCGGCTAGAATGGATCTAGCGGTGAATGAGGACAAAACTAAGTATATGCTGTCATCGAGAAAGGACGCACGTCAATGAAGCGTTGGCTGGTATTGAAACGGAGGCGGCCAAAATGAGGGCAAAACGAAGTATATGATGTCATCGAGAAAAAAAAAACGTCACCATAGGTAGTGGTAGGATTTCGTCTACCTCGGCTCACAAGTGAACAGTACGAACAACACCTGTACCGAGATTAATCGCAGAATTACTCTTGCCAACCGCTGTTTCTTTGGGCTCAAGAGGCAACTGAGTAGTAGAGTCTTCTCTCGAAGGACCAAGCTAAAATTATATAACACCTTGATTATCCCTGTCCTGCTCTATGGTGCAGAGGCATGGACAATCTCAAAAGCGGATGAAGAAGCACTTGGTCTTTTCGAGAGAAAATTTCTGCGTTCAATCTTTGGCCCTGTCTGCATTGATGGTTATTGGAGAAGAAGATTCAACCACGAACTGTACGGGCTGTACAGCGGCATGAGCCTAGTCAGGCGTCTACGGATTCAACGCCTAAGTTGGCTGGGCCATATAGAGCGCATGGACAACACTGTTCCAGCCCGAAGAGTCTTCGACTCCGAACCAGTGGGACAACGCAATAGAGGACGCCACGGAACCGATGGCGCACCCAGGTGGAGAAGGACCTCAACCAACTTGGTGTGCGCAGTTGGAGACAGCTGGCAAAAGATCGTGCCGGCTGGAGAGGCTTACTGGTTGAGGCCCAGGTCCATCCCGGACTGTGGCGCCACCAGAAGAAGAAGAAGTTTTGGTAAAAAAAAATGGACTCCAGTTCTTGCTGAACGCCATGAACACGTATGTAGGCCTATTTCTTTTAAGAGTTGGAAAAACTACTGGATGTCGTATTAGGTAGAGTGCTTGACCCTGATTAGCGGGGTCCCCGGTTCGAATCCCAGTGAAAGCAAGGTTAATACGCTTTTATCTGGTTTTTAAATCTGGTCCAGTCACCATTTGCCGTTGGGATCAAATTAACGGCACTATCATGGAGTAGTCAATCAGTGGTTGTAGTCTCATCACAATGAGCCAATGTGGTCTAAGTGTGCTGGTGAATGCAGTAGCAGCTCCACTACCTAACCTAACCTAACCTAGGTGTTGGAAACTTGTTCTATCTAGCCAGCATTTTTTTTTTCTTCCGTGAGTAGGTGGACATCTTTGACAAGACTATGTCGAACGTTCGCAAATAGAAGTCTGAGATTTTTACTCACTTAAACCACCTCCCTGTAATTTTTAAGCCTACAACTATTTGAAGCACTTAACCAGTAGTTTGCATTTCATAAATTAGGTAATTGCCGGCAGGTCCCTCTCCAATGAAAGTTCCTGCTAACACCGCAACCATGCGCGGGTGTAGACTATCGCACGAGATCAAGGGGTCAAATCCTTTGAAGTCTAGCCAGCAACGTGCAGTGCTTTAAATATTCTTCTTTTCCTTTTTTGGTTAGCGTAACAGTCCGGAATGGACCTGGGTATCAGTCAACAGGCCTCTCCAATTATGTAGCACAGTCTTGGGGTAGGCGCCTCCAGTTTCGTACACCCGGCTGATTAAAGTCTCTTACCAGCTGGTTACGCCGTCGGATGCGAGGTCTTCCTCTACCACGTTGTCCCTCAGGGTTGTCCTTGAAGACTTTCCGAGCCGAATCGTTAGTGTCCAATCGATTGCCAATGCCTCTCCTATTAATTTACTGTACACATCCCTTCAAGTTTCTTAGACTTTTACTTTATTTTATTTTAATTCATTTACTTTATTTTTACGTTTGTACAAACAGAATACAAATTTAATTCAACTAAATGATCCTCAAAAAGAAAACTAGACACATCTTCTGCAAGGACAGTGTCCCCCTTGCCCCGTTAAGTGCACTTGCAGATCCTCACTATCTTTTATTTATTTACAATATTTTACATAAATATTAACTCTCGTAGATAAATAAGACTCTCATCAATCTAAGCTTAAGAAGAATTTACAGGAAACTCTAGAGTATTGTACCTAATCCACCAAACATTGGTCACAAATAGTGTATGTACAACCGAGCGTGCGTCACCGCGTTCGTTTAGTCTAGCTCGACGTCCATCAGCTCCTCGGTGATCTCGCCTCTCGTCTTCCGGATTGTGGGCGCCTGTCGGCCAGTTGAGATACTCGCCTCTGTGGGATTATTCTCGAGCGATGCCATTTTGTAGAGTTGCTGCAGTTGCTTGAGGGACGACTCGGGGATCATGGTGCCCGTCTTGACGTATCCCTGTTTCGATGTTTCGTTCTCGGCCGTTGGGGGGTATCGCTTCTTCTTCTTGCTGCGCATGTCATTGGACCAATTCTGCAGCCAACTTGCACTCGGGCTGGATGGCTCCTCTTTGGGTGGACGGACTTTCTTGTAGTCATTCTGGTTGACCTGGCGTTTGCTGCTGGAGCCCGAGTCGTCGGACATGCCTATGGGGCGGGTGTCCTTCTGTGGGCCCAGCTCGACGAGAACTTGAAAGTCGGCATGATTGCCCAGGCGGAAGCCAAAGCCGAGACGGGAATCCGTTCCTGTGGATTGAGTAGGATTATTCTCTGCAGTGGTGGGGAACCGAAGGACTCACCTTTTCGAATTGGAGGGATGTTGGAGTAGACGAGTGACAGCAGGGATGGCAGCTCCTGCGGCACAATCAGCGCTTGGGTTACTGGAAAAGAGAGAAAAAAAATTAGTTCTTGTCGTGGACAGATGGACAGAATGGGAAAAAAAGAGAAGAGGGAATGTAGGCATTGGCGTCCGCAGATATTTTTTCAAGTTTTTTTTCCCTTATAGTAGGTAGGTTGGTAGGAAGTGACATTAATGCACTTAGGCCAAAGAAGACCCAGTTTACCCTCACGTGGGTTCTTAAAATGTATAAGATTGCCATGATTTATGACAACCAGCCAGTTTTCTTAACAAATTGTACTAGTGCCTTGACCGGTATTTGTATTGTGTTTTATTTTATATCTTTTTTTCTTATTCACTCAAAATAAACAACAAATGTATAAAATAGAAGTTTTGAATCTAAAATATAAGAAAAAAAAATAAAAACAGTGGCACTCATTATTACAAGGGCGCCACTGTGTTTATAGGTAAGACAAGATAAGATTAGTGGGTGAGGTGACCCTTAAAGAATATATCATAGCAACAAATAACAAATATTGATTAATTGAATTGTATAGAAAATAGAACTAAAATGCAATTGTAAAAAAGAATAATCTAATAATATGGGTGGCGCTACAGCCCGTAGAGGGCCGGGGCCTAGATTCTCAGCAACAAATCATGTTGTGCGTGGTATTGTTATCTCACGAGTGGGAGGGACCTACAGTTTAATGCCGACTCCGAACGGCGTAGTTGAGAAGCTTTTTCTAGACTTGAGCATTGTCAGTGACTCGAAGAAGGTGGAGCCGTGGTAAATTCGGGTATCGAACCTGGCACCCTCTGCGTAGGAGTCGACGCACTAACCCACCCAAAATTAACTAAAGATACGGAGAAAAGGGAAAGCTTGAACCAGAACATTAGAGATGTAAGATTCTCGTCTATCTTAGATGAAAACCCACATTTTTACGCTTTTTAGAAATGGTGCCAAATGTTAGCCGTGTTTTTTTCATCGATATCGATAGAGACGTGAAGTAAGATTCAGAAAAACGATTCGCAGTGGCTTTGATTTTTATCTGTTAAAATATATGGAAAAGAAATTTATTTGCTCGATGCTCGATTTGATGTCAGAATGTCGAAGTCGAATTTTTATCGGCAGCCACTTTGCACTGATTATAGGCAGCAGTTATAGGCAGCAGGTTGTTGTATGTGCTTTACGTGCACGATCCTACTCCACTATTTATAGATTTTTGAAAAAAAAACAAAACACGGCTAATGCTATTGTCCTGACATACTGTGGGAGTTCAATTGAATAACCGATGAGACAAAACAAAAAAAAAAGGAGTGGTACGATAATCGGGTGCTGATAGGATGCTAGAATGATTACCACGAAGGTTATTGCCAGGCCTTAAAAAAGAATAAGTCTAACACTTTAAAACAATACAAGTGATGAACAGGAAGAATATTCAGGCCAAGAAATAAAGGAAAACTAGAATGTTTACAAGACATGACAGATTTGGCTTATATTATATTTTTGCAAAATCAATTAAGGTTGTATTTTCGTTCGATAAACGCCCTCCCGCAACAAGCAATACTATATAGTAATTTGAAGATTGGACGGCGCAGTTGGTAGAGTGCCTGCCCTGGTAAGCGGGGTCCCCGGTTCGAATCCCAGTGAAAGGAAAGTTAATACGCTTTTATCTGGTTTTTAAATCTGGTCGAGTCACCATTTCCGTTGGGATCAAATTGACGGCACTATCGCAGGAGTAGTCAATCAGTGGTAGTAGTCTGATCACAATGAGCCAATGCGGTCTAAGTGTGCTGGTGAATGCACTGGCAGCCCTCCTACCTAACCTAAACATATAGTAATTTGGAATGGAAAACACCATAATAAATTGACTTTAAAAGCTTGGTAGGGCAAATAATAAAAGTGACATAAACAATTTTCAACATGTTTATGTGATTTGCTGTCTACAGTCAAAGCTGAGATAGCTTTGACTGTCGCAGAAGTAGGAGCCTGGTGGTGGATTTCTCAGCTGAGGCAAGGGCAGGAGAGTTGCAGAGGAAGTGTTGGATGCTTTCTTCCTCCTCTTTGTCTAGGCAACTTCTACAGAAGTCGTTGGAGAATAGGCCTAGTCATTTTGCGTGAAGGAGGAGATATGCAGTGTCCAGTAATTATCCCACCGGCAGTGCCAATTTTGGATGCCCTTAGGGAGATCAGGCTATTTGATCTTTTTGGGTCAAGTTGTGGCCAGACTTGTTTTGAGATTCGACAATGTGATGCCTCTCAACTATCTGGCATTGGTTTTCTTTGCGTAGAGATTATTGAGCTGTAACTTGAATGGAGCTATAGCAGTACCTCAGCCCATCAGCTGGCAGTCTAGTGGCGCGTTTGGCGAGTTCATCATCTTTGCAGTTGCTCGGGATGTCACTATGGCCTGGTATCCAGCACAGGCGAATGCTGAACTGTTCGGATACCTCTTTTAGAGATGTTCGGCAGTCGATTACTAATTAGAGCTTATAGAGAATGATCCCAGTTATCTGATTGCTTCCTAGCTGTCCGTAAAGATACAGATATCGCGGGTGGATAAGACGTTCCACCTTAGCCAGGATAGGGCTTCACTAATCGCCATTACTTTCGCTTAGAAGACTCTGCAGTGATTTGGTAGACGAACAGATTTGTTCAGATTCAAACACTCCGAAAAAACTTAACCATCCATCTTGGATCCATCTATGCTTTACAAAAGGGTAGGACGCCACCGTACCACTGGTCTATGCCCGAAATCAGGGTTTCGCAGTTGTTCTGTGGGATGTTTCCTGGTGAGGTATAGTCCAAGTGTAACCAGGGAGGTTTTATTCATGAAGGATTTTGCCGCTTGGTGTAATCACACCAAGCCTTTAAGTGAAATTCGCAGTTGATTGCTGATTGCTTACCAAAAATATCCAACAGAGTAAGGCTCAAGAGAATTTCTACCGCATCATTGGGAGTAGTTTTAAGGGCTCCACTGATGCAGATGCAGGCTTGTCTCTGAGCCTACCTTCATTTATAATTTAAGATGGGTCCGGACTGGGACCGGGTCTGATGACGGCTTTATAAAGCCAGTGTGTCATATGAGGTTGAAGCCCCTATTTGTGTCCGATGGCTATCTGGCTCATATATAAAGCCGTAATGGGCTTCCTAGCTCTCTCTTCTGTGTTGAGCTTCCAGTTTAGTCTACTGTCCAGCATAAGACCGAAGTACTTCGCCTTATACGACAACTGAATACTGTTATAGTAGAAAATCAATACAAAATATTGCTGCGATTCCAGAGCCAGGCGGGTAGGGGGCAAGTGCACCTCCTTGAACCTCCCTGTGTGTCTCTACGGTCGTGGGTCTGACAGCGATATTTGAGGACGGACAAGGAAAGTGACACGGGAATGACAGAACTCAAATTTTTTGCTCAAGACTCCCAGCTTCGGCTTCCACTGGATGCTTAGTTCACCGGTTGTGCGCCATTTTAGACGTGATAGTGCTTAAGACCCTTTTCACTGTACAATTGAAGACGCACTGTCTTCTGTTCCTTTAAATTTTTTAGGATGTCAGTTCACTCCTGAAATGAAAACTGAAGTGACAGGGAGCGAGCCATAACCAACCGACCAGAAATGAAGTATGACCAAGCCAGAACAAAACAAACATTTTTGACAAACGTATTTTATATCGTTTTCACAACCAACGCATTATTTCGTGAACAACCGTCAAAAATGCATGAATATCTGTCAAAAAAGCACTCAAATTTGTCGATGGACTATCGGGCAAATCAGCCGTCAAGGCGGGCATCTCAGTATTACTTCATGTCTGCTGGCGAAGTACTTGCTGACAACTCTACGGCAACCAGTGCGTGTACCCCCTAAGCCCATGTCACCCGCTTCTATTCTACCTCTGCTACAACATCGACTGCCGGTGACAGACAACGGTCTAATGGAGGGCAAACAATAATTTTTTAAACCACAATAAGTCAGTCAGTTACATGAAACAGTACAAAGACCTCTCCAACTGACCTTGCCCGCCCCACATTCGAATCTGAAATTGTGCAATTTCCGCCCCGCCTGACAGCTGTCACAAGACACTCCACCACACTGAACACACGATTAATTGTAGCCAAATTGAAAGTTTAAACGCTTGTCGTCTATTGACCCGCTTCGGAGGCCCATTGCTCGCTTGACAAATGGGCAAAAGGATTTCATCAAAAACTCTTCCAATCATCGGCAACAAGCACATGTGCAAACAAATGCTTGAGCCGCTCAAGTACGTAGTTTTTGCACTCTCACGACCGCACACACGGGCACACAGGTAGACGCATTTAATTGAATTAATTTTACAACACAGCCATTATGACAAGATACTTATCCACAAAATGACATAACATCGACCTAGTTGCTGTCAGCAGTCATCGCTTGGTATCCATTACTTTGAAGCGAATGGCGCTGCGGCGCCGCGGCTGAACTAATGTGTGCGGCCACAGAAGGTGAATGAGATTCAAGATTTTTACGGCGCAGAGTGTAAGTTCAAAGCTCCACCAGTGATGGCTATTTACTAGATCTGTCATTGGACATGGGACTCGTCGTCGTTGTCATTATCTTGGCCAGCGATTTATTTTAATTCAAGCGCTAGCACGAGAATCGAGAACATTGATACGCGCATTAGACGTCAGTGGTTTGAATTTAATGACAGTTTAATTGGCAGTTAGGCGGTCAAGGGTTAAAGATCTGCTCGACCTTAGGCAAACAGATTGATGTGAAAATTCTTGCAGGGTGACGCGAAATATCACATCATCCATCTGACGGCGATGGTGAATGAAATGGAAAGGGTGTGTCAAGGCAGTTGCATTTGATTTACTGAATTTCGGTCCGAACGACACACAAGGTCTTTGCCGACGACGCGCGTTGCATTAGCATTTTGACATTCCATTTGGATTGACAGCGTTTCAGTGGGAAATAAAACCGGGTTTTGGTTATTTATTTGGAGCGTCCAGTGCAGCGATTTGAATACGATTTGAATTGAGTAGCCTTCAAGAGCAACATGTGTCCAGTGCAGCCAAAATGGTTTCTTTATGTTTTTTTCAGTGCATGACAGCTGTCAAGTGAAGTGCCTTTCAGAGCATCAGCAGAGCTCTTGTGAAACATAAATTCTTCGAACTGAATACAGTGAGTAACGATGAATATAGATTTGTTAACGCAAGAGACGTTCTTTCTTTGATCTGATGAATGCGATTTGTCTTTCGTTTTTGACAGTTCTTTCGAAATTCAGTGTGATGTCCTCTGTTACAGGTAACAAATTCCACGTGTTATCAATCAGCAAGTAAAAATATATCAACAACATCAACAAATTCGAATTTATTTGGGTTCTTTTGATTTTTAGACTTTGGAGTGGCAACCTGGGAAGACAAAGCTCATGCAAGACCGTTCCAAAGACGTCTATGATTTTTCGCATAGCTTTTGGTAAATCGAGTGAGGATCGTTCAGGGTTGGTCAAATACAAGTTTCTTTTTAAAAATGCAATAAAATGAACAGAATTATTTTATTAGTAAGAAAAAACTTCTTCTTCTGATAGTGCTACAGTCCTGGGTAAACTGGACCAAAGATTTAACGCAGAACTTTTTTCTCGAAGAGACCAAGGGTTTCTTCATCCGCTCTTGTCCATGTTTCTGTGCCATGCAACAGGTCAGGGATGATCAAGGTGTTATACAATGTTAGCTTGGTCCTTAGAGAGAACGCTCTATTACTCAATAGCCTCTTGAGCCCAAAGAAACACCGATTGGCAAGAGTTATTCTGCGTTTAATCTCGGTCTGGTGTTGTTTACTTGGGAGTCGAGGTACACGAAGTCCTTCACTACCTCGAAGTTATCGCTGCCTATGGTGACGTTCTGGCCGAGTCGTCGATATTGTGCGTCCTTTCTCGATGACAGCATGTATTTCGTTTTGCCCTCGTTCACCGCTATACCCAAGAACAAACAAATTCCCATTATTTATGAAATCCAACGTCGTTCAAGTGGCTACCTCGCTGGCTGTATGTCACTCCAATTTTCCAAGACAGACTCACGGATAACTTGAATGATATTGGCCTTTAGTGCTTGAATCGTTTTCGGATGGTTGCCAAAACATCGGTCCTTCACGTTCCCTCAGAGGCGAATCACAGCTTCGAGGCCAATTGACATAGACCAAGACAGCTCATAACACGATTTGGGAACATGGGCTGTGTGGCATGGCGCACCATACTGCATGAACCAGAGGTCGTCCAAAACCATGGCTTCAATTTGAGTAAGAAAACTTCCAAGAAATTTCCCGGCCTCACTTCCGAAGAAAAATGGTCCGATCATACTCTAGCCCACAGCAGCCACATTCTCGTCAGTGTGCACCGTATGACAACGGTGAACAAGAGTGTTGTCCACTAGCATACCGGTCCCTAGAACTTCTTGCACAATCCAGTGTACAGCAGACGCGGTGAGTCCTTAATTTCGGTTAAAACTTTTTTTCAAAACACGCGCTGTTTGCTAACACAGAACTCACTTTGGCAATAAGTTTTCAATATTTCCCAACGTTTTTCAAGCGTAAAGCAAATCATTTCGTTCCGCAGAGTTATTATACTGACTTTCTGTCGAGATTTCGACTTTCAAACAGCTGTCAGTGACAAAATGACATGTGATTAAAAAAAAAAAAAACAGTAGAGGGCTCATCATGTATACATGTTAGAAATTAAACTAATGAAAACGTAATGTGTTTTGACAGATGACGCTACGACGATGCTGCCCAGAAATGAAGTATTACAGAGATGTCCGACTTTTACCTCTCTTTCTCCTTAAGATTTTTATTTAACGTGTTCATAAACCAAATTGACCAATCAGAGGACGGTATTCACGTTATTTCGTGAGCAACCGTCAAAAATTCATGAATATCCGTCAGAAAGACACTCAAATTCGTCGATGGACTAGGGAAAAATCAGCTATCTGTGTAATACTCCATTTCTGATGCTGCCAATTTGCCACAGCAACGCCAGCTGTTTTCGTACATGAACATTGTCCGCATTAATTCCAATAGACAACCAATCCGCCATAATTCCAAAAGACATGAGAATTCGAAAGATTCAAAAATAAGCTCTGGTATGAAGGCTTGAAATCAGTTGATCTTGGAAACCAGTGCAAGTCGTCAAACTAAGAGGATCATTAGCCGTGAAACTTCCGTTGATGCGTGTACATATGTCATTCTCACTCACAGTGATTGTGGGACTACGCTACACTTCTGCGGATCATCTGTCATCGTTTCTATAGCACTCATCAGTTAAACGTGTTGCTGATTTTGTCCTTGAGGAAAGATCCTTGAGAAAAGATGGGTAATTAGTCTTCTCACGCACTAAGCATTAATACCAGAAGGTTGTAATAACTTTATTAAATGCCGGATTTTCTATGCGGCAGAGTTCAGTTGATTGAAAGATCATTCTAATTAGCCTTTGGAGGTCTCGCGAACTACGAGTAAATTATTAACAACCACAATAGTGTTTTACTTTCAGGACGTAATAAGTGATCAGTCGTTTAAATTACCGAACTTTAACTTAAGCCCATGATGACTCGTGTTGACTATGTCCCCCGCCTCGATGTGAAATCTAAAAAATTAGTGGTTTTCCAGCTGATATCAAGTACTGGAGATTAAGCTGACTTCACAGCTGATTGATTTGCAAATTTTGTCGCATTCCATCATTCCATCAATTATCTTTGTTCTTTATACATGAAGTGAAGTTTACATTTCGATCCACTCTGCCATTTGAAAAAATAAAAAATAATTTTAGTTATGCTCCCATGAGGAATTGTTCGCAAAGAGCGGTGTCCGTTATAGAGGGGTGTGGAGTGCTAAATCACTGGTAGTAGTAAGATTGTCACTGTAGGTATCAGAATGGATGAATGTAGTCTAACACCCCTATACTGGTTGTGATGTGGTTACAATGCACGAATGACAGTGAGGCGAAAATTATGATGCCTACCTTGTGAAGTTTCAGCTATTTGGTATTCTGGCGTAAAACTCACAAGAAAACACACAAGAATAGTCACCATGGTGAGGTGAATTCGTTGCCATGTCAAAAATTGTTTTTTTCTTGACAATTATTATATTCGCTCTTTTTTTTTCTTACTGAGCGTATCTACAAAATAAAGGCAGAACGTAGCGAACAAGGTAATATTGTGTTTATTAATGAAATATGTATAAGTATTTATTAATAATGAATATTTTGCAGCAACAAGAAAATATCAGCGTACATCCCAGGAGCAGTTGGACCATTATACGAATTTCTTGCAAATGAATCCTGATTTTCTTCTGGGCAAAAATGATCCAACTGACCCGAATAGGATCCAGAATTATTGGGCCGCATTCGCAGATGAGCTAAACGCCAAAATAAAATCAACATCTGTTTATTTGTGTGTGCTTTTGTGTGCCTTGTGTGCGACAGTTCTTTTGTTGCTATTTTTCCTTGTGATGTGCTCATGAGAACATCACAATATTGACGGATGTGATGCTCACAAGCTGTGAGGTTTTGCTCAGAATACGAAAACCTCACAATTTGTGACTCACCTTGTGAGGTAATTGTGACTTAAAACACATCACTGAGGTTTGCCAGAATAGGGGTGTAAGTGTGCTGTTGACTTTACTAGCAGCCCCTCTTACCTACCTGCCCATAGAGGGGTGTCCGTAAAGAAAAGTTTCACTGTTGATAGCTTAGGTTAGGTTGAGGTGTCTTACCACGCAGATCTTAGGCTACCTATTCCGCAAACCAATTTTTGCTTTTGATAAAGCGAAGAAGAGGGCTGATTCTGATGCTGCTCAGTTCAGCCAGATAAACAAAGAAATGGGACCCCTGAAGACTGAATCTACGGGATGAGAGAACACTGAAACTACATAGCAAGTGTTCTATGGTTTCTTCCTCATCCTCGTCCATGCAGCTTCGACAGAAATCATTGTAAGGAAGGCCTAGTCTAAAGCGACTGGATGGCGCAGTTGGTATAGTGTCTGCCCCTGATTAGCGGTTGGAATCCCAGTTCAAGCAAAGTTGATACGCTTTTATCTGTTTTTCAAGTGTGGTCCAGTCACCATTTGTCGTTGGGATCAAATTAACGGCACTATAACTGGAGTAGTCAATCAGTGGGAGAAGTCGGACTATGGGTATCACAATGGTATAAGTGTGCTGGTGAATGGACTAATAGCCCTAACCTAACTATGATTCTATATTTAGATGAAATTAATCTGCTACTAAAAACTGCAATAAATGCAAACGCAATTCCTTCTCAATGTACGCTAAATGAACACGAAATACTTCTTTAATTTTTGGTGAGCACTCTACCAATGACTTATCTTTCTAGCTGTTTTCTATTTCTTCTTATTTTATTAATTTTTCTATTGAATTAGTTTTTTTTTTTTTGACACGGTTGTCGAAAAAGCCTGGTACGCGCCAACTCTGGTACTAACCGCTTTTGATGGGTACCGGGGTACTCGTGTAATTTTCTAAACGGGACCAACCCGGATAAGATCAAGAGTACTATCTTTCTGTCCTTTAAAGGATATATCAGTATTCCCAGTGGCTATCACATCTTTGTAAACTGATTTTATGCTGACATCGGGTGCATGGACCCGAATGCTCCAGCTAAGAGGATCTTCGAATCTGAGCTTTCTGGTCCGAGAAGGAGGAGAATACCGAATCTCCGGTACAAAGACCAAGTTATCGCGGACGCAAGACAGCTTGGTCTTGGTTACTGCGAGCAACTTTCGATGGACCACTAGAAATAGAAGGATGCTCAGGCTTAGACCCTCCATGGGATGTAATCCTGCCTTATTATTATTTTTTTAGGAAACCAAAACTTAAAGTTGATAAGTAAGGCGGCAGTCTTTAGTTACGTTCGAATTGTTTCTCGAGCATGCTTCAAAGTGGCTTGGCTTGGCTTGGCTCACATATTTAAATTATGAGATCACTCTAATTCGTTTTTATCACTTGAAAATATTGTCGCCTTGCCTTAGATGGTGATGACTGATCAGATTCAGTTGAAAATATTGTCGCCACATCTTAAATAGTGATCACTGATTGACAACGAATCTCATCCGCAACCCCCTTGCACCACTTTCTTGCATTGATACCTGAGACCACTGACGCAAGGGATGAATTCAGCGGAACACAAAGCTGAAGCTTGACGTATTCGGTGCTGGATATTAATTAATAAGATCATATGCACTTACGCATTTATTCCCAGTGATAAGAACCACTTCCACTTGTATATGGACGCAAAGAAACAATACTGCCGCTTTGCAAAATTATGAAATAATAATTCAACCGTATCGTCGTCCTCGGCTTTTGAACTGGCGACGTATGAAAAATAACCCTGGTGCGACTATTTTAATGACTCACGTTTTCTACAAATTTATGTGTGAGCACACAGAGCCACTGGCGCCATGTGGCACTCAGTCACATGCTAAGCAGTTGCCGCAACAATTATTCTATTGTGTAACAAAATTCCAAGATCTGACATTCATAAAAAGGGACACTTCAATTGAGTAAAGACTATTCGATCATGTATGTATCTCAGGGTATAAATTGTAAGTTGACACAACATTAAAACTAACAACAGGTCTCTATCAAATTAAAATTACACGTCTTGATGGATGACATGTAGGACACATGGATGGTGTAAGGCTAATAAGGAGTGCTGGACAATTCTATTGAAGCCCTCCGTGACGTCATCGAGGGAATTTGTGTGTTAACAGAAACTTGAAGGCGGAAACAAATGAACGCACTTGAAATCAAAAACGGATTGCTTTTGCTTTACAGCTTCTCCAACAATTCAGGCATTTCCCTTTACATTTAAATATTTATAAAGTAATTAAATTCTTTCATTTTACATCAATTTGCAATTCATTTCCTGTTTTTCATTCATCATTTTGTTACTAACTGTGTAACTTTAGAAACACATCCGTCCAATGGCTTTGACAAACTGTCCAGCACACCCTATTTTTTTTCCACCATTAGACCAATGCGCCACGCATCGATTGTTAGCAAAAAAGGGGTGAATATGGGGCAGTTTAGGAGTATAGGGGAGATCAGTACCAAGTAAAACTCAGTTCAAAAGTTGGATGTCGCATCTGACTCTGATTGCAATAATTTGAGACATGTATGTTGAATGTTGCCAATCTTAATGCAAATTCCCCTCCAAATGCGGACATGAAATATTTGCTGCATTCGCCCTCGATTCGTCATACCCATTCACTCTAGACTGAATTTATTAATTGTCTTTGAGTATCTTATTGTGGCTGAGGTAAGCCGGAGGTCAACGTTTTTGAATTTAGCACGTCTCTTCATTGAACAGTCTTATCTTCGGCGCTTGAGCTGATGGTTGAATCATCATTAAACATGTGAAAGAAGTCCCAAGGATGTACACCTCAAGGTCGCATGTTTACTGGCCGACTTTTGAATTGCCTATCGCGAATTAAATCTCTATCCATCCGCAAACTCTGAGAGTGGCGTGCCCATTTACAACCTTCGTCTCTGACGCAGACACCATTAATCTGGTCTGTCAGCGGAGGTCATGTGGCCATTACCGTCCTCAACGTGACCACAGTCCATGTCCTCAACCAGTTACCGCGACCGATCATAAGCCCCAACTAAAGGTATTTCCGAAACATGATTCCTGTCGACGACGCGACAACGTGACCAACCCGAGAGAAAAACCCAACTTGTCAGGGCCTGTTGCGATTACAAATTGTAAACACCGTTATTTCACTTAATTCCAAAGCACGACCCACACATGTTAATGGCCCACTACAGAAATAGAAAGTGCCCCGACCACATGTATGCAAAATATTAGCGGCCAGCAGAGTCATCTCATAGTCAACAGACACTATCCCTAGACGCGATGCGAGATGCGCATAACTTTTACGACTGCTAACTGACAAGCCGACTGAGCAATCAAAATCTTTCTGGAATGTATCTCAAGCCAAACGACGCGACGGCCTAACCCACGAGATTTTTTCCGGTTCGGTGCGACGAGTGCGCCGTGAAAACAAACAGAAATCAATTATCATATGCGGCAACACTCGGCCGCGCCGCGCCGGATCGACCAGCTTGTTGCAGCAACATCGCCTGGTCTGGTCTATGCTAATCTGGTTTTCTAGGCTTGGCCTGGTCCGAGCGATAGAAGTCTGCGACTGTGACGTGCGTTTGGGTGATATGACGATATTACACAATCAGTCGAATCTGCTTGCGGTGGACGGCAACGGCTTTATTTTGCAAATTTTTGAGTCGACTCCGGGCGATTACGAAATGGAGGCGCTTAGGCAGTGAGTCAGGCGCCTTTGAACGCCGCATCATTGAGTGGAAGACGAAGAAAGCAAGAGTGCGAATGGTGATAAATAAGAAACGCGAAGTGGATCCGTGAACAATGAAATATTTGGGATTTTTAAACAGATTTAGGTCGTGGATTTGGTGTTATGATTATGGCCGACTGTGAATGGAACACAAGCGGTGTGGTGCATCTATGTGAATGAATTCAATGGAAGCGAGGATCTGCTATCATTTTCTGCTAAGCGGTTGATGTATTTAAGTCAATTACATGTGAGGTAAAAGTTTAAAGGCACTGCAAAGCTCCCACTTCAGGCTTTGATTTAAAGTACCACTTGATTGATTTTAGTGACGTTTCAACTGTTGACTAAATCCTGGTGTCATCGATCGTAATTGAGTGCGTCATTTTGCCTTGGGGAGATCATAAGGCTCTGAGAGTGATGCATTGGTTTACAGACTCAGTAAACGATAATACCGTGAACAGTTGCTATGGACACACCTGCTGGGTGTCGGTCGATCTCAGATGAATAACTATATATAAGGAGTCAAATTGACGGTCATGTTTTGTGGTAGATTCTGCCACAAATCGAGAAAAGGCTTTTTGAGAAAATTTATAAAATATTAGAAATGTTGAGCGTATGGACATCTCAGCTCCGTCTTCAACTCCGAATCTGTGTGACAATGCAACAGAGGATGCCTGCGTTTAAGGTGGTCCACCAACTTGGCGTATGATGCACCCTGCACTAAGGCACTAATAGCCCTAGGCCTATTTTTCATCTCATCAGAAATCTGTCAGTCAACATAATGAACAAATTAATGAACTTTCCCGACTTTCCTTTTATTATTAATAACCCATTGAATTGTGAAGATATATCAGCGTGCGACACTGAAGGCAGCTAGCCTAGCCAGATATCATGCTAGTTGGAGAGGCTTTCTGGTTAGGGCCCAGGTCCACCCCGGAGTGTAGCGCCAAATGAAGAGGAAGTCTTGAATAAGTTTCTGCAAGGTACATGACTGTAGCTGTGTGTCTTACTTACTTACTTACTCATCAGGCTGGCGACCCATGCAGGGTAGATAGCTGCTTTTCATTCTTGACGTTCTTGGGCACGCTGCTTTCAGTCATCAAGACCAAGCTGCATCCGCGATAAATAATAATAATAATATGGGTCACTGACAATGCTCAAAGAGTATTCCTGTCTAGAAAAAGCTTCTCAACTACGCCGTTCGGAGTCGGCATAAAACTGTAGGTCCCTTCCACCATCCCATTGAGAGAACAATAGCACGCGCAACACGAGTGCTTGTTCTAGAAGCTAGGCCCTTGCGGCACTTTAACAGTGGTCATGCAAAGAAAGTGTCTCAGTTTATGATTATCTGATGAAATAATGCGGATTAATATTTTATGTGGATACAAATTTATAACAATTAAAAAGAAATCCGCTGATATGCATTTTTATCGAAAAATAAATTGTCTGTCGGCGAAGCTAGCTTTTGATTGAATCGCTCTCTTAGTAAGAAAAAAACAGATTTTCAAGTGAGTAAAATAAGTTGGATCATTCTTCGATGATGATTGCACAGCCATAATAGCAGCCTTGGAAGTGACATAGCACGCAAAAGTGATTCAAACTTGGACTGCCCGAATTAACCAATTAAAACGTAGGCCTGTCCAACATTTGAGTAGCGCTTAGAAACCAAAGGGCAAGCATTGATTCCACAACTCAAATAACAACTGTGTATACTTTTGCAGTCCTCCCCCATCCTTTCCCTCCCTCCATTTGCTTCCCTTTAAGAGTACTGGCACAGCTTCAGTCGTAACATTCAGAAATCCCTGCCACAAATTTACATAACTACAGGAGCTCAAAGCGTATAATTTCTCGAGAAAATGCATTTACTGAATTTACAAACATCAGCACAGAAAACTTATTTATCATCTGACACGTTTCCAAACAGAACTTCCTGCCAACAGATGCTGGAATGTGAATGTGTCATCCGTCATGATTGATTTACGATCTCCGTCTTTAAGTTGCATTCGCTCATCGCTGTCACTGGGTTTCGTTGGGTTAACGTGGATTTAACATTTCCACGCAAACCTCAGTCGCCTCTACCACTTTGCTCTTGGGGATTGCCACTGGTGCGGTTGTAGTTAGCCATTTATGCTGTCTTACATGTTGGGCTCTTTTCTTTTCCATAGCTGTGATATGTACTGTGATGTGATGAGCTTACGTTTCCCAATGAAGTGCCAATCTAGTAGGCGGTTGACTTTCTGTCTTTTTATGAAATGGGTAATAGAGTGACACTTCTCTATAGCGGACAGCAGTGGGACCATTTTGATTATGTTGGGATGTCCCTTCTGCAGCGATTGATATACAAAATTACCTTCATGCCGCGACCATGAGGAATTGTTCGCAAAGAGCGGTGCCCCTTATAGAGGGGTGTAAAGTGCTAAATCACTGGTAGAAGTAAGACTGTCACTGTAGGTATCACAATGGACGAATGTAGTCTAAGTGTGCTGGTGACTTCACTAGCAGCCCCTCTTATCTACCTACCTATGGAGGGGTGTCCGTAAAGAGAAGTTTCACTGTTGATAGCTTAGGTTAGGTGGAGGCGGCTTGCACTTAGGCCAAGCATAGGCCCATTGTGTTACCTCGCGGATCTTAGGCTACCTATTCCGGGGGCTGATTCTGATGCTAGTTAGTTCAGCCAGATAAACAAAGAAATGGGCCCCAAGAAGTCTGAATCTACGGGATGAGAGAGCACTTGCAAGTTTTCTTCATCCTCGTCCATGCAGCTTCTACAGAAATCATTATAGGGAAGGCCTAGTCTAGAGGCGTGAGTTCCGATGGCACAATGCCCTGTTAAAACGCCAGGCTTGGCCTGCTTAATCTGATCAAGCTAAGGGATCGCTTGGGATCGATCATAGGCCATAGTTGTTTGGTAATGAGGCATTCTGTGACAGATATCCATCCGCGGTTTGTTTGAGCAATCGTTTCAAGCTTTAGCAGATGGTTCATACTACCGCGTGAGTCGCCAGAGGGTGCCAGGTTCGAATCCGCATTCTACCAACTTTCATAATTCACGGCTTCCAGCTCTTTCGAGTCACCGACTATGCTCAAAGAGTATTCCTGTCTAGAAAAAGCTTCTCAACTTTGCCGTTCGGAGTCGGCATAAAACTGTACGTCCCTTCCACTCGTGAAAGGACAATAACACGAGTGGTTGCTGAGAAGCTAGGTCCTGGTCTGCCCCGGACTGTCCCGCCACCAATATTATATATTATCATACTACCGATAGGCATGGAGGGTGGGTCTCCACCCGGACCACTTAGTTTGTGCCCTTTCTAGCGAGTTCGTCCAATACGCAATTCTCATGAAGGCCACAGTGTCCCGGCACTCACATAAGTCGGATGTTAAAATACTTGGCCATCTCATTAAGAGATAGGCGGCAATTACGGGAAGTCTTGGAGTTAAAAGTGATTGGATTCAGAGATTTGATCGCTGCCTGGCAATCGGAACAGATGACGATGTTTGTGCGCGATATTACATTGTTTTTTGCCCAGGACAGGGCTTTCTTAATCGCTATAGTTTCAGCCTGAAAGACGCTACAGTGATTAGGTAGTCGGAAAGATAGCTGCATATTTAGGTCTTTCGAATAGACACCAGCACCCACACCTGCATCCATCTTCGATCATTCTGCATCTACTGATATAATTATTTATATATTCAATCCTTTCGTACTAAAATATATTAATTTATTGGAATAGAAGCCAACCTGGCTCACGCCGCTTTGAACTGAGATCATGTAAGGTTTTAAAAGTCGAACTAAAAGTCGACTTTAAATCTAAACGGATGCACCTAAAATTATTTCTTAACCCAACATCGAGGTAAATGCGAGGAATCGCCTTTTCTACACAATGACATTTACGAAGGATTGAATCAGCAAATACTGAACATCGACAGTCCGAGGTGAACCAGGACCTTCAACAACAACCACTTGTTTTATGCGTGCTTGTTCTATCCTTAGTGGTTGGGACCTACAGCTTTATGTCCGGAAAATTTTAAACGCCTAGTTTTAAAAGAAGTACTATTTGAGTATTGTGAGTGAGTTGAAATTGTCATCCCGCTGCTCTATCAAGGTCGGTAACGAACTCACCCAGACCTTCAATGTCGAAAAAGGATTTAGACAAGTTAGTGGGTCAACATGTCATGTGACTTCTTTGACATCACCCTGGAGAAGATCGTGCAAGACTCACACGCCATTAATAGAGGCACTAGAGTCATCTCTCGAAGGACCAAGCTAACATTATATAACACCTTGATCATCCCTGTCCTGCTCTATGGTGCGGAGGCATGGACAATCTCAAAAGCGGATGAGGAAGTCCTTGGTCTCTTCGAGAGAAAAGCTTTGTGTTCGATCTTTGGTCCCGTTTGCGATGACGGTGTCCGGAAGAGAAGATTCAACCACGAACTGCACGGGCTGTACAGCGACATGTGTCTAGTCAGGCGTCTTCGGATCCAACGCCTAAGATAACTGGGCCATGTAGAGCGTATGGACAACTCAGCTCCGGCCCGAAGAGTCTTCGACTGCTAACCCGTGGCGTGGGACAACGTAACAGAGGACGCCCGCGTTTAAGGTGGCGCACCCAGGTGAAGAAGGGCTTCCACCAACTTGGCGTGCGACACAGACGTCAGCTATCTGGACATCTGGACACCGTGGTAGTTGAAGAGGCTTGTTGGTTGAGGCCCAGGTCCACCCCGGACTGAAGCGCTAAATAAAGAAAAATAAGAGTAATTTGAAATACATAGGTGGAACGATGAATAATGCTCAATTGAATTGAACCCAGAACTCCCAGCGTAGGGGTCGACTAATGGGTATGTACCCGACTAAGAGCTCACGTCATATTGTGGGTTCGATGGTATAACCAACAAAGTCCTGCCAAGCTTTCCATTTTACCTAGTCTAGTATACACGGTTTTTTTTAACACGGTCTTCTGGAACGTGTCTACCGTGTAAAAACAGATCTGGATGTACTCAAAATTCAAACAATAATATTTTGTCTATAACCTTTTTTTATCGTCGCCCACAAAACGTGCTGTAAACTCTTGCTCTACCCACCTTCCCACCCACAACCGATTTAATTAAATAGATTGCTCGAAGAAATCTCCTAATAGACCTACTTTTCCAAAGAAGAACACTTCAACATGAGCCATGTAAATTAACCAAAAACAAAACACCTATCAGCACGAATAAAATTCTTGATAAGTTGAATAAATTGGAAGCAACAAAGAAGAAGTAGGCCAAATGCGTCACATTTCCATTGTGTTACATAATCGATTGATCATCGAGTCGATTTGTTTTTATTTCACGTAACCTCGACCGGAAAGTATAATATAATCGTTAATGTTTTGAGTTTTCTTTTATCGCTGTGCAACATTCCGTTTGCCTGATGCTCAAGGTTCGATATTTGTGTTTACTTCCTGATGTCTTACTTTGCTCTCAAGTATATGATAATCCGCAGACTAATGGCCAGCGCTGCGCAATTCGCAAATACGTGTCTGTAAACACTAGCTCAAGGGCTTGCAGATGATTGATATTTCATGTGAAATGGTCATAACGAGTGTGTTTTGATTAATCCACTCGAATCGACTTCTGTTTGAAAACGTGAACTTTAAAAGCAAATCTGTTTCGATGATGAATTAAGTACTCACTCATACTCATACTTGATGATTCGCTGTCGAGTGTTGTTTAGTTGAACTCTGTATGTGAGTGGCTCTTAATAAAGGATTATGTTATATCAATCGATCGTTTTTCAAGAAAGAAGATATTTAAATATGGAGAACCTTGTCTTTACGGATACCTCTCTATAAGGCACACCTCTCTTTAGGGAAAACGCGCCATGGTGCCGGCAAAAGGATATTTGTGTATTTCAACTCCTTCAGAACGGACATCCCTGCATAACGGCCAATCATGATTGTCCCGTTGCTGTCCGCTGTAGAGAAGTGTCGCTGTACTAGTTGGAAACTTAAGGGGCAGCAGACTTGGTTTTCAAAAAGTTGTCGGGGCGGATAAGTCTCTGTAATCATTGTCAATTCTTCGGTGTCATAACAGCTAGGTTAGGTTAGGTAGGCGGGCTCACCAGCACACTTAGACCATATTGGTCCACTGTGATACCCAAAGTCAGACTACTACCACTGATTGACTACTCCAGTGATAGTGCCGTTAATTTGATCCCAACGGCAAATGGTGACTGGACCAGATTCGAAAACCAGATAAAAGCGTATTAACCTTGCTTCCACTGGGATTCGAACCGGGGACCCCGCTAACCAGGGGCAGGCGCTTTACCAACTGCGCCATCCAGTGGTTAATTCATAACAGCTAGGACATGGCACACTAAGCCAATGATTGTTGTGAACATTAAATGAAGTTTCGTCTTCAAGACTGTGCAGAACATTGCAACATTGCATTTTTAAAGTTGCGCACACAAGTGAAGACGGACATTATTAAGCAACTTGGAGTGCGCAACTTAAGATGACTGAAGACTACTGGCCCAGTTTACCCAGAAACCATATCGTCAATAAGGAAAAACGTTGTCGTGAAGGAGAGGGTAGCTCAGGGGTCGTCGTTTAATCCTCGGCAGCCACATTTTTCACTTCTCTCGAATTGCGGCCAATATTCAAGAAATATTCTCTGTCTAAAAAGGAGGTCTCTAACCACTCTATTCGTGGCGCTAATCACGCCATCAGGAAGGATGAAGTGATCAGGGAATTCAATTTCGAAAAGAAGTTCAGCATAAAGCTCAAGGACTGGAGCAATGATTCCATAGCCCACAGACTGAGCAGCAATGCGGGAAAATGGTACACAGGTGAATCAGGAACTCAAGAAGGAGTGGAGCAGGAGAGGAACAGGAGCAGGAGTGTTTCAAACATGGACTCAGATCCATGGGCAAACGCACCAGCGAACGAATATCTATGAAATCGGCAAATCAATCTTCACAGGAACTATACCAACTGCGACATAGTAATAAACTCCAAGACGTGACGCTATCTCGGGACTAGACCCTTGCATCATCAAATCCAAGCTTGTGTGGGTATACGTACAGAAGCTTAAACAGATGAGCAGGAGGAAACTCTGTTGGAGGGATAGAAGGCATTGAAATGGCAGACTTCCTCTGCAGGGAATGAGTATTGGAACCATTCACAGTCAATGAACCATTCTACCTTGTTGTTGACGGAGAACAATTCAGGGAATTAGAAACAAGGAACGGACAGAATCCGGAAACAACTCTCATGGCATGAAGCAGGCCAAGAAATTCGTGGTTCAATATAACCGAAAGCGATTTGAGGTGTGTGACATGAGATGAGTAAGAATAACTTCCGTATCCTAAAAGGCTTCTTTACAGGTCTGCCAGCTCAGGGATCACCTAAGGAAGCTTTGGGTATCAGACGACGGTCTCTTCAGAGATCTAATGAAATTCCAGAACATGAACTGGGATTGTGTGAGGCACTAGCCCACAAAAGGCTAAGATATCTGGGCAAGTAGCTTTAGACGAAAAAATGAAGTAACTAGAACCATCCCACATTCTCAAGGGAAACTGGCTTGAAGAGAATACTCATGAATAAATCTCTTCCACCTCTGCGCAACAAGAGTTCGTAATCTTCAATACAACTATGAGAAGAACAGAATGCGAGAGGAACTCTTAAGAGAGCAAAGATTTGGAAAGGGGGTACAACAGATCTAAAGGTCGCGGGTCAGTATAATAAAAATAATATGGGTGGCTCTACAGTCCGAGGCGGACTTGGGCCTAGCTTCTCAGCAACCACTCATGTTGTGCGTGCTATTGTTCGCTCTTCCCCTCCCTCTCGTGGAAGGAACCTACAATTTAATGCCGACTCCGAACGGCGAAATTGAGAAGCTTTTTCTAGACAGGAAATACTCTTTGAGCATTGTCAGTGACTCGAAAGAGGTGGAGCCGTGAAATATGAAAGGCGGGTCAGTATACCCCCAAAAAAATTATAATAATAATATGCTGTTCGTTGTCGGCATGAAATATCAGGGTCCATACAGTCCTTAGAAAAAAGTAGCACGCACGGCACGAAGGGTTTCTGCAGGAGCTAGACCCATGTCCACCTCTGAAGAATGTAGGGCAATCCATAGTATTGCTTCAGCGGATATCCGGCTAAGAAAATTAGAACATTTTGATTATTTGTTGGAAAAAGGGAATTTTGTTTATTTTTTGTTAACTAGTTAATCGTAATGCTAGCGTAATGCTAGCGGATAAACCACATTATTTTGAGTGCTTTGGGTAGGCGTGTACACATAAAGATTTTCTTTCCAACTCTGGAGCAAACAACCTATGATTCGTTGGTTAGTTTCTAAGTTCAAACCAGCAACACTTAGCGATTGGCCTTCGAGTTGAAAGTTGACATCATGAATGGACCTCATGGGTGGTGTGAATAAAAACCGAGAAAAGACTCCGAGTAAGAACACATGAGTCGAGTATTTTCGTTAAAGGAAATACTCAATTTAGTGTGAATAAAAAATGTCCTCAAAGTAGGTGCCCTCCCTTCAGTTGACGTTTGAAAACTAGAGTTCTTGGCGCTTAAGGGTGAGTGCAGTCGTGTAAAGGTGGGTGCAAAGTATATGCAACAATGTTCTTAAACATGCAAAAGCGAAAAACAAAGAATTATAACTCATGTCCTTTCGGGGACATGGGGGATAGTTTCAAGAACGTGTATAGATTCGAGTTTGATAACATGGAATGGTTAAGCACTCATTTACTTTCCGATTTTCCTGATGAAACCGATTGTGGTGCCATACCTTTGATTATGTTTGGTTTTATGATGTAATGGAAAGATTGCCCGCCTTTTTTGTATCGCCTTTTGATTTGAGGCGGACCTTCATTCATCTTATCAATTTTTTTCTTTATTTGCGAGATGTTCAGATTGAACCCACTGATTTTTTTCATAGCTTTCAACTCAGATTGCTTTTATAATTTTCATGTCTGGAGTTTGGCTTTTGTCCAGTAAGCACGGAAAATTGAAAACACTTGATGAAATGACATGAAAATATTCAAAACAATTCGAAATGTTAATGACTGTATCGTGCTTCAATCAGATATAAACAGCATCTTTGATTGGTGTGTAAATAATGAACTTGGTCTTAACTTAAGTAAATGAAATTATATCTCTTTTACGAAATCAGCTTTTCAAATCCAATTTAATTATTCAATTGGTAATTCATATCTTTCGACTGTAAGCAGTGTCAAAGATTTGGGTGTTATGTTTAACTCCCCATTTTCATTTCAAAATCATATCTCTCATATTTTAGCAAAAGGCAACTCAGCAGTCGGCTTCATCAAACGTAATACTAAAGGATTTACTGATCCATTTGCCTTATTATCACTGTATATTTCCCTAGTCCGACCTTTCCTTGAATATGCGGTCGTAGTCTGGAACCCGGCTTTCAGCACTTTTTCCGAACGTATTGAAAAAGTTCAAAAGCGATTCACCAAGTACATCTTCTTTAAAATGCACTGGAATTTTCATCGTAGCTACAAAGCTAGATGCCAACTGCTTGGTATAAAGTCTCTATCAACTAGACGCACTATCCACGATGTTATATTTGTCAGGGATGTACTCTGCAATCATATAAAATGTTCATGTCTCTTATCTGAGATTCAATTTCATATGCCTTCAAGGTCACTCCGTACTTGGGATTTTTATTTGAAAGGTTTCATAGCACAGACTATGGTAAAAACGAACCATTAACAAGAATAATTCGTGTTTTTAACGAACATTCACAACATTTGGACCTGTCCCATACTAGACAGCACTTTAAAAGTAACCTTTTAAGCCTTTTTACTTTTTAAAATGTATTGAGTTCTGAAATAAAGTATTAACTTATCATTAAATATTGTACAATTATAAAACACTACATGTGTAATTTGTAGATTTTCGATAAATAAATAAATAAATAAATAAAAAAAAATCCTCATCGTCCATTCTAGATTTCCTTTTATTTTTGAGGATTAAGGTTTTAAGGTCAACGTATTCCTCTTCCGAAGCAGTTTTTTTCCATTATTTTAAATTGTTTTCACTTTTTTTCTTTCTTGAAGTCACCTCCTATGCACAATCAGCTTCCACAAGTGAGCTATCCATTCATTCCATTTTTGTTTACACCAAAACAGAGAAAATACTCAGCTGTCAAAATATCTGAGCCTTAAACTTAACGAAATAAATTTTTATTCACACCAGGTGGAGTATTTCCTCCAAAATGGTAAGGAAATGCTCACACTCAGTTTTAATTCACACCACCCAAAGGTCCTAATGCATTGTCTTAGCGGTCCAAAACCATCTTCGCATTATTGCCTTTCAAATGAAACCGGTTTGGAGCATATCGATTGGATGGTCTACAATTGAAAGGTCTCGATTGGAAGTCAACAACGGACATAGTAACATTTTGTGTGTTTTAAAAACATAGATTAGGTAACATTCTGGATGACTACGAAGAAACCACGCATGCCTGTCGTGCAGAAAAGCGTTCCACAACGCCCTGCGCTAAAAGTCCCCCCAACCATAGCTACGGTATTTGGACTGAAGACACTGAGTACTCTTGTGAATATCACAAAAGACACGATGAAGTGTTAATTGGCAGCCCACGAAGAAGAGAGCCTTTCCCCTTCCTTCAACCGACGATGACTTCACTGAATTTCAGATCCGCTACAACCCGTCTGAACATCAGTCGCTTAAGCTATTTCACCATCCAATGAATCTGAACTGAGTACATTTCAGCACGCCACACGTCAATGCAAAGGATGTCAAAAGCACCCATGTCAAGATAGTTCCGCTTTCATTTAAAAAAAAAAAAAAAGATTGGTACCCCCATTAAGTTCACAATCGACATTCTCACGGACTTCCATTATCTCGATCCAGCAGGTGCCTTTCATTTTTCGCCTTCTGTCAAAGTCGAGGAAACGTCAAAATCTTTACGACTAACCAAATGGCTTCGGTCAGGGTTACCGCATACCAGCCATCGCTTAGAGTTGCGTACATTAATCGACCGCACAGAAGGTGTCCCATTCTCACAAGGTGCTTAATAAGCGATTAGCCACGCCTTGCTCTTTCTCAAAGTCCAAATCCAGCTTAACGCATCAATTAAAATGCCCCAGCGGCAGTCGTAGGGTATTGCCCAACAGCCGCGCCATCTGCGTAAACCCGGATTAAGTTGTCACTTCACTGCGATACTTGATGGATTTCGATTTTCCGTGATCGAACGCTGTGTGTGTGCTCTGTGATTTCCCAACGCCCTGGGCGGCCACTCGATACGAAACGCGACCAGCAACAAATCATAACCTCCGCCTAAGGTTCAAACACATGCAATCAGTTCAAAGAGGAGGCTGTTCATCGAGGAAGTCGCGAGCGGAGCAAGGTTGCTAATAAATAAAAGTGAGTGAGCGAAGTGTGCATAATTAAGAGCAACACATCCAGATGACTGAATGGTATGCAAAGACGGGGTCAGCCTTGACCCAAACCCATCATTGGGCCACCTACGGAACCGGCATGTCAGCTTCCCATCGGACTTACGTCACTCACTGACAGTTCTCTGTCCGGCCGTCATGTCGGACAGCGCACAGCGCACGCGAAAGGCGAACTCGAACTTTCATTAGAAAGCCAAAGCTATTACCAAATCAGGCGCCCGATCGAAATTTGGCCTAAAAAATCGCACTAATTGCATGCTAATTGCTGCCAGATACTTACTACTGCCCAAGGTCGCCAAGAAAACCGCAACGAGCAGGCTGCAATGAAACATGTTGGCTTTGAACCGATTTCTGAAGTCCGCTTTGTTTTTTGATCAATCGGTCCCGCAATGGACGAGTTTTCCAATCCAATCGTGCACTCGTGCACACGCGCACAATCGCCTCGGAATGACAATGAAAACTCGGACAAACGAACGACTCCAAAGAAAAGCTGTCAAATAAATTTTGATCTCCGGCGCACAGATCTACCATGCAATGTGTCTCATGAATACCGTGGGCCTCCGTGCGATCGTAACTCGAAAATTATTTAGGAACACACACACAAGCACGCACGCACTGCAGGTGTATCTGTAAGTGCGTGGTCTTTTTTTCTTCTTCTTCTGAATATATTTTTCACTGAAAATCACTCTCACTTTTCGACCGTATAGGCGGCTGGGGCTGGGGAGCTATGGCGTTGGCGGTGTGGCACATCAGGTGCTATCTGCTAACCTTGCGCATAACTTGGGCTCACACTTTGGAATTCTCATTGATTAGCCGTTCACGAAACTCATTTTATTCGAATTTGGGCGATTTTATTGGATGCACTCGCTGAAAGAAATCCGAATCCGAAAGATACACCAAATCAAGTCAAACCGAAACCGAATCACTTGAC
Source organism: Eristalis intricaria (assembly GCA_964034865.1). Classification (NCBI taxonomy): domain Eukaryota; kingdom Metazoa; phylum Arthropoda; class Insecta; order Diptera; family Syrphidae; genus Eristalis; species Eristalis intricaria. The sequence goes on from OZ035874.1 coordinate 51,674,120, forward strand.
AGACGGACTCGCGATGGTTTTGTAATGCCGTAGTCGTGCGGCGCGGAAAGTGAAATGAAAGCGAAATCGATTGGAAGATTCGTTTGGGGATCGCGCGAGTGCGTTGCGTTTTGCTCTGGAGGCGCGCGACGTTCAGACCGTCTCGACGTGTGTCGAAGAAGTGTTTTTGGCCAACTGACGTTGCGCTGCTACCAGTGCGCTACATGCGGACGGAGGCTTACATTTGGGTAGCTGGCGCTTGTGTGTGAATAGTTGTTGTTGTTATTGTTGTTGCTGCCCATGGCTGATCGTTGCTTGGCGGCGGTGGTAGGGTTCGGTTCGGTTCGGTCACTCTCTCTTTTTTCATTCTGCGGCGTTGATGTGGAGGGAGGGGTTGGTGGTGGGGTGGCAGCATGTACTCGGAGAGGTGAGTCGCATAAGACAACAGAATACGGCATGAAAGCAATGTGGCCAAATATTTGTGTTGCACACTATCGGCACGTACTGGCGAACGGAGTGATGGGACGGAGATGAAGCAGATTGCAGGAAAACTGAGTGCAATGCATATATTAGACGAGCAGCACTTCTAATGGCGTGGACAAATGTGATCGTTTTCACTGAAGACGGCAGGCGGCAGAAATAATTGATGACAGTATTGTTGACCGTCACCTCCACGCGAATGTTCTGCTTGTCAATCAAACGTCAACGGATTTTCTACCTGCCGGATGGACAAGAAGTGCGCGAGGCTGGCTATGAATTTCAAGCTGCTTTCCAATGTTTGCCTATGAAGAAGTTGGCGCCAGAACTTGCAAATATTTGTACCATCTGACTGAACGAATGAAATCTATGTTAGACAAATACTCGTTCAGCGAAGTACAGTATTAGAGAGAAGTGGAACATAAATTGTGTGTGTTATTGTTCTGTCACGAGTGGAAGGGACCTCCGAAAAGCCGAGTTTGAGAAGCTTTTTCGAGACAACAGTACTCCTTTAGCATTGTCAGCGAAAAGATGGAGCCCTGAGTCATGAAATTAGTAAATTCGGAGATTGAACCTGGCACATAGGAGTCCACACACCACCCCTCTAATTCACGGCGACCTGTTATTGTAGCTTTATTGAGTTATTTAATGGTGAAGAGGCTTGGTCTTCAAAGAACACAATTTCCAACAGTCGTGGCGATAGTAATAGAGCCTTATACCGAAGCTGCTGAGCTAATACAAAAATATTAATCATCCTAATCATGGAGAAGTCCTGGTTGAAAGCACAGAGATGTGTAACACAGAATAAGACAGTGGTTTAAGAAGCCCGTGATATTTTGGACCGGACACTTGTGCGCTTGACCATGCGGCTCGATGGTTGACTCCGAACTGCTAGACAAAAGTACAATTCAATTATTCTTCGGCCAATGGACGACCTGGGCCTCAAACAACAAGCGGTTCCAGCCAGCTCGGCCTTTAGCTAGCTGCCTCCAGTTTCTCACGCAAAGGTGGTTGAAGTCCCTTTCCACTTGCGTGCTTGAGTCGCGGTCTAACTCTACTGCGACGTCCCTCTGAGGTGGATTGGCAGATTTTCCAAGCCGAGGCATTGGTTTCCATCCACTCTTCATGACCATCTCAATCGTTGGATCCTCATTCAGTCAGTTGACATATTGAAGAAATACAGTGGACTCTCCCAGCAAGTTGAACTCTCCTTAAGTCGAAACTCTCCCTTACTCGAACTTTTTTGCCATATTTTACATACATTTCCCTCAACTTTCCATACAAAAATCTCTCTCTAAGTCAAACTCTCTCTACCTCGAACAAATTTTGGTATCCCGTGACAATTCGACTTGGGGGGAGTACACTGTAGTTCATATTTGGGTGTGTTACCACTTAGACACTCATTGTGAATGAATGAACATGTGAATCCAGGGAAAGGAAATAGCTGACGAACTAGCTAAGTGTGGCGTCACAATGTCATCTCACAAACAAAGCATCGCAGCTCCGGTAAAATGTTTCTTCAATAAACTCGACAATGAACTGTTTATTACAGCAAACCATGCGTTAAATAGAAGTAGTTCATGCCTCAAAACCAAATTGTTTTTGCCCCAAATACAACATCGCCAAAACAAAACGAATAATCTCGTTCCCGAGAGATAGCTGCAGTGTACTTGTGCGGATCATTACAGGCCACTGCCTGGTGGACCACCATGCTCACAGACTAGGCCTGATTCCAATTGCTAAATTCTACATCATATTCCAGGTCAACCATTCTTTGAATCCCTTAATGATGTGGCCATCGTGTAACCACAACGTTTTATATAATTGTCGGACAAACCACTGGAATATTCTGCTTGAATAAAGCTCCAGTGGACTGCATCTAGGTTTACTACGGGCCAACAGGTCTATGTGAGGTTGATCCGCCACCCCCTAACCAAACCTACCACTTGGACCTGGTAACATGGATCGAATTCAGAGCTAGATTCAGCTCAGCAGTTCTACTTATAGTCCAGCTTTCGTCAAAGTAAAGAGTTTTATTGAGTTTTATAGAGCATGAGGCTTGTGGCCATATGTGCTGATTCTGGGATGAAGGTTAACGTGGACAACCTCTGACTCGGAATTTCCTGTCTGTTCAATGCACTCCAAATGTTAGACGAGTCCCATTGAAACAGTTTAAGTATCTCAGGGTATTTTTCTCGACTGATGAGAGGAATAAACTAAACTTTCCTGTAGGTTTGGTCAAGCTGGATCAGTTTCGACATGAAAGAGAGAGATGTAATCAGGAAAGCCAAGTTAGCAGTTTTCAACTCAGTATTTGTTCCATGTGGTCGCCGTTGCGTATTGGGTAAGTGCGTCGACTCCTACGCAGAGGGTGCCAGGTTCGATACTCGAATTTACCACCTATCACAACTCACGGCTCTACCTCTTTCGAGTTACTGACAATGCTCAAAGAGTATTTCTGTCTAGAAAAAAGCTTCTCAAATTCGCCGTTCGGAGTCGGCATTAAACTGTAGGTCCCTTCCACGCGTGAAAGAACAATAGCACGCACAAGACACGTGGTTGCTGAGAAGCTAGGCCCAGGTCCTACCTAAGGTCATGAAATTTGTGTGATGACCGAAAGAATAAGATCGCGAATACAAGCTGCTGAGATGAGATTTCTTTGTGCTGTTGTGGGAATTACTCGCCGAGACAATGCGCGAGGAACTTAACGATGAGCAGCTGCTTCTTCCAATGGTTTGGTCACGTAGGACGAATGTCCCCACCATTACGACTTCTGAGGCGGCCCTAGAATGCGATTCCATCAGGTAGTGGACCACTTGACAGACCCAAGATGAGGTGGTTGGACCGGGGACGCTTGGGCATATCCCCTGATGAGTTAGAGTCCATGACGGAGGAACGAGTTTCTTGAAGAGCACTCGTGCGTGGACTTGTAGAAGCTAGTACCTTCCGTAGTTATAGCTGCCCGTCGCACTATCTTCTCCAGTACCAAATAGAAGAAATCAAACGATCAACGAAACGAGCGCATCTCCTTGCCAAAATTCGGTGCAGGTTTCAAACTTGATCAATTTTCACACTAAAAACGAAAGGCGGACTGGTACGTGCCGATTAGTTTGTGTGTAATGACACTTGCAGGCAGAGGAGAGAGGATCGTCTTTGGGGTATATGGAGCTGATATTACGCTCGTCAGTGCCTGCGGCTTTATTGTTCTTCAACCTTTTAATGTCTGTGACGACTTCTTCGAGGCTAGGTAGGAGGACTGCCTCATCGACTGTAGACATGATTACGCAATTCCTTATTACTCTCTCCTGGTCAGGCCCGCTAAGCAGCTGTTCGAAGTGCGGTTTAAACATAGCCACTATTCCCTGCTCCCTCCGACCGTCATAATTTTGAGCTGGGGTGCATTTATGAAAGCCTGCAAGCGCTTTTTTGCTAAAGGTCCGTCTTTTTGCTTGGCCCTAGACTCTTCGATGTCCCTGAGCTGGCGAGAGACCTTTTCTTAATGCGTAGAAACTTCTTAACTTCCTGTCTTCTAGCCAGGTACTCCACTAGCTCTGCTCCTGTTTTACATTACAGCAGCTCTTGGTATGCCTCGTCGGGTGGACGTTTCATTTGGTCACACTCGCCATCATACTACGGGTCTCTTGTTGGAGTTGATAGGTAGCCTAAAATGGTGCCAGCCCCCTCTTTGAAGACCGAGCGGAAATACAGCCACATATCGTTGCCGCTTATGTTCAACGTAGACGTACCGGAGAGTCTCACAGGTAATTGCTCTTCGTAGACTCTAGCTACCGACGCGGTGTACTCTGGAGTCCAATGTCTAAACTCCTCATGACATTTTAATTTATCTTAATACAATAAATAATGTAAACATTTGAGTCGTGACTTGACTTCAGCAATTCTCTATATTGAGATCCTTACACAAAAGACTTTGTTTATCATGGCACACTTGATGAGGTCTGACGAAGAAAATCCATGGTTCGATACTGAGTGCAGGTCCCCTTCACATATGCAAATAACAGATACAACACGAGTGGCTCTCACTGCTGACCGAATTTAGTCAAGAACCCTTGGTAAGCTGATTGTGCTTGTGTTTAAGGTTGGGTTTTTGGACGTGAATCACTTAATCCATTCTGGAGTCATAACGTTCTCCGTACCACTTCCACTAACAAATGGGGTGAATTCTGATTTTTATCTTATAATTTTCCGAGAGCTATATCCATGTTAGAGTATAAGTTTATAAGAGTACATCTAAGCATTCGTGAATATAAGCATGTTTGAGTCTAAGTCGTCATCAATGCACCAAAACGTCTCATTGTACCTAATAGTTCCTCTTCAGCGTATAACCTTTGATGTTATTCCTTACCCCAAACCAACAATCGAGCCTCTTATAGCTACGCCAGATATTGAGTGAGTATTGTTCAGCATCGGTCAGTCAATAGTGCAACACTGAATAATGTTGAATTGGTGCGGTTTTTCTCGACTCCACTGTAAATGAAAGTCAACAAAAGTTTACTGATGAGTCTTATCTAATCAGTGCGCGCACTAACAATACTCGTGGGAACCAGTAACTTGACATAATTTAAAATAATCTGACGAGCTCAGTAAGTACATCATTCACTCAAGGCACTTGCAAGTTCGTTGTTGATTCCACATCCAGCAAAATTCAAACGTCGTGGTCGCTAGTTTTTCTTTGGTAGGTTAGGGATGCTGCAGCATAGCTAGCCTTGTAGCCATGCTAATCAACTCATAATGTGTAACAAAAACACCTACAGATCCAGTGCCAGCAGCAAAGCACCCATTAACCCCAACCATTAACCAATCGCAAAATATCTCCAGCAATAGACGGTGATACCAATTTATCTATGTGACCGGCTATTCGTTATATAAGCCACCGAGCAAGAAACAACTTTTTCGTCGCTCGACACCTGGACATGTCCATGGCTAGTGGAGCGTGCCGTTTCTAGGAGAACAAGTTTCAAAACGTTTAATTTCGCCAACGTAGTGCACCGTGAACAGAGTTCCATTGTAGCACACATTACGTGACGGAGTCCCACGGCGGCAGCGGAGATTTGCTTCATCGGTTGAGAGGTCTTAGACCGATGCAGTCACTGCGCCATCGAGCTGCAGGTGATTTGGTGCCTTAGTGCAAATCGAATGCGCACCGATTTGCTAGTTTTTTTTTTGTTTAGCAATCACTGATCGGGTGAGGCAATTAGACGGTTGTTGCATGGGATCGGTGGTGGTTGCAATTTTACGGCACCATGGGGTTGTGTGTGGGTATTGTAGTTGACTGGAAATTAGTGGTTCGTTGGTGAATGCTTGAAACTGAAGATATCGAGTCTATATTGTATTATTTAGGATACGCAGATGAAGGGGACAAGAAACTTAAAAATGCTGTCCCTTTACGCTTCTGTCATGCGTTACTTATATTTTTTAAGCACATCTGCCATTTTCAAAAGGGTTATGAAAGTTTGAATTAGAGATCCTGAATGAATTTCTCTGACATCGAAGGGGCCCTCGAACGCAGCAGAGTGATACATTCAAATGTTGCCCATTCCAAGATCTGCAGAGTAATTAGTAGTGGCACGCGACAAAGAGAACGAGTTCGTTCTCTAATAACTTGGACGTCATAAGAGCTGTCTCAACTCCAACTCCTTACCTGGGTGCTTAGACTGTCTTGCACTCGCAGTAATGAAGCGAACTGCATCTCCTGTGGAACTTACTGCTCTGACATTCTTTATATATTCGGAAGTCCAGACTGGGCGTCTGGACAACGATTGGATTTGAAACTCTTCAGAATTCCATTCTGGGCACTCTACTATTCTTCATAAACTTAGATTCCTTCCTCATGACACGTCATGACACACTTCTCAACTAGCATTCCCTCCCGATTGGATTGGACATTCGCTGACGTGAATGTTCCTCTCCGTGTCTTCTTAGATGGTCTTCACAGTTTACTGCAAGCCATACACATATCCTGACGAATCATTGTAGCATTTTTGGCGGTTTAAGAGGATCTCTATTGGCTCATATCGCTCATGCTGAAATGGTATATCGCAATTCGATCGGATAAGCAGGCTGTGATAAAATGTCTGAATGTAGACAACCCCACTCAAGGACTTTCCTGAACAGGTGCCGCCAACCTTTCGATTATATGAGTAAGAGTCTTTGACTTGGCCTAACGGTGGGACAGGACACTGTGGCAAAGAAACCAGTAAGCTCCCTAGCAATCCATCACCTTTCCTAAATGGCCACCTCGCGCTCTGTACAACAAGATTAACGATCCTAATCGTTAAGCCGACGAACTAACAAGAAGAGAATCGCCACCCCCACTGAAAGCAATAAAATCTGTACAATCGCCATAAGCGACGCCAATCGAAGATGCGAAGAAATGAATACATGCAGAATATCAAATCAATGAGGACTAAAACTCTCCTGGAGATGGAAAGGAAGAATACAGAAGCGGCAAAGTTTGAGAATTTTTTCTCGTGAGACATAGCCTCTAAGGATTGTCAGTTATTCAAAAGACGAGAAGTCAATTATGAAAGTGCTGAGAATTGAGCCTACCACACCCAACGTTGGGATCGACGTACATACAAATTATGACTCGAAATATGCGAAGTGACCAATGCTACTGTCATCCATCGATTTATTATGGCTCCGACTCAATGAATTAATTTTCGATGAGCACCAATTCGAGAATGTATTTCCTAAACGATGCAGCGGATCACAGAAGAGAGTTCAAATTTTGCTCAAGCTGCATTAAAGTTCACTCCACGTCATGTTTTACGATCTTTAAATGATTATTTTGAATCCGACTCATATGTGTAGGTGTGATGTGTTTTCTTCAAATCCATTTGGCATACATTACATATGTGCAGACCTCTTGTCTATTGGAGACATTCCCATCTGGTCTTTCACACCCTTTTATCCGCCACCAAATCATAGGCTTGATTGAGCAGCTTGTAAAATTGGTGTTAACTTAGTATTTTGACAACGTGCAGTGACTTTGGAAACCCTCTTAAAAAGCCATCAAATTGAGCACCGAACCTCATTTAAAATGAACGATGGCCAGCTTATTTCGTATTCAAACTGATCTGACGGTATTCAAGTTGTGGTAAAAACTGTGCATTCACCACAGCAAAGTAGAATGAGAGGGCAATTTCCTGCCAGTCCATTCGCTTTCATCAATTACACTGGCTTTTGTACTCACTTGGAGGCTTGTTCTTGTTGAGGTCAAGAAACGTATCGCGACTGTGGGTCAATGTGCACAGAATACTTATTACAAATGTTGACTCTTTTTTTTTGGATTTTTATTGACAACCTTCGTAACGATTCTCCGTTAAAGGTCGCCATGCACATAAAAGTATCCGACAACTTCACAAATATGCAATCGGCAGCCCATCACCCGCCAACGCTCGCGCGAAGATTGTGTCTACGCACCGTGTCTCGTCAAACGCCTTCTTTTCACCCTTAGTCAGCAAGGTAGCACGTAGTTTGTGTTGAATTTCGATTAAATCGAACAAATCACTTTATTGCTGGCGTTTTTCATTTCGGAATGTCTCGGATGTCATAAGCGACAGACGATGGATTTCGAATTTAAAAGAGGGCACACGTATTGACTTGTCAGCCATGGAATCGCATTTGCAAACACGAAGCAAGGCCTATGGAAGAATCGAAAACAGCAACAAGTTGCCTTGCCAACGACAAGGTATCTTATTCTCTTTGGTGGCCACAGTCACTCTCTTCATATTCAGTTCTCTTATTTTGTGCGGGTTTTTCCTTTCGAAGAGGCAGCAGTGAAAGTTTCTTTTTAGGGGACTATTATGAGGAGTGTAAGCAGGGAAGCGGAGAGGTGGGATTGTGGGTTGGGAAGGGGAGGGTGAAGTGGCTGATTGCTACGTAGAGGAACAGCTACACTAAGGCCATTGTATTAAGTTGGGTTTGAAGATTGCCGTTTGATTGATTGAGCCGGACTGTGATGACTTTGATGTATAAGCGACTTTCAAAGGGGAATCTTTGTGTACTGATAATTTAAGCATCCAGACCCTAGTGATTTTCGGAATAAGAAAAATTGACAGGAATTGGTGCCATTTATTTTTCAAGGCCATTTTGAACTGCACAGGATGAATAGAATATTAATTTGATGGGAATTTAAAGGTTTCATCCAATTGAACTGGCCGTATATGTTCAGATAAGGGTTCGCCATTTCAAATTCTAAAAAAAATAATGATTTAGCTACGTATTGCGCAAAGTACAAAGGCTAGCGTGCATTTGCACAACAGGCGCAATGAAAACGACGCCAACAGCAGGGATGGAAGCAATACTGAACATCCCACAACTACACACTGTCATACAGGCTGAAGCTGCAAAACAGGACTTAACATTACACAGAACCTACAATTACAAATAAGGAAACCTGGTAGGACACCTAGAGGTCCTTACAAGAGTAAACAGGTTCTGGGAGTTAACCCAGGTAAGTGACCAGAAGTCTCCCAAGTTAATCTTCAAGAAATACTCATACCAAGAAGAGATGAATGGAACAACGAGCCCCTTGGATGAAAGATGGAGCCCAAAAATGGTATACAGATGGTTCGAAATCTGAAAACAAAGTGTACCAGCAGTCGTTGATTTGGTTTGTGATGGTGGGAGAGGCTTTTTGAAAAGACTTAACGAAGGATATAGTAGAAACTAATTCTGTAACGAAGAGCACGGAGTCTAACCCTGCCTGTGAAGGAGAAAGGTTATATATTTGTGACGGAATAAAGTGACAGTGGGTTTTTATGAATTTTCCCACTATAAAAAGTTTTGTGTTTTATCTAAAATACACAAAGTATGGGCTGGTGTGGTAGGACCAAGATGTAGCCTACAAATACCTCTCTGCAATGAAGTCACGATTTTCAAAGCTGAACTGATTGGAATTAACGAAGCTGCACACTGGATCAGTAACAGAAAACCAAGCAATATTCAAATATATATATATATATTCTCAGATAGACAAGGTACTAAAGTGTTACAGATTTAACCCTAAAGCTATCTGGGAATGTCACAATAAACTAAAAACACTGACAGAAAATTATAGACTGAAGCTTAGCTGGGTTTCAGGACATGAAGACCATGAAGGCAATGAAAAGACTGACAGACAAGTCAAGGCAGGTGCACATATACCCTCCGTCGGGCCCTCCTCTCTTTATGGATTCAATACGAACACAAATGTCCTCATACTGGGGGGTATCAAACACTCTAGGAAGTTCATGCTACAAAACTACAATTCGAAACGAGCCAAAGAAACTTTAGAACTCAACAAAGCTGACCTAAGAATGTTGTGTGAAGCACTAGCAGGTCACGGAGCCTGTAATTACCACCTACATAAAATTGGTCTTATCAGTACTGAACTGTAGGCACTGTTGGCAGGCGAAAGAGACTATGGAACACCTTATAAACAACTGCCCAAGCCTTGCCCGTGAAAGATTCAAAATCAGCGTTACCAGATTATTTTGTTCAAACCTGCTAAAGCTAGGCCGATAAACTGCTAAATCGGCTAGACAAGAAGTCGAATTAAGAAATACGTTTATTTTTGTTTTTTAGTTTAATTTGCATTAGCATTTACACAGTTGTATTAAGTATACATTGCGGTGACAGTGAGGTTGTGAGTCTGTTCGTCGACTTATAAGCAACTGGCCCTAGCTGTCTGGGTTCGATCTCCAACACCACCAAAACAATTTTCACCAACCACCCCACCTCGTTCGAGGCACTGGCGATGTTCAAAGAGTAATAACTGTCTAGGAAAAGCTTTAAAAAGTTGGCCGTTCGGGGTCGGTATAAAACAGTAGGTTTTATGCCTTTGTTGTGGGTCGCCGTGGCGTAGTGGGTAAGTGCGTCGACTCCTACGCAAAGGGTCCCAGGTTCGATACCCGAATTTTTACCACCTCTGATAATTCGCGGCTCCACCTCTTTCGAGTCACTGACAATGGCGGAGTCGGCATAAAACTGTAGGTCCCTTCCACTAGTGAAAGAATTATAGCACGCACAACACGCAGTGGTTGCTTTCCCAAGTCCGCCTCGGACTGTCGCGCCACCCGTATTATATTATTATTATATTATTAGGTATTTGTTATTCGTGATAAATAATTACTGTCATAGAAGATGATAATTTATGAAGGATAATCATTTCTGTATTTACATATTTACAAATTATTGACTGAAATTATTCTGAATCGAAATCATTAAAGATAACATTTGATTTTTTGGAATGAAGTTGTAAGAGTTTTAATTTTCAGAACTCCCCTGAATTACTTGCAAAATTGATGCAACATTTTCATTACTGAAGCGATTACGGTTTTCAGTTTCAAACAAAATTACATGTGAAAATATTTTTTGTTCAACTCACTGAATATCATTGTTGTTAAAACCTAATGTCAAAAGATATGCCGGTATTCGCCGTAAATTCTTTTATTATTTTTTGCTCACGATTTATGGTTTGCGGAATTAAAAATATAGTGCCTCGAATTAGTAAATTATCAATGGGTAATCTGGACTTGAGTTATATACACAATTTAATTAAAAATGCATGGAAACATTAAAATTTGTATACATTCTTTATTCGACGTGTGAATACTAATGTGCCTACTAATGTGCCTCGCCACATTAACACCCTTTCCTTTAAACCCAACTTTTTTGAAAACTGCTAAGAACTGCAAAATGTTTAAAAATGCTTAAACAAAATCTGCTGCATCTTATTTTTATGGTCAAATCCTGCTAAATTCGCAGGAAACTGCTAAATCTGGTAACGCTGTTCAAAATGATTAACAGAACACTTGGAACAGAGAGACACTCAAGAAATCCCATCTACGAAAATTGTCAAATTTCTAAAGACAGCACTTAAGTCATAAACCAATAGAAGGAAGTACAATAGATCCTTATCGTCGCAGTACAAGTGTCTGCATGACACTCCCCAAAATCTTCAATTCAAAAAACTTATCGCGCATTACAGACAAATCTGATAACAAAATAATCGAGTAGACAAGCTCTGACTCTTATTGCTAGTGTCTATCTATCGACCGAATAGCTTTATCGACTGATATCGCTGTGGGTATTGTATAACTCAGTCGATATATTTCTATGACTGTGAATGAAAATGTTGATATTGTGAATACAGTTAATGAGGGATATAAGAAAATCACATAAAAAAGAGAACGCTTGTAAGAAAAAATTTGATAGCACGAAGCATTTTTCCCATAAGAGTAAGTGTTAAATTTGTTTCATACAAGAAACGCGCTAATAAGAAAAAAAAAACGGATAAAAGAAAATAAATTTGAAGCAACGTTATAGAAATATAAAATGTAAACCTAAACGAATACACACAACTTAAAAAACTTATTCTCACATTTCTGTCAGATATGAATGAGAATATTTAAAAAGAGAATCGCGCGCATTTTTGAGTTTGGTGTTTAGTTTCACTATTTGGTTGGTAAAATACTTGTCTGAAAAGAAATACTGTTTCAGTAAAAACAAAGATTAGAATTTGAAATGAAATGAAGTCTGGCAAACCACTGAAAAGTTATCTGAGCCGAGTTTCAGGTGCACAAGAGCACGTTATCAATAATTTAAAAAATGACGCGGACGAAACATAGCAAATGCATTTCTCCGAACAAAATTTAGAGATTAAAAGAAAAAGACATGAAAAAAGAAAACACAAATCAGTGGCCCAGAAAGCCAACAACTCTAGGCATTGTTGATTGCCAGGCTAGTGCCGGATGGAACGCTGAAGAAAAAAAACAGGACAAGTATTTTACAAAAATATGCGGGGAGACTGGGTCCGCAGATGTATTTGCTGCCGTTCAATTTAAGAACGTCCTTCCAATGCAATGAGGAGAAGCATACAAGCTTCACAACATCTACAACGCACATAGGAATTGTTTCATGTAGAAGGCACTTCCTTCCGGTATCCTAGAGTAGCTCCTCGCCCAGCTATTAAACATGTTAATAATGTCCTTATTAAGCTTCTGTGAGCACCGTGTGAATAAAATTATATTTTCTATTTTATTGTTTTGATGTTGGCTCCTCGGAATGTTCGGATATCGAGAATACTGCAGGAGTGTCTGACGTCGATCGCAATGTGAACAATCTGGTTGACGGTTGATTGATCAAGAGACCGCCAGGTCCCTTTGTGGATGTTGAGGTGAGGGAACCGCGTACTGGCTTCAAAGAGGTTTGGCCCGGTTACGAAGCTCAACAGCTGTGCATTGCGTTGAAATCTCCTAGAACGATCTTGGTGTCGTAACTGAGGCATTGATCGTACGTTCTTTCTAGGAGATCGTAAAAGTCGTCTTTCCTGTCGTCATCATCTGATGCTGCCGAATGTAGCCTTGACGCGGATTGTTATGAGTCTGCCTCGAACAACAAACCCGCATCCGAATAAGCGCTGCCTTTGCTCTTTGTGGCAGTCGCCGAAGTAAATATCGCCGTTTTTCATCCTCTTTTTGCGCGGCCCATCCCACCGCACCTCCTGAATGGCGGTGATATCTGCCTTATAAGCTTCGAGGACTTCCGCAAGTTCATCGGCTGCACGTGGTCTGTTCAGGGACCTCACATTCTACATGCAGAACCGAAAATCGTTGTCCATGGTCGTCAGCAGTAGGGTCATCCGTATCCGAGGCTTCTCGTCGTTTCTGAACTAATAATTTTTACACGGTGGGGAAGTTAACCCCACGCGCAACCCCCGAACCTGGAGGACCGGGTCCTGGTTTAAACCCCTGGACAAGGGGGCCGCTACATACATTAGTTCACCACTAAGCGGTTGCTGTAAAGGCTGTGCAGAGGGCGCATGTATGTCAACTTGATCTGTGCATTTAACAGGGATCGTTGCTGGCATCTTTTTGTTGTTGGGAGCAGTCAACAAATTTGCCCTGGATGCACATTCCCATGCCCTCCCGTCCCGCTATTAAACATGTTAATAATTTGAATGAATTGAAAATATATAATATAATAAACATTACTTTAATATCTAACCGAACGTATAGAAAATGTCTTCACTAAAGGATATATTTTTTATAAGAAAGTTCTTTCTTACTCTCTTAAAGAACGAACGCTTTTAAGAAGGGAATTCTTTGGCATTTTGAACTTTCTTGTATCCGTCATTTACTGTACTTTACAATTTGACAGCTGACACCCATACTGTCTTTACGTTTTCCCAAGAATACTATTTAAAAATTGACTATTTAAGTTCTATAAAATATTGGTTAGCGTGGAGTAATCAAACAACATGGCATCTGTTGTGTTGTGAATCAGATGAAAGATTTTCTTGAAATTGCACGAAAGGAAGCGGTTAAGGGGTACTGCCACCCGTTGCAAATCATGTTTATTTTGAATCCCCGGGGGAATTTCTAATTCCCTTACATTTTTCCCTCCGCGGGCAAAGTCACCTTCTATTGGTCATCTCTATGAGCATTTTTTTTCCCGAAGTTAATTCGAAATTGTGTTCAAAAATGTGATGTGTGTATGTGGTAGCATTTCAAAAGGGAATATTCCATCAGTTGCGAGATTGGTTTGTGCATTAGCTGACTTCAATAATTCCGTTGCCTTCTTCTAGAATAATAACGAAGTGTTTTGCGCTCCATTGAATAAATATACATATAAACTTCGGAGGCAATTTTATTCATAATAATAGGCATATTTAGTTGAGTTTGCGAAACAAAATGATAGGGGAACAAATTGAGGGAAATTCAGTAAAACTTGCCACGGGAAAGTCCTTCACAATAAGGCGTAGTTTTTCCTTTTCCTTTCGAACTTCCTCCCATTAGCGGGTTTCGCAATAAGAGACAAAGTCCCCAGGGAAATATATTCATATTAAGAATGAATAGATGACAAACTCTAAGTAGGTTCTTTAATAATTGTGTTTATTTACTAATTATAATTTTATTCGATACAGTTTTGTGAATTACTTTCTAAACGACCTTCTCCATGAAATAAAAACTGTGATGAAATACATGAAGATCTATACAAATGTTTATGTGCTCCAGATTACTACCAAAATAGAGTCGACACTTTTTTTTCTGTATTTCAAGAAATATGAAACATAGTTAATACATTATTTCATGTTTACAGTCATGTATTTTCCTATCTTAGTCCATTTTGTTCGCAGTCAATTCGTTAGAACTATTTTGCGTCCTAATACCTACATCCTCCTAAAATCAGAAGCAATGTACAGACCGTTTATTGAAACAAGTCGACACTAAAAACGTTCTTTGTTATCTCCAAACAAGAAACAGTGAGATACCTGGATACGTTGTTTTTGAAACACGGATGTGTGGATTGTCCTTCTTAAAATGTCCAGATTTTCTACTAAAATCTCCACTTTCTTCTTATTTGTTACTAGGAGTGACATAAATCACTTCACATTACAAAAACCCAAACGATTTGCCGGAATATACTTGCATTTTCAGTCTGAAATTCTTAGTCGAAAACCAGCGACCACAAATTTGCAATGACAAAAAAAACCGCTGTCCCAGTCGACAAATATCTATTTGTAAACTATGTATGTACACATAATGTGTTCTACTATTCAATTTGCAATTTGACTTATCTTATAAACTAGTTCTCAGTCACCCTGTCACTGAACACTTTGCGCTATGCAACATAAGAGGGCATATAGCATTAGCGCCTAGAAGCTGGCAACGAAATCGAGAGAAGACCGCAAAATTACCAACGCATGGTAATCAACTGACGTTCCTTTTCTGTCCCTGCTCGCTTTTCTGTTTCACACAATTATTGCTGGACTTTGTTACATACATACACATATATCCTGTAGATCACACCTTCCCATTATCAGTTGACGGTGCGTTCCTCAGGTAGCCTCGCAGGTAGGCTTCGCAAATGGATATGAACACACTCAAGAATACCACATCCAAGTATCTCAGATGTTTGCGAGAATACTTTCCAATGACTAGCCAGAATATCATTTTTTACTTCAACTATCTTTGTAACATACTGGATCTTAACGACTACGAACTACGACTATGAACAAAACTATAAATAAATGCATTTTTTAATCATTTTCGGAGAGAAACATTTGGCTGTTCATCTCACTGCCGCACATGGAAAACTCTGTCCTATGGAGTCCTTCACCAGTGGAGCTGCCTTGATAGCTTCGCGTTGGTCGTTGCCTGAGCTGGTCTTGAAGCAACTGCATGGTTTTAATTCGGAAGTCCAACTTTTCCAGTCTGGTCAATGACTTTACTGTTGGCAGAAGTGAAATGAAATATCCGAGATCTTCGTCGAATGGATCCAAATCTGTGATTTGAGCTTCCTCTTTGGGTTCCGTTATCAGCACCTTCTCATCCTCGACCGGAGATTCTAGTTCTCGTTTGGGTGACAATTCCACATATGATGTTTGGCTTGGCGTTTCTTCGACTTCCTCGGAGAGTGATTCATTTTGTGAGTTCTGCTCTGTATTACTTTGGTTGCTGCAACTGCTTTGACGTCGTTCTCGATATTTCTCACTCAGGAAATTCAATTCGTCTTCGAAGATGTATTTCTTAATTTTTCTACCATCGCTTGATCCGGAATTTTGGACTTGTGAGTTTCTTTTGCATTTGCGAACGTAATTGTCTCTGATCGTCCTCCAGCGGCTCATGACATCTTGAACTGAAAATGGAAAATTACTTTGTGAGAGAATCTAACTGACTAAGTAATCATTTAATGAGTACAGCTCAAAATTTTGATTTAAGTTCTAGAGGGTTGCTTTCTTTGTTTCATGTTGATGTTGCTTCAAGTTGTCCCAATCGAGATGCCGACTCGTAATGCTAATTTGAAGTTTTAGAATCAAACGTCAGTCAGACTTTGACACTTGATTGGCTAATGAAACAGGACTGGCTGACATTGAACATCTGTCAGCCAGTCCTGTTTCATTAGCCAATCAAGTGAACAGAACACTGGGTGCTTGGGAAAGAAGAAGAAGATTGAAGTGTCATTCATATGAGCCACGCACTACGAACGCTGACTTTCAGAAACCACCCAATTTCGAGAAAAAATAAACTAAAGGTTTGAATATTATCAAGTTTTTTGTCGACACTAATTCCACCTGTTGGGACACAGGTTCGGAAACATTTTTTTGCTAGAAATGTGCTAAAATTAAGTCCTTTCAACAGGGACCTATTTCACAGATGATAGATACATCACATACATTTCATACAACATACAAAACTGTTATACATCATACAATTTTCTGTTTCACGGATTCTACTGGAAGTATTGTATGATATGTTCTTTGTTGTACGATGTGTATTATTTTGACGTTTAATTTTGAATGACGAATTTCATTGAAAACTAAATAGTGTCGTGAATTAAACCCAGACACCATACATACAAACAAAAAACTAAATAATGGAGTTCCGAAATAATCGAGATTAATTCTATTATAAGAAAATTTTTCCAAATAGTGCATGATTTTAAATAAGAATTTCTTGACGAACTAGCATTCCTTGTTTCTACATGTGTAATTTAAAAAAAAAAGATGAATAATCATTCATTATTCAAAAATCATTTTTCATTTTTCTCATTTGAAAACTGATTTTTGTTGTGACTACAGCAGGTTTAAGTGCTGTATGGAATATATGTTCAAATTTTAAAGAACCTGCTGTATGATGTGTATGATATTTTTCTGTGAAACAGAATCATACAACTTTTTCATATTTCCAGTGTAGTGATACACGCTATATTCCAGCGTCTCATACAACAAATCTGAGAAACAGAAATCATACAGCGAAAGTGTCAGAATCATACAATGTATGAGATGTACGTTCTGTGAAATAGGTCCCAGGACATAAAATTAATGATGTGACCGTATTGACTACATTTAGGGTTGGAAGTGATCCTTATTAATGATCCACGAATCAATCATTCTATTGGCGAACTGACAAGCTGAGCTCGCAATACACAAGACAGGCCAACGCGATCCACAAATTCACGCTCACAAAATTCGCGATGAAGTGTCAGTCCTCAAATTGTGTTCATTCTTCTCAAATAAGATAACTCCATATGAATGAATTGTGAGAGATTGCGAAGTTCGTAATTAGTAGTGTGCTCGTATTTAAGACTAATAATATATCGGAAATACCGTCAATGATAAAAAAAACAAGTTGGCCAGGAATGAAGTATTACAGAGATGCCCGACTTCAACCTCTCCTGCCCCTGTCCTTAAGATTTTTGACAACTGTTTTTTATAACGTGTTCTTAAACCAAATGGGCGACATTTACGTTATTTCGTTTATAACCGTCATAAATTCTTGAATATCTGTCAAAAATGTACTCAAATTCGTCGATGAACTAGGGGGCAATCAGCTGTGAAGTGGACTATCTCTGTAATACTTCATTTCTGATGTTGGCCATACAGTCACTAGCAAATGCCACAATCGCTGACAGTCTGATCTACCCAACAATAGAACAATGGAGACATTTTATCTCCATCCTCTGAGGCTAGCTTTGGTACGAACTGTTCTCCAATTTTGCGGATTGTAAGTCAAAAGTAGAGTATGTCGCAGTTCAGCTGAGCACACCACGAGTTGCGCGAACTACGCAAACTGATTCATATGGAGTTGTGTCCAAAATTCATATACAGGCAGCCCCAGGTATTCATCATTGCCTCTTGCCCATCGGCGATTGTGCTCCAATGACTGAAACACAATGGTGCGTTTGCGCTGGCGTTGTCTTTCAACGCACACAAGCCAATGGCTATGCACACAATACTGCGGGACCTGCGTTAGAAAAAAAATGAGAGATATGAGAGGATCGTAATAAAACGTAAAACGTTCATAAGTCCATTGCACGCAGAAATTGCAGAGTAGACTACATGAGGTAATCTACTTGATTAATTACGTGTAGTTATTCGAATAAGGGAACCCGCCCAATTTAGTATCTACATTTACGTCTGGATTTTGCAGAGTTCTTACAATATTTTCACATTTATCAGAAACAAGCACAATCGAACTGACGTTAAATTGATATCTCAACTGCATTTTGACATTTTTTCTACGGCTACTACACTGAGTAGCAGGTGTAATATCACATAATATCACAATGGAACAATCACAATCAGGATCTAAGTGGGCCAGAAGTGCTCAGTTGTGGCAATCACATTAACCTAGCAGACGTAAGAAATGTAGTTATTCCAAAAAAAGTGACATTTCTGCCATCTCTGCCCGGGGCCTTTATTTTTACACAGAGTTCAGCACGGAGACTTAAGTCTCTAGAGAAGCGCCATGACGTTTCGCGGGAGAAATCAGCTGTTCTCTTAGCTTACACCTTGTCAATTTGACAGACCCCAGATAGAATGATTGAGTAGTGGAAGAATTAAAAATTAAATTAGTTAATGTTGATTTTTAGCTCAATTCTTGGGTTATATTTTTGTTTCCATTTCCTGAAAATTTAGCTTTCTGACAATTCACAATATAAGTTCGCGGCTCATCTGTAGCTAAGTGTCAAGTTTCAATAACGAGTTGTACTAGATTAAAAAATTATCACAATACCCACAGCAAAAAGCTCACTGGAAATGTTAACGGAAGCTTTCAATTTCAACGCAATTCTGTGTGGAACAATAAAAAGCTAGTGCATTTGACACCCGTCCTTATGCCTGAAACATAATAGTGCGGCGCGCCAGCCGACTTTACGGAGAGAGTGCGATGACGCGCTGAAATGATTACTCAATTTATCAGCTCTTCTCTCTCTCATCTGCGAAATGAAAAAGATTGCCGCCTTTCTGCATACGCTAATTTGAAATGACTTTTGTCGTTAAATTATTTTCAATCAGCTGTTTTCATTTCTCAAATGACAGTTGAGACAAAATACTCTCAATTTGGAAGAAAACGCTCAAAAATCTCTTTCACAGCGCAGAAATGAAGTGTTACAGAGATAGCCGACTTCACAGCTGATTGCCCCCTAGTCCATTGACGAATTTGAGTGCCTTTTTGACAGGTATTCATGAATTTTTGACGGTTATTCACGAAACAACGTAAATGCCGTCCTCTGATTGGTCAATTTTGTTTATGAACACGTTGTAAAAAACAGTTGTCAAAAATCTTAAGAGGCAAGAGAGGTGGTACTCACAGCGCATCTTTCTGTCAAAAAGTATCCAACATATTCGATAATGACGTGCGATGGGCTTACGTTTTACTTAGTCATCTCTCTCATTTTTCACTAACGCAGGTCGACGCTATATTTTGTGCATGGCCATTGAATTGTGTGCGTTGAAAGCCAACGCCAGCGCAAACGCACTATTGTGTTTCAGGCATTAGAAAGACACCCCATACCGAAGTTGCATTCCGTTGAAATAGAGCTTTGTGTGTAAACACGTTCTCACACAACAGTTCCAAAGAATCCCAATCGATAAAGCTTTTGTGGATTGAAAAATCTATTGTGAATATAAAACAAAAAAATGCGTCCAAACGGAGCGCGAAAACTAATGACATTTAACACATTAGACAAGACTAAGTATAAAACAATAGCTATGTCGTTGCCTTTAAGAAACTATTTACTTATGACGTGAGTAATTACCCATCCAAGAGCAACATCAGAAACAAAACAAACAAACACCTACAAAGCTGTCAACTTGTCAACAAGTCAACAAGTGAAATATTCACAATTCCGCCCAGCTCCTCAGTAGTCACTGTGCTGACACATGTCAACATTGCCTCATTTAAAATATTTAAGATGTGATTAAGATTCAAGTCCAATTCTTGGAAGAAAATAAAATCTGTTCAAAATCAATAGAGCATCCACATGAAGGAATTCAGCGCTGTTGTCAAAACAAAAAAAAATAAACGCGTTCACTGTGAACAAAATTCATGCGCATTTTGCCATCGCATCAGAATAACCTTCAACAACATTGAAAAACTAACCCCACAGAATACAGACACAAAACGAAAAGTGCGCTTCAGCGATGCATGACAGTTGACAACTTACCCGTACGTTTCTGCTGAGATTCATCGAATTTTGTGAAGTTTTCGAACAGCGCTTCGCAGACTTGAATCCAAGCGAATTTCTTGTTTGGCTTTTGAAAATATTTTACGTGTGTATTGTTCCACAGTATCGGACGTCGCTTCACTTCGCGAATCAATGCAGTGGTTTCCATTCGATGAAAATGCATGACGCAAGCAAATCGAATGATAAAAAAAGCTCTTCACAAATGCGCGCACTTTTGCCACACGTGTACGTGATTATCTGGCAAACAGCTGCAGTAAACTAACGTCAGCGTGCCGTGAGAGCACAGCGCGCAAACACGTCCGCATCGCGTGCGTTAAAAACACAACAAATTAAATTGTATGTGCAAGAGTGGGATGGCAAGATCAACGAAATGAATTTGGGGAAAGAGAGCGAGGGAGAGAGAGAGAGTGTATGTGTGTGTGCATAGGTGATTGTGTAGCTAACAGGTAGGTTTTTTTTTTATTGTTTGCTTCGACTGACAGGGGTGGGTTCGGAAATGTGTGTTCCACAGTATGTGGTACAAGAAAAGAAAAGCATTGAATGCTTAAATTTTATGTGACACTGACTAGCATTCGGAACGAGTTGTATTTAGTAAATAGACTTCCAGAAAAGTGAATACTGTGTATTCTTGTGATTTTTTTTATTATTATTTGTTGAACAATCCTGTTTTGTTGTTCGTATGCTTAATTACAACATTATTAACAAAAACCATAATAGTTCTTATTTATAGTTGTGGTTGAACTTTGCCAGAAAAAATAAACCAAAGGCAGTTGGTGTGAGTGGTACTCGTGTTTCGAACGGTCTATTTAACACCTTGGGATGTACCTATATCCCTTGGGGCAAACGCAATGTTTACTCATGTCATTGTGCTGTGAGTTGTTGTTGATTTCTTAAACGATCAAAATAACACGCCCTCTCCACTGAACATCATCTGAGTTCTATTCAAAAGTTGGACGTGAGATTTAACGTTGAGATGCAAGATGATGATGAGAGGGAGTAACAGCGTGTGGACAACTTAAATCCCGCCCGAAGAATCCTCGACTCTGATCCTATGGGTCAACACAACAGAGGACGTCTACGTACAATGTGGTGCAGACAAGTGGAGGATGAGCTCAGCCGGCTTGGTGTGCGAAACTGGAGACAGCTGGCGAGGTGGACAAGCTTAAGCATGTGGCCCAAGTCCACCTCGGACTGTAGTGCCCCAAGAAGAAGGAGAAGTTATCGAATTAAATTTTTCGACACTGTTTTTAATGCGATCCATTTTCGTTGATTGGTGGTTGGGTTAGCCTCTCACGCTGTTGAATCCTTCGCAGCCAACGTTGAAGGGAAACGACAAGTCAGAGTTTGGCCACAGAAAAAAAGAGCACGAATGGCTGTTCAGATTGTGGTTAATGGGTATCTGAATGTCCTTGGCTGACGGTGTGAATTGAAGCCTCTGATACTTGATTCATACGACGTTCATAGTATGTTCATGGTACTTTATTTTTGTGAATTTTGTTGAAGTGGAAAACCATGATTTCCATGTGCAGTGATGACACTTGTACCAGTGAACTTACAGAGTTCACCTGTATTGCTGTTGGATTATCCAAACAAGCTAAATTAAACGCGGGGAATACGATGTCACTCTAAAACGTTTATGAGATTTGTCATTCGATTCTTCGATTTCGAACAGATTTCGACATGAGTTTCTGGACACTAGGTGTACGGGCCGGAATCATTTTCCGGACACCTGGCCGAAATTATTTTCTGGACACCAGTGTCATTCACACACACTTTCTGGAAACCTAGTGTCCAGAAACTCATTTCGGTACGGACTGCAATTACTTTCTGGACACCACAGTATTCAGTATATCTACATATGCAAGTAGATTCCTATCTCTGAAGACAATAACCAAGAAACGTACAAGAGTTTCAAAACATGGCTACGGTCACTATGTCTATGATTGTTCGGCTTGATTTAGTTAAATACAGACATCAAGAGCTTCTTCTCAACTCAGTTCTGGTTCGAGCGGAAGATGAAGTTCGATTTTGTGGGATGATCACATTATTATTGATGTGAACATGAATCACCAGTGTAAAGTTACTCAATGCCGTTGATAGCAATACTTAGAGAGAGAGAGAAGAGGATAAGATAAAGAAGTAAGATCCAGGGATACCATTCTTAAAGAAGCCAACTCGTCTTGGCTCGCAAGAGATGAGTGTCACATGACAAGATCAACGTGGCCAGAGCTCAACAACGACAAAACAAACCGCAATTCAGTCCGTGTGCTCGTCGGAGTGTTCACAGGAGACTGCCCATCGGACCAAGAAGCATCCGAAAATGGAATGCGGAACAACGTTACGAGATTATTTTGTTCAATCCCGCTAAAGCTAGGGCGAAAAACTGCTAAGTCGACTAGACAAGAACAAAAACCACTGCGATAGATTTCTCTTTAAGAAATATTCCTTAGTTAAATTATGGCTCATTTACACAGTTGTATTAAGTATACATCGTCAAAATTGATTCCGTCCGTATCCGAGGCATTTGGATGTCTTCGGCCTGTACAATTTTTACGTGGTGAGGGAGTTAACCTCACTGCAACTGTGAGGCCAGGCCCTATTCTTTAACCCTCGGGCGGAGGGTCCGTGTTTATCCCGTGTCGGTAACCTCGCTGAGGCTGTGAGCGCCGCCGTTGTCTGTAAGACTATAGGGATCTTCCGCCGCCATCTCAATTCCAAGGCCCCGACCTGGCCTTGAAAGAAACCTTCTAGACCTGTGCTCCGAAAATGTCGAGGTAGCTCTAGAAGGACTGCGCACCAGGTAACTCCGTCTGACTGGAGTTTCGGATGCCGCCGTTGGCCAGACAGTTTCCAGCTCGTCCGCCGCCATCCATAAAGAGAGATGAGCCCTGGTACAGGCACACTCTCCTCCCTCTCTCGTCTGCAGCCGCCAATGACGTCCCACGTGGGTTGGTTACCCCATCTTCGATCGAAGGTGCTCTGCTCCCAGATTTCACCACGTGGAGATGAGAGTAGGAGTTCGCTGATAGAGACTAAGTGCACACGCTTGTGCCTGCATGAGACGCCATACCAACGTTTTGAAATGTGCGACACTGGAGACAGCTAGCCAGAGACCGTGCTTGTTGGAGAGGCTTGTTGGTTGAGGCAAAGGTCCACCCCGGAATGAAGCGCCAAATAAAGAAGAAGAAGATTAAGTATACATTGCCGCGAGCGTGGGCTTAAGATTCTGTTCGTCGACTTCTAAGCAAGTGGCCCTAGCTGTCTGGGTTCGATTTCCGGCACCACCAAAATAATTTTCACCAACCACACCACCATTTTCTAGGCACTGACAATGCTCAAAAAGTAATAACTGTCTAGGAAATGACCTTCGGCATAAAATAGTAGGTTTTATGCATTTGTTATTAGTGATAAATAATTAATGTCATAGAAGATGATAAATAATAAAGGATGATAATTTTTCAATTTACATATTTACAAAGTTATTGACTGAAATTATTCTGAATCGAATTCATTAAAGATAACATTTGATTTGTTGGAATGAAGTTGAAAGAGCTTTTACTTTCAGAAGTCCCCTGAATTACTTGCAAAATTGATGCAACATTTTCGTTACTGAAGCGATTGCGGTTTTCAGTTTCAAGCAAAATTACATGTGGAAATGTGTTTTTTGTTCAACTGACTGAATCTTATTATTTATCAAATTTTTTTGCCGATATTCGTGGTTGACATTTTAACAATCCTTTCCAAAGGATTTACGGTTTGCGGACTTAAAAATATAATGCCTCGAATTAGTAAATTGTCAATGAGTAATCTGGACTTGAAAAAAGTTTAATTAAAAATGCATGGAAACATTTAAAATGTTTATACCTTCTTTATTCGACGCATGAATACTGCGTGACTTATAATATGCTTCGGCACATTAACATCTTTGCCTTCAAGCCCAAATTTTTTACAAACTGCAGAACTTTCAAAAATGCTAAAAAAATCTGCTGCATCTATTTTTTATGGTCAAATCCTGCTAAAATCGCAGGAAACTGCTAAATCAGGTACCGCTGATGCAGAATCCAACGATATCTGCCGGAGCTGCGGTGACGAGGAAGAGACCGAAACGATCCACTGCCCAGCTCTCCAGAACCGGCGCCTAGCTTCGCTGCCTCAAAGATTATTCGCAGAGACTGTGGACCTAGCGTATGCGGAACTATTGGATCTTATAAGATTTGTAATGAGCACAGCGTGGTTCAAGCCATCACGTGACACAGGATAGGTTCATCCAGAATGTGTACTCCACAGATAAAGGGATTCACAATGGGCCCTAAGGCCTGCAAGTGGAAGTGGTGTTCTACCATTACACTCTTCTTCCTTAACCTAACCTAACCTAAGGTCCAGTGATCTTCTTCTCATCATAATTCAATGAATTTGATGTACAGAGCTCCATTTAATTCGCGTTCTCTGCGTTCTCATATTTTAGTATGATTCCCTTACTCTTTGAAAGTTGGTAACGATAAAGACAACATTTCCACATCAATCCCGAGATCAAACGCAGAGTTACTCTTGCCAACCGCTGTTTCCATGGGCTCAAGAGACAATTCCAAGACCAAGCTGACTTAATCCAGATCAATCCCCCGCAACAAAATACGACCAAAGATATTATCAACATTTTCGATCGAATTTCTTTATTTATTGATTTTTCACTAGACTACGATATAAGTTACAGTAAATTACATAAACAGTAAATATGCTGATTCGTGTGTTTTTCTTTGCTTTTTGTTTAACAGGTAAAACAAAAGAAAATAAAAAAAAAACAAAAAAAAAAAAATAATAAACGAAAAACAAATAATTAATGAGAAATAAAATAAAATAAAAATAAAATTACAAACTATATTAAATATTGAATTGTATAACATACAATACTTAACAAAAATAAACATATTTGCATCAAAGACTTTCAACAACAAACTCACATTTGTAGAATTTATTTAAATATTTTATTTAAAATTTAATATGAATTAATTAACTAAACCTACGCTACGTACAACTTTAATTATTTATTATTTTATTTGTAGAAGATATATTTATGTATATATATATAAATGAATCGTATCGCATAACACTTACACCGTATATATATATCTCATTGCGTATATAGTAAATATTTTTTTCGTGTAAAAATAAAAATGTATCTTTTCTCTTTTATTTTTGCTTTTGAAAAATATATCTTTTGATATTTTTTTGTTTTTGTTTGTTGTCTCTTAAAGTAAATTTACACAATTATATTTTTTTTTGTTTTTGTTTTGTTTTACTTTTCACTTAGTAAGCCTTTTTCTTTGAATAGGTAACTCTTAGAGAGGTGACTGCTTAATACCAATTTTGTTGGTCTTTCATTAATTTGTTGATTTAGGTTTTAATTTTACTTAATACTTCTCGTCCTGATTGAGGGTCGAGGTGAATATTTACTAATAAATACGATAACTTTTGGATGCGCGCATTTGCTTCAATAATATCGAAGTGATGATGTATCCGTGAGTGTGATATTGTTTTATTTTTGTTTTTGTTTTGGTACTCAATTTTTTCATTTAATTTTTCGCATTTTGCAAAATTGGTCGCATCCAATTCAGGTTTATCAATGCCAGGTGAAGAACACGTGAGCTACCATAAGATAACCGCTTACGACGACAATGCTGCATAACATAACCGGGAAGCCAATTCTAGAAAGAGAAGATTAATGTAAGTTGATTTTTTTTTTTCATTGAAATGTGTGAGAGGATTAAAGGGGATTACGCCAAGAGGTGATGATATTCAAGCAAACAGACGCGCGGGGAACCTTGGCTTGGCGACTGAGGAGTTGGTACAAGAATAGGAAACGCTGTGACCAATAACGAAGGCTGAGAACGACGAAATTTAAACAACTTGACACAAGACTGATGACAGCAACTACTGGCAAAATATGCGTTCAGTGGTCGGCATAGAACAAGAATATTTAAAAAAAAAAAATAACATCAAATAAATGTAAACACTCTTGCTGAGGACACGCAGATCATTCAATGTCCCTCCTACTCGTTCGCATTGAGCTTCCCATGGGTACTTCTCCAATCAAATACGACGACCGTTTACATCAACGACGTTAACATCAAGCCATGAGCAGAGCGACTCCTAAAGTTTGAGCGATTGTAAACAGTTGAGAACTGTAAAGCAGTGGAATTCTGCTCCACATTCGTGAAGTTCTGCTATGGAAGTACAGCGCGGTATGTCCGAATTTGAGCACATGGTGAAATACAGTTGCCCATTCCACTGGAACAACGATGTTGCAAGGATTTGAAGGAGTTAACTATGTGTATGCAACCTTTTGGTTTCCACGCTCGTTTTTGGACCCTTTTGAGTAGAACCAAAATGATATGAAGTGTTCAAGCCCAAACATGAGAGTTTTACTTCAGTTTTGGGCATACAAACGTTTAACTTATGATAATCACATCTTCAGGTGAAATTCCTGAGACACAATGCTGCTTTGGTTCAGTATTGTGCACAAGTACTCTGTCTCAGAGTTGTATCATGTGATGTCACCACCGTGTGATGTATAACTTCCAACAAAAGGAATACAATCGCACAGGTCGAAATACTCGAAAATTAAAAAAAGTCACTTTCTCACGCAAATTACTTCAACATGCTGAAATATTTGACATTTTCCTCGCAAATTGATGTCGTTTTGTGTTCACTGATATTTGGAAAAGGTGATTAATTCGAACTGTTATTTCAAAGTATGCCATAAGGCCTACCAAAAATGGTGACACCAACATTCTCATAAATTATTCCTTGAACAGCTGAAGGATTCATAAGCCCTTGACCACGTCGTCGAATATGTGGTAATTTCGACGTCGGTTCTCATTTCTACATCGTCCGAAGACGGAATGATGTAATGTTTCACTAATTAATACCTCCTCTCCATCACTTTCCCCGAAATATTCATCCCGCCAGGAATGCTTATCAGTTTACTCTTGAAAATTTCATTTTTCAGTCACACTATACGAATATGGAATGCTCTTCGCAGCCAAATATTTCCCAAAGACTATACTCCGCCGATATTTGACTAATGTGCACAGCTACTCAACGCCATGTCCAATCTTGACATTAAAGCCAAACTCGTCAGGTGGTGCCGTACGACACTGAAGAATTCTCGTTGCTCCATCAGGTAACGAACTCACCGAGACCTTCATTGTCAAAAAATGTCTAAGAAAAGGGGACGCACTGTCATGTGACTTCTTTAACATCATCCTGTAGAAGATCGTGTAAGACTCACACCCCAAGACTAGAGACATGATCTTCCAGAAGTCCATACAACGGTTAGCATACGAGGATGACATTGACATGACACAGAGAGCCGTCAATGAAGCGTTTGCTGGCATTGTGACCGAAGCGGCTAAAATGGGTCTAGCGGTGAATGAGGGCAAGACGAAGTATATGCTGTCATCAAGAAAGGCCGTACAACATCGACGAATTGGCCAAAACGTCGCCGTAGGCAGCTATAACTTCGAGGCAGTGAAGGACTTCGTCTACTTCCGCTAGCAAGTAAACAGTACGAACAGCACCAGTACCGAGATCAAGCGCAGAGTTACTCTTGCCAACCGCTGTTTCTATGGGCTCAAGAGACAATTGAGTCGAAGGACCAAGCTGACTTTATACAAGACCTTGATCATTCCAATCCTGTTGTACGACGAGAAGGCATGGACAATCCCTAAAGCAGATGAGGAAGTCCTTGGTCTCTTCGAGAGAAAAGCTCTGCGTGCAATCTTTAGTCGTATTTGCGTTGACGGTTTCTGGGGGAGAAGATTCAACCACGAACTGTACGGGCTGTACAGCGACATGCGTCTAGTAAGGCGTCTTCGGATCTAACGCCTAAGATGGCTAGGCCATGTAGAGCGTGTGGCTAACTCAGCTCAGGCCCGAAGAGTCTTCGACTCTGAACCCGTGGGACAACGCAACAGACGACGCCCGCATTTAAGGTGGCGCACTCAGGTGGAGAAGGACCTCAACCAACTTGGCGTGCGACACTGGAGACAGCTAGCCAGAGACCGTGCTAGCTGGAGAGGCTTGTTGTTTGAGGCCCAGGTCCACCCCGGACTGTAGCGCCAAATAAAGAAGAAGAATAAGATTCAACGATGGTACGGGCTTTACAGCGCCATGATTCTAGTCTCTAGTAAGGTCATATATAGCGTTTGGACATGTCAGCTTCCACCCAATGAGTCTGCCTCCGAACCAGTGGAACAATGCAACACAGGACACCCCAAGGCGGAGAAGGACCTGAACCAACTTAGTGTGTGGCAACGGACCCAGCGAGTTGGTTGATGTCCAGGTCCACCCCGGACTGTAGAAGAAGAAGAAGTGCACAGGTACCTCCTCTCTCTTTCGCCATCTATATCTCCCTCTTGACCTCGGGAACTTAAGGATATTAGTAATCCCTTAAGCGCAAGTTATAAAAAGAATCAGTCATTCATGGGCTGTGACAGGTTCCTCACTTCACAGAAAGAAGCTATAATGCCTTCTTTTGAAACTTTCACTCCTCTCTGACGTGGTCCAGGTCATGCGTCAGCAGTTCTCTATAATGTGTATCATAGCCGAAGCCCCCATCTCACTCCGTTTATAACCATACTCCATCTACAGCAGGTCTCCGTCGTGAGGCTCATAGCCAAGGTCCCCATTTCTTACCAACTCTTGAATACCAACTTAACAATCGTAACGAATCAATCGGTAAAAAAAAAACTTACTTAAAATATTCTAAAAATGAAAATCGGTATCCGTGTTGCTCCGCCACGCCGGCGCAGACAACGTTCGCGGATGCACCAATCAGTGTACCATTTCCTGAAAAAGAGAACAGCCATGAAATACAATGTCCAAATGAAATGAAAGTCAATTCGAATGTTACCTCCTAAACAGGCGCCAAAGGCCAACGCCCAGACCAGCGGCTGCAGCGGCAGGTCCAAGTCCTGATTCTCAGCCAGTGAAATCGTGATCTTGACCATCATCGTCGTGAGTGGGATGTTGTCTACGAACGCTGATGCAATTGCGGATACCTACAACGACAGCTTGGGTCAGTCAACCAATTCGCACTCACTCGGCGCACTGAAACTCACCCAAAGAATTAGAAGAATGGCAGTAGCAAGTCTAGCTTCCTCTCCGACCGACATGATCACCTTCACCGTCATGTCGCCGATCCAGCTGATCAGTCCGAGCACGGAGAGCGCCTCCATAAGAACAAACAGAGCGGCGAAGAAGAGCAGAGTCGACCACTCGACTCTGGATAAGATGGGTTCTATGTCCTTAATGTTCGCAAGGATCAGCAGGAGAATGGATCCCAGGAGCGCTGTCCAGCCCAGCGACAGGCTCTGCAGCTGTGGCAGCGAATGCAAGAAGAACAGTCCTATCACAAATGCCAAGGCCACTCCGGACTTGTACAGCAGAACTTTGTTCCGAATGGGGTACTGAAATGGCATACGTTTTGAAAAGGTTCACAGACTCAGTGCGATCTCGTCATACCTTGGCTCGCAACTCCATCAGGGTCTGCTCGTAGTTTTCCACGGGACCCGAGCCTGACAGCAACCTCTTCTTGAGGTTGCGCTTCAATCGATTCACTTTCTTGACAAGAGTTTCCCGGACTATTTGCTCGTCCTTGGAATACCACGAGAGCGAGGCAGCAGCCCTCTGCCAGATGGCAATCTCATGCCGAAGCTCTTGTACGCCTTGGGCCTCGCTATAACGCAGGTCGTTAATATTACGGAACATGAACCGTATCTGGATGTACGTTTGGATCATCACCAATATCACTCCTATCAGCATGTGCAGCGTGAACACTGTGAAGTTGACGCCCTGTAAAGAGAGTGCGATTAGCGGGCGAGCACACGGGGCGCCGCATCACCATTAGACCTTACCCTCTTCGAGATATTACTGTTGGAAGCGATGATCACGTTTGGCGGGTCTCCGACCGGCGTCAAGGTGCCTCCGATGTTCGAGTAGATGACCATGCACATGAGCACCGGCACTGGATTCAGGGTCATCACTTCGCACAGACGTATCGTCACCGGCGTCATTAAGAGCACTGTCGTCACATTGTCCAGGAACGACGACGTCACAGCTGTGAAAAAGCACAGACAGGAAATCAACGGCCACTCCCGTCCATTCGTGATCTGCAAAGAAAGATAGTCCTGAGTCCAGCTGCACACTAAGGGACAGGGCAGAAAGTCTTACCTTGTAGGCGTACACCGCTAAGTAGTCAAAGATACCGGTCTCCGACAAGATCGCCACCAGGATCATCATGCCGAACAGCAGCAACAGAGTCTCCACGTCGATCCACGACATGATCTCCTCCATCGGTGGTCGTTGGTTGATGGCTGCCAAAATGCCGATAGCCAGGGTGGATGCTAAGATGGCGGCAAACGTTCGATGTACGATCTCCCACACGATCAGCACGTACAAGCCGCAGAGTACGATCGCCGCATAGATCACGCCCACGTCCTTGTCGATCGGCATCTCATCGTATCGGAACTGCACCGGTATGCTCATGTTCGAATCGGTCAGAAAGCGTAACCGCAGTGCTGTGTGTTCGCTCTCGTATCTGGTTTCGTTCAGTTTAAAGACCTTGTTCTTTTCCACCTCAGTCGCCAGATCGAACAGGTCTTTGTCCACCAGATGGAGCCTCCACACGTCGGAGACGTTCTGCACGTGCATTATTTCGTCTTCCATTGATCCGTTTATACTGTTCAGATATATCAGCTGCACCACGACGTATAGGATGTGGTCTGTTCGTTTTCTGGAATCGTACTCGCTCAGGAAGGCACCTTCCAATGTAACCCCAAGCTGTGATTGTTTAGGTAATTCGCTAATGATCAAGTCTGAAATGATAAAATCAATTAGTTAGACTGGGCCAAATTGTTCTATATTTCTCGCCCGAAGATATCTTTGGGGAGCAGATACATTCATGAGAAAAAGTATTTCTGGTGAATTTACATGGCAATTAATAATCTCGCGGATAAACATGACTAATGCTGGATTACGCTTGTAATTTAAGGTTTACAAGCCCATTATTTTACTGATACCGTCATATTTAGGGAGTCTTCGAAGGAATATAATTTACGGAAAGTATATCTACTTCGAGGTAGTCAAAAGACTTCGTCTTAATAGTACGAACAACATCAGTACCGAGATCAAACGCAGAGTAACTCTTGCCAACCGCTGTTTCTATGGGCTCAAGAGGCAATTGGTAGTAGAGCCATCTCTCGAAGAACCTAGCTGACTTTATACAAGACCTTGATCATCCCAGTCCTGCTGTACGGCGCGGAGGCATGGACAATCTCAAAAGCGGATGAGGAAGTCCTTGGTCTCTTCGAGAGAATAACTCTGCGTGCGATCTTTGGTCCTGTTTGCGTTGACGGTTTCTGGAGGAGAAGATGCAACCACCAACTGTACGGGCTGTACAGCGACATGAGTCCAGTCAGGCGTCTTCGGATCCAACGCCTAAGCTGGCTAGGCCATGTAGAGCGTATGAACACCTCAGCTCCGGCCCGAAGAGTCTTCAACTCCAAACCCGTGGGACAACGCAACAGAGGACGCCCGCATTTAAGGTGGCGCACTCAAATGGAGAAGGACACAGACATCTAGCCAGAGACCGTGCTAGCTGGAGAGGCTTGTTGGTTGAGGCCCCGGTCCATCCGGACTGTAGCGCCCTTAAAGAAGGAGAGGAAGAAGATAAGGTATAAGATCTTTTATGGAATCATCATAGACAATCATCATAGGGATTTAATTCCGTCTGCATTAGAAAAATTTAATTTTTCGAATTTACAGCCCTAATCCTAATTCATTGTGCTTACACGATTCCTCTAGAGCATGTATGTCCTATTGGAAGTTCGTTTAAACTATTGAGTAAATTGAAAGTCATCTGTGAACGTTCAAATTATACAGGACTTGAAAATTTCATGAACATCGTTTATGAACAAAAGAAATAGGCCACACATGGCTACCTTGTGGTAAGCCTGATTCAACTTTTAATACCTGATATGTAAAACTATCAATCTTTCCAGCTCCTCCCTGCCCGCTAAGGAAATACTCACACTCAGTTTTTATTCACACTACCCATAGTCAGCGTCAGCGTCAACGATACTTTGACAGATACATAAAATATATGTGTTCTCATGGGATTTGACACAGACTAACGCTGACGCTGACACGACGGATATAGTTGCTCAACAGAATTTAAATTTTATGTTAAAGTGTGGGAGTTGGTTCTCGTTCAAAATATATTAAGATAGAAATAAATGTTTGTAATTGGGTATTTATGTGAGTCGCCGTATCGTAGTGGGTAAGTGCGTCGACTCCTGCGCAGAGGGTGTCAGGTTCGAATCTCCAATCTACTAACTTTCATAATTCACGGCTATCACCTCTTTCGAGTCATTGACAATGCTCAAAGAGTATTCCTGTCCAGAAATAAGCTTCTCAACAAAGTTGAGGAGTTGGCTTAAAGGTGTAGTAGTAGGTCCCTTCCACTCGTGAAAGAACAATAGCACGCACAACACGAGTGATTGTTGAGAAGCTAGGCCCAGGTTTGCGTCGAACTGTCGCGCCACCAATATTATTATTATAGTTGACTATTTATAATAAAATACATATGTTATTTGTGTATTAATAAGCAAAACAACTCGAAACTGTCAAATGAAATCAGCTGTGCGTTGTGTGTCATCCCCTAGCGTCAGACACTTCACCGTGAAGGGATGCTTTTCCGCTACGCAAGTAAAGTATTCTATGTGCCCAAGCCTAAAGACACGCGTCTGTGTGGAAAAGAGAGGGAAAGAGCACAATTTACATGCTTTCATAATTTGATAATTTGACCCTGTGAAGGTATGTTTCCGACGGGATTTGTTAAAGCGGCTACAGTTTGACAAAAATAGTCATCGTAGTTGCAAATTAAGTAAAAACGACTGTTGCCCCGATGCCAGGGTTTTTTGTTCGAAAGAGTGGGCTCTCCCTAAGTCGAATTGTCACGGGATACCATAATTTGTTCGAGTTACAGACAGTTTTGACTTAGAGAGTGTTTCGACTTAGGGGGTTCCACTGTACATACATTTCATCAAAATGTTAAATTGCCCATGTCACTGCCAGCGTGTCCTTCACAACGAAATGTTCTACGAAAGTCGGTGCTAAGCGGTCGAAGCAAAAGGGTCTATTTAATACGAGGGATACTTAATCGTACCTTAGAGCCATGAGAACTATGTATTCAGCTATATCAGAAAAAGGTACAAGAATTTATTAGTATTCAACTGGAAACAGGATCCGTGAACGATGAAAGGGGATTTTTATTCCGGTTCGGACGAAGGTGAATTAGCTGCTTTTAAAGTGCTTATTATTCCGGAAGTGCTCTTTTCAAATGGACGTGCAACCAGCAAACAGGAGGGACTCCGAGATATATTTCAACTGAATTTAATTTTCAGGGACAAGCATTCACTGGAGGGCAAGAGAAGGACCGGACCGGAACATAAATTGAAGGAATGCCATCAAGAAGTACGGACTGGCAATGCCCTTCACGGAAATGGGAGAAGGTCCTTAATGATGTCAGCAATCCAACTCGTCTTGAACGACTGCTCCAAACGGCAACCAAAAGACAAACCGCACCTTAACGACATTTTTTCGTGAATAATTACAAAACGAATCTACTCAACATTCATCTTCACCTCCACCCTAACAAAGAAAGCCAAGCAAGCTCAACAGAAAGAAAGCCAAAACAACTGAGACAAGAGAACGAGAATCGAAAAAAATTCACTTAGAGATGCAAAGCCCTACAGGCAATTATTTCGCGTCTATTTTTAGGCCCAATCTCAAGCCTCGAGTGGAATAAATTATTTAAATTTCAATTTTAGGCTCCACTCTCCATGGCACAGCCTTTCGTTGATCAAATGATAAATTTGCGGAGACGCAGGAACGCAACTCTAGAGATGTTAAACGTTT
The DNA here is from genome assembly GCA_964034865.1 of Eristalis intricaria. Taxonomy (NCBI): domain Eukaryota; kingdom Metazoa; phylum Arthropoda; class Insecta; order Diptera; family Syrphidae; genus Eristalis; species Eristalis intricaria. Next base: position 51,708,530 of record OZ035874.1, read on the forward strand.
AATGGCCGCTTTTTGCATAAATATGTAATTTACCCGTATCCGTGACTTTCGAAAACAGAGTTAATCGCCGTGTCGTGACCTTTACTTTGCTAAGGACTCAATTCGTCGAGTGGACTCCATCTAATTGTTATTTATAGACTGATTGATTTGCTCGCCTCTGGGTGGGGCTGCATGCAAACACTGCCCGTAAACCGGAGTGTGTGTGTAGTCAGCGTGTGCGGATGATTTTATGTGTGAGTCAATGTCCTCCAATGAACTTAAAGCTTTTTTGTCACTCCCCTTACCCGATACAGATGGGGGAAGGAGGTAATTTCCTCCGACAAGGAATCATGAGTAAAGCATGTTTTTTATGTCCGCCATGTGTTCCATTTTCATTAACAACTCCCCTACCGGCAATACGGAGGGCTGTTAATTTTAACAGGCTTTGTAAAGAAAAATGAGGATTGGTTAAAGTGTGTGTCTGCTCGGCTCGAGTGCGATTGTAAAATAATTTCGTTTGTCTATTTGTAGCAATTACTTCGGTCGGTTTTTTTGATGTGCGGGCTGTGAATTTAATATCATATCTAACGTAAGCAATCTATGCGGGGGAATTGCAAATTCTTGGGGGCGGCGGTGTAATTGAGCGTGGAAGTACCTTAATGTAACTTGATGGTGTTGCTATGTGGCTCCAGGTTAATATTTTTTTCCCCGTTCTTAGAGGTTATTTGTTTCGGATTATGGGGACATCCTTGTTTATCGGCCGTGGGTGGAACGTAATTAATTTTGTTTGTTGCTGATGCTGATTGGATAGGCAATTGAACGAAACCATGATGTCCTTACACTCTTGGAACCTGGCACTCTTTGGATCTCCCTTCACTCTCCTTTGAATGCCTTTGTAAGTGTACACCTCAATCTGAGGGTTGTGCTACTTCACAAAGAACCTGGGATTAATTTACGCAGCCACTCAATGTAATCCTGCCTTGCTTACTAGGGCAGCCAACGACTCCTGGATGGTCTGAGCCTGAGATATGCCTGCCTTCCATGGTTGATGGTCCTGTACACGTTGCTTCCAGTCATCAAGACCAAGCTGCCTTGTATCCACGATAAATTGGTCTTTATACCGGAGATTCGGTCTTCCTCTCCTTCTCGAACCAGGCGGCTCGGATTCGAATACCCTCTTAGCTGGAGCATTGTTGTCCATGTACTCGTTGTGGCCGAGGCACTGCAGTCTACGGATTCTTTTCTTCCAGACTTCATCCACACCCAGGACCAACTAGTAGAGTTCGCGATTTTGCCTTCTGCTCCTTTCACCTTCCTCGAAGATGAGAGCATATATCCGACGTAGAAATTTTCGTTCGAAGGCTCTGCTGTTTTTCTAATCGGCAAGACTGCAAGACTGTGGCAAAACAAGTGTTTTTATAGAGCATGATTTTGGTTCTTCGAGTCAGGAGCTTTCAGCCCAGTTGTTTGGACAATCCGAAGTAGCATCGGTTGTCAAGAGCGTTTCTACGTCGGATCTGCACAGTGATGTCCTTTGTGGAGTTCACGTTTGCCGCGAGGTAGACAATCTTCCTTACTACCTCCAAATTGAAAGTTTCGATCGTAATGTTTTGTCTAGGGTGTTACGGACGTTTCTTTGTCGACAGCATATATTTCGTTTTGTCCACATTGACCTTGAGATAAGTTGGTTCCGTTCTTCTATCGCCGTAAAGGCTTCCACTACGACACGTTGGTACGATGTCGATGTCATCTAGATAACCCAACAGTCGGACTAAATTGTAGTACATATAAAGTGTCTTTCGTCCTTACAGCTGCCTTCATCTTCTCCAGTACCAAATTGAAGATAGTACCAGACAACGTATCTCCTTGCCGAAGTTCGGAGCAAGTTTCAAAATGGCTTGGAGGCCCTCGAGCCAAATTGAACAGTACATCGCGTATGTGTTAGCGTGGTGTGACACAACCAGTTCAATCTTCCCGGGAACTCGAATTCGGCCATCGGATCGAATAGCTCCTTGCGAAGAGTGCTGTCGATTTAAAATCGATAAAATCTGGTGCTTGTCTTCTTTTCAAGGATTGGCCTTAGTGTGAACATTTGGTCTACAACCGATTAACTGAGTCACTCTGGTACGTGCCGATTAGGGCGATGCAAAACGGCATTAGACGCTGGACAGGATCTTGTAGCAACTTTAACCTCTATAGCTGTTGCCGGAGATAGGATCAGATAGGTTTTTGTGTATGGAGCATATTCATTGTAATCCACTAAACGACTGCGTGGGGCAGTTGTTAGCGTTGTTTGTCGGGTCCCCAGTTCGAATGCCAGTGAAAGCAAATTGAATACCCTTTCATCAGATTTTCAAATCTCGTCCAGTCACCATCTGCCGTTGGGATTAAATTAAGGACACTCTCACTAGAGTGGCTTCTGAACTTCGTCGTTCGGCATAAAACTATGGGTCCCTTCGAGGTCAACACGAGTGGTTGCTGAGAAAGTAAACCCAGGTGCGCCTCCGACTGCCGCGCCACCCATATCATATATATCAATGGAGTGACCGATCAGAAGTAGTATTTGGAATGTGACATGGTGTGCGCTGATGAATTCGCCTAATTTAGACTGGTGTACCTAGATGAGTTGAATAGAGCACATAGACTTCCAACCAAAAGTTCCTTAAATCAGAACGCCAAGACGTTTTTCTAACTTATATCGGTTTTTATTTTCAGTATAATAGCGACCATATAACATTCGATAGCTACAATTTCGAGGTATTAAAGGAGTATGTCTACCTCTGGGCAAACGTAAGCTCCACAAACGACATCACTGTGGAGATCCGACGTAGAACCGCCTTTGGCAACCGGTGTTACTTCGGTTTGTCAAAAAAACTGGCCTTAAAACTCCTGACTCGAAGGACTAAGATCATGCTTACAGAACCCTACAAAACTACTCGACTCGAAAGACCAAAATCATGCTCTATACAACTCTTGTTTTGCCACGAGATGTTCCTGGGTGTGGGTATATCGAGCCGGAAGCTGGACGATACGCAAAACAGCAGAGCCTTTGAAAGAAAAGTTCTACGTCGGAAATATGGTCTCGTCATCTAGGAAGGTATAATGAGGAGAAGACACAACCGCGAACTCGACGAGCTGTTCCAGGGTGGGGACGTAGTCCGGAAGGTAAAAATCCGATAACTGAACTGGCTCGGCCACATCGAGCGCATGGTCAACAATGCTCCAGCTAAGAGGGTATTCGAATACGAGCCTCCTGGTTCGAGAAGGAGAGAAAGACCGAATCTCCGGTATAAAGACCAAGTAATCTCGGATGCAAGACAGCTTGGTCTTGATCACTGGAAGCAGCGTTCCCAGGATCATCAGGAATGAAAACAGCTATCGCTCAGGCTCGGACCCTGCATGGGTCGTCAGCCTGATAAGTATAATAGTGACCAAATTAAATACTAAACCTCTCTGGATTTTACTACAGTTGATTTCATATTGGGTAAATGTTTAAGTATGTAGCACATGATTAAGTGTGTGCGTGTTAGATCTTAAGTCGTATAGTAAGTGTGGCAAATATGGCCCACCCTTAAATCTCCTAAAAGCAGAAGCGCAAGGAGCTAAACTTAATTCCACTGCAAACACATTAGAATCGGTTCTGCCTGAGCCTATCGTCGTTGGCCTGGTGCGAGAAATGTGCAACATAGGAGCAAAATTGTGTTTTTTTCTGTTTTCATGGTAATTTCTGGTATGGATAGGTATAAATGTTTTTACAGTGAATGTATTTTTAAAGTTTAATAGTAGTCAATGTCTTCTTATTTTTAGTCGTATCAAAGTTAAACAACGAGCTTATGAAGTGTTATTAAATTTAGCATTAGCAAAAAGAAGAAGACATTCCAGAGAATTGCGAAGCGGACGAACTGGCTAGAAAGGGTACAAGCTTTGTACTCTTTCCGGGTGACGACTAAAGGTAGAAACGCTTGATCAAATGAATTGTAGATGGTCAACTGGCACAGGAGGCCTCGTTACCAAATAACTCTGGCAGATGCTCGATCCTAAACGATCGCTCTGTCTGACTGGATTGAGCAGCCCAAATCTGAGAACTCTCATTGTCTTTATGACAGGGTAACTTGTCATTTCGCCATCGGAACTACTACCTCATGGCTTGGCTTTCCATACAAAGATTTCTGTTGAAGCTGCAGGGACGAGGATGATATCGCACCCTCAAAATGACCCTTTTGAAGGATAAATTAAAGTTTTTAGGGGGGCCTTAACGTTTCAACGCCCAAATTTGAGTAGTTTCTTCTAGACAGTGATATTCATTGAGCATTGTCAGTGATTCGAAAAGTTTTAGACATGACTGTGAGGAAAATATTAGTCTAAATGGGTCTTTTCATAACAACTTTAGGGTTAGAGCTCGAAAAGTTTATTTGTAACATCCCGAAAGCAGCTTCGAAAAATACACCCCGCAGTAAAAAAATACCCAAGTTCAATGAAACAAATCCAGAAATAAATGAACTTATCCCCGAAAAAAGAAATGGCAGCAGTCTCTCGCCCCAAAAAAAATAAAACCTACCTTAATCGTCTGTGCAACCAACTAAAAAAAGCTTTGCAAGTTTTTAAAAGCCACGAGATATCGACTTATAACCAACCCCATGTGCCTGCAATATCGCCTAGTAGGCCAAATTGAACACATAATCTTTGCAAGATGCATCTATTGCGTGACTTACCATGTGTTGTATACTCAATGTGGGTTCAAGAAGACTGTACAGGCAATGAGCAACAAAATGAGTTTTGGTGCAGTTAAACCCAAAAGCCTTTGGAGGCAGCAAGTTTTTTGAAAACACAATATGAGGTAGCTATAGTGTGGGTCGCCGTGGCGTAGTGGGTTAGTGCGCCGACTCTTAAACATATAGATATTACTCTGAAAGAAAAGCCTTTGCTGCGGCAAGGAGGTTGTTTTTCAGCAGCCAACTTGATACCAGAGTGAAGGTTATCTGCTACATGGCCCTAGTACGACCAATTATGGTGTACGGTTGTCCTTTGTGGTTCAACGTGAGTCCTTCACAGATGGAAAAGATGAGGTTGTTCGAGAGGCAGTGTCTTAGGAGCTGTCTCCGTCTGTATATCACACTCGAGTCTGAGTACAAGAAGTACTATCCTCACGAGGTCCTGTACAACGAGGCATACGTGAATAGGGTAGATAATTTAATTATTAAACTGATCAGAAGGCACACTGCACGAGCTATGAGCTCTTCCAACAGTCTGATCTTTGGGGTTTACTACCCGAATAGTATGTACCATGAAAGGGTGCTCCTCAACGGCTTTATTCCTCCCGAAGCATTCCTTTATGTAGACACAAGTGGCCTTATACAGGATCCACAAGCATGTCATATCATCTTCACATCATCTATCACAGTGGACAGGCGACTCCAGTACGAAACGGATGTCGTTCGCACATACGATAGCTCAAGATAGGAAAGAGTCTGCCAAAGAACTGCAATACCAAATACTGGTGCTTACACAAAAACCAGCCTCCGCCACCTCTAGCTTTTCCACAGGATCAGATAGTTGACCATAGTGGCCAGCTTACATAGTTTTTAAGGTAGTATTTAAGAAAAAATGATAAAACAAAGATAAAATCCAAAAAAAAAAAAAATAAAACCAAAAAATCAAAAAAACATAATTAATAAAACAAAAAATCCAAAAAATATATATATGAAACAAAAACAAAAAAAAGGTCCATTACAGCGTATAAAATATTGAGGGTGCGCCACATTTGCCCCTACTTACTCTAAGTCGAATATTTACACCCGAAATATCGAATGAGTCAACGTTTTTTAATTACCAACATAATTCCTAGACCGACAGGCAACATCTTAAGAGGATTACATTCAAGACATCGCTCAGATATTTGTGATCGAAGGTAGGAAAGTAGGTAAATTGGGTTCCCTGATGGCTTACTGGCCTCGGCTCAATTAGACCCATATGTTGGGTCCATTGTGCCCATGTGGTCCATTGTGCCCGCATCATATTATATTATAAGCTGTGGATGAAATCCCATCAGTGAGAAGGGAAAACTAAGAACTTGTGCATCGTAAACGCCAACCCTCATCACGACAGATCTCCTTTCCAGAGTGATTACACCCAACATATGTACTTCGAAATTCGAATGAGCCTGCTTGATATATTTGAAGTCCCTAAATATCAACCCATCCCATCTCTACATCCACCCCACCAACTCAACCACTAGACTCAAGTGAAAGTAACATAATTTGCCCAAATCAACTGACACATAAAACAAAACGGAAATATTCATAACGCAGGCGGAAAAACACAATTAAGTCGCGACTGAACGACTGAAACTGTCATTATTGCCCCCACAGTTGAACACCCATCAGCACACATGCCCCGTTCCATCGAACAAGTTCGCAGCACGTGTTGTCGTCTCCCTTAATCCAGCTCGCATAAAATCTATAACTCGCTTATCGTCTTACCCCAAATTCAATCATCGGAAAAAGTCGTCAGAAACCTTGTTAATTTGACGAATAACACCCATGCCCCATCGGCTGCTTTTCGAAAGTTTCGCCAAACGACGTGGTCGTCATCCCAGAACCAACTGTCAAGGTTTCGCATCACTTCGCGGAGATGACGGCATGGCTGATGGGTGCCGATGCCTGGGGAGACTATTTTGTCACATCAATCCAACAAATCCATTTATTGACTCTGTGAATCTCGGTAATTAAATCTCTGAAAATGATGACGATAACGAACAACCCCTGGGAGTCCTTCTCGGTTTTTGGAAACAAAACCACGACCGCCATGTGCTGGGCCAGCGGCGGGGAGCAGATTGCCCCCCGAATTGGTGTGTGGTCAAAGGATACAGCCACGAATGTCTGCTAACATTGATGGTATGAAATTAGGTCAACCTCAAATGGATTCGAAGTGGAAAGCGAATCCCCCTCATCCCGCTCGTTATTGGCAAACAATCTTGAAATTGAATCGGAAACGTCCGGTATTTCATTTTGAACACAAGTCGTGTTCTAATCTCATTGAAAATGGAAATTGTATTCTCTTGCCAGATGTAAGCAGACCCTTGGGACCGGTGGCTGGCAGAGTGTGGATGGGTGGGTGCTGCTGGTCACCTGCAATGATTGGACTTCGGCCATTGGTCTTGGGTAGACACTTAAACTTTTGATGGGTTTCGGTTTCGAGACTTTCGTGTGGCACGATTGTACACTGCTGCAGTTTGAGTGGGATTCGTTTCATTTTATTTCTCAGTACTGCCTTTAAGGCGAACGTCTGGAACGATGGTTGTTCTGGTTGAAAGTGAAAGCATGATATAGGGGCGACTTTGCTTAATTGAAGCGCAGGAAAACTTAAGATGAATGACTGGTGGGCACACATTTGAAAAATGAGAGGGAGAGGCAAATATGCCACTTTAAGGGAATTTACGAGATTGTGGGGAAACGCAACAGAGGAGGTCCACGAACAAGGTGGTGCAGACCAGTCAAGGGGGACCTATGCCGGCTTGGAGTGCCGACTGGAGACAGATGGCAAGAGACCGGGCTAGTTGGAGCCATGTTGGGTGAGGCCCAGGTCCACCTCTGACTGTAGCGAACTAAGAAGAAGAAGAGGCGAAGACAACACCTAGTCCTTGGAACCACAACTGAGGGATATCATCACCCTTCAATGGCGCCTTAAACGCTCTGTCATAATCAATCCCCATGTCAAGGAAGCTAAATAATGTCCCGGGAAACCCTCCCTGCTTTTCTAAATCTTCCAAGTTAATACTGTCACCATTACGGTTCCCAACTTTTGGATACAGTTAGAAAAGAGCCCAAGTAATTTAGTAACGACTTCGATGACCTATCTAAACGACATTCAGTATCTGGTGGCACTTGAAAGGAATCTGTTAAATAATTCTTTAAAGTTAAAAAATCATCTAAAGCCCCGACCTTGTGCAAGAACTTCACAAGAACCACATGCGGTTTTGGTGACCAATAAGATGTTGCCTTTATCGTCACCAAATGTGTATGCCTAGTACGTTTCCTCCGTCTTGTGGTATATTACAGGCACACATCAAATAAAGAAGAGGACCAAGAAAACTTCCCTGCGGTAAGCCAGTTATAATGGCTTTGATTAAGAAGTATATACAGGTGTCCTATAACGCGATTGAAAAAACAACAACAAGATATCTGTGAATCAATTCCAGATTTCACCCTAAAGCGGATACAAGGGGGCTTAAATTTGGCTGAGAGAATGAATTCTTTTCAGATAGAGACAAATAGAGATGAATCTAGCGCCTTATTCTTCTTCTTCTTCTGGTGGCGCTACAGTCCGGGGTGGACCTGGGCCTCAACCAGTAAGCCTCTCCAGCCGGCACGATCTTCTGCCAGCTGTCTCCAACTGCGCACACCAAGTTGATTGAGGCGCCTTATTACGAAATCGAAAAACAGCTTAAAAAAAGCAAACAAAGGCTGATAACTGAGGAAATTTTCTTCTGGAGAAGTTATACGCCCAAAGCGCTGACTATTTCGATGAAATATGATGTTCAAAGACAATGACACAGACTAGCGAAAGCACAAAAATGAAGTTTGTTAATGAATAATATTTATGTTTTCCGATTGTTTTTTTCCTTATGTTTTTTAATTTTTTAAATAAAGTATGAATTTTGATTTTGAGTTGTAAACGTTCATACATCTTTAATTTAGTACCTATTTTATTTTGGAAAAAGCTTATTGGAACATAACCCTCAAATTTATATGAAAGCTAAGTCTTCTATAACGCGAATCACATAACGCCGAATTTTCCTGGAACGTAATCAGCGCGTTATACGAGGGACACCTGTATTCGCCTTCATCTTTGAAACGGAAGATTTAAAGAGAGAAGAAATAGTACTCAAAGTTTTCGGAGAACCTTCGATTCTATTAGTGTTGGATAGGACACGTATTTGTTATGACCTTGTATGAGTTACTCATTTCAGAAAGAGGGGTGGTACAATATCCCACATCATCTGAGGTGTAAAATTTGTCACATAAGCATAACTCCCATACTTCATTATTTTGATGACGTTGCAAGTGTTGCCACAAATGTGAGTGAATGATTCTAAAATTTAAATAATCCAGGATTTTTCTATTTACGCGATAAATTGTCAGTTAAATGTGCAATAAATTGTCCTTGCTTCTATTATCTACACAATTGTATTGTCCTGCAAGTGTCCCATACATGACAACAGAGACAAATATGTCGCAACTAAAAACCAATATGACAGTCAATGAACCAACACACACTTTAATTTTTGCTGATACTTCGTCTACTGAAAGGGACAACGTATCTCTGGTTATTACAAAAATTGATGTGGGACAAATAATTTTTCTTGAGGCTTTGCGACATTGCTGTAGTCATGTTTATGGCATTTGTAGTTCATATTGTATGAGTAATATGTTTGATTCCTGGTACGACAAAATAATTTTCTTCGGGTATTTTCGAAACACATACAGTGCTGAAAGAGTATTCCTGTCTAGAAAAAGCTTCTCAAACGGAGTCGGAATAGAATTCTAATTTCCTTCCACAAGGACAACACGAGGGCTGGATAATTGGCATAGTTTGTGGTCCACGTCTTGAAGTCAAGGACTAATTCAAATAGCAAGTCGGTGGATATGGAAATCCGTCAACCAAAGTGTGTGTATTCAGCAGGTAGGTGGAGGAAAGTAGAGAGTTCAGCAGGTAGGTAGAAGGTAGGTGTATTCAGCAACCGCAAATGAGGCTGTGAGGAAAGGACATTTTCAAGTCTCAACAAGTTTCGACTTTTTGGTACTTATGATATGGATTTATTCTGAGTGATAAGGTATCAACGTTAATTTGAGTTGATTAACATGCGATTACAGTCTCTCCGATTGGAACAAGTTCAAATCACTACTTTACAGACTGGAATATTTGGTCATAGTGAAAAAAAACGGTCATAAATCGACGTACATCTGCATCATTAGAGCCACGTCTGCTACTCTTCCATCTCAGCAGACAACTGATAGAATGTGACTCCAGGCGAGCAAAAGTCAGATTTTGGGTTCGCATGTTCAGTAAAAAGGTAGATTTTCTATTACACACATATAATAATAATCAGAGCCCTAGTCAAATTGGACTAGGGACTAGCTTCTACAGCAACCACTCGAGTTGTGAGTCCCATTGTCCTCTCACGAATGGGTGGGACCTACAGTCTTATCCCAATTACGCACGGTTTTTCTAGACAGGAGAACTCCTTGAACATTTCCAGTAACTCGAAAGAGGTGGAGCCGTGAATGGAATGATGGATGAAATGATGAAAAGGATGAAAAGATGAATGAAAAAATGTTAAATTCAGGGTTCGAACCTGGGACTCTCTGGGTAGGAGTCATGTTCATGGCGACCAACGACTGGCTACAAAAGAAATACTCCCTCTTTTTTCACTTTGAATATTTCAAGAAATAAACAAAGGCACACTTTATCAAAATTCCATCATGAAGATGAGTGTTTTTGCTTTGTTTTCTTTTTTGCATAATTCACATAGTTTCGTAACTTAAACCATTTTCTGAAAATTTCTTAGTTTGCCACTTAACCATACTGCCCTCCTATAACCATACGGCAACCTCCACAATGGTCAGACGGGCACAATTTGGATGGCTCAGTCTGTTCTCAGAGGATAGACAACACCCTCCTTCATTCAGTGCTGATGTTCGGGGACTATTAAATTAAGAGTGTAGACCCAGTTAAAAATGTATATAAAATAAACATTTTTTATCTTTTCTTTAAGTAGAATTTTTCCCAAAAGCTTTTTCTGACACTTTAGCCCGATTGGACTATTATTTATGGAAACTTTAAGTGGAGACATCTCTTTCTAGTGGCTAATCGTACTCAAAATTTTAAACACGTTTTTCTCAGTGTTTTCGAAGTCGGTGACCACTGTAACTTGAGAACGAAATCGTGCTCTTTATTAATTTAAGCCAAATAATCAAAATTTGAGTTTCAAAGTCCACCATTTTTAGAAAAATAATTAACAAATGACTTTTGAATTTTTATGGATTTCAAATAACCTCGTGATGAGCTGCAGTTTAATGTGTCACCAGAAAAAAATCAGCTATTTTTGGACTTTCCAACTAGGACTCAATGATGGCGCTCGAATTGTGTGGAGAATTTATTCTGACATCTTTATCTCTTTCTGGGCATGGAGATGGATTTGTCAAATATTAAGCAGAAAGTTCTTTGGTTTGTGGGGGACTTTGAAAATGGAAAATATGAATTTCGTGATGCAATAAACCAATACTTGTTCCGTACTTGTTCTGTACGAATTGAACTATTAAAGGGACTGAAGGCAGGCTTAAAAAAGGTTATAGAGGCTTTGATCCCTCGCATGGAATGCTGCACAAGTGCTAAACAGTATTCCATTGCTGTCATTCGAGGAAATGGTCAATCATATCCACAATACAATGCTCTTCTTCTTTATTTGGCGCTACAGTCCGGGGTGGACCTGGGCCTCAACCAACAAGCCTCTCCAGCTAGCACGGTCTCTGGCTAGCTGTCTCTAGTGTCGCACGCCAAGCTGGTTGAGGTCCCTATCCACCTGGGTGCGCCACCTTAAACGCGAGCGTCCTCTGTTGCGTTGTCCCACGGGTTCGGAGTCGAAGGCAATACAATCCACATACAATATTATGTTGTCCGATCACAATTTCATGTGATTTTCTCATTCGAAGCCTGCTCCAGCGGCAAGATGGGACATTAGCTTGATTCAAAGCGTTTAAAACTTCTACGAGAGTTGCAATTAGACATCTTCTGCGTGTCCTTTTCGCCGTGAGGAATCGTTTTTCTTCAATACGAATGGCGGCATGTATGTGCAACTTTATTCGTGGATAAACTTCAGTTTGAAGAGAAAAAAAATGTGACGAATGACGGAAAAGAGAATATCACCCTACAGAGCAACGAACAGACACCGAATTGGCAAAGCCCCCAAAGCAATCATTTTAACGACTATGAAACGACTGCGATAACGGCTCCAAATTGAAGTGACGTGTTCTTGTTGTGACGGGTAATCTCACAATCGCACGATATGTTACATTCTCGACCCACCCTTCCTTTGCAGGAACGCAGGAACACAGAAACAAATTAATTAAAATTAGATTAGAAGATTTTCACTCACCTTTGGGTTCATATTTAGCAGGAATGGATAGTAATTTACTCTCAATGTGTCTCTCCTTATTTATCAATAGGAATGCGGTGAACACAACCCACACAACTAACAGGGTTCCTATCTTTAAGTAACTGAATATTCTGCTTCTCTAAGGGATTAAAGGTTAAATCAATACGCGTCCACGCAGAGGCAGATCAAAAGGTCTTACCCGACTTGCAGGAGCTGGAATCTCGTCTGCCTGTTGTGCCACAACAATGCTGCCATCGGGCTCCCTTCAAAGAGACACATATGCACGATTGTCAAACACGTCAGAATTTGTGAAAGAAAAGGAAGTGAGAGTGACATTACCTGCTGTCCAGGGTGTGCTCCTCGCCCAACTCATTGGTTATGTTGATTTCGACACGACCCTTGGCTTTGTGTCCCTTCTTGACGGTGACCTCGTCGTCTGTGGGATATTCCATAGGTAGGGGATCATCATCTGGGAGAGGTTCACCCGCTGCAACGATAAAGAATGGTTTTACACGATTAGATTAAAAAAATTTCATGGAAACATTGGCAATATAAAATGTGACCCCACATGTTCGCGTGGGCAATTGTAAATATTTGTACAACATCCGCTTCATCTTCGTCGCCCCAAAAGGATTCTCGGCTTTCTGCTCAAACACACGCTTCTCCAGCTATTCCCGATAAGACAGATAGCTCTGTCCACGCTGCTCCAAGTTCCGCTCCAATTTCCATTAGCGCACCATATCGATTCACTCAAGGCAGGCGAACCATCCCTATTCACTTTAATTCGAGAATGGCATGTTACGCATTTTTCGGACTAAGTGTGTCCATTTTCACTTGAGCACTCTAAATAACTGACAAGCGGAGGAAACTACTTCTCTGTGGCAGCCGGATGGACGGAACTCCATTGTCCCGCGACGGTGAGAGAGAGAGAGAAAGAGAGCGAGCGAACGCAACGAAAATATATGTGAGACAAGTTCAATAGCCACACGCACGCACAAATAAAAGAACACACGCACTCATATTGACGTCCTGGTAGAGCGGAGCTCCTCGGCGAGTGGTTCCTTCACGCAGCAAGCCAGCGGCTGTACTGACTCCTTATCACCTTGAATATTGGTTCTCTACTGGCAATTGAAATGCGACCACACATCATTCCTGTTGGGCGGCATATCAGAGGCGCGCGAACCATGCTCTTTGCGTCGCGGGCGGGCTGGTGGGAAAGAAGAAGTAATCAAACAGAAATTTAATTTTGCCTCGTCTCAGGAAACTGGCTATTTAGGGGGAACGTTCGTATACGTGACACGGGCGGTTATGACTAGCTGCTGGCTGCATGGTGTCAACTCTGTGTGGGTGTAGGGCGTCTGGGGGTGGTGGTTAGGGTTGCTTGAAACGAGGCACATTACAGCGCTTGCGCCTGTTGCATGTGTACGCACGACGGTTTGCACAAAGTCAAGAGGTTTCGGCGGGAAGAGAATCACAGTCTGTTCGGGGTTGTAACTGACGGGAGGATATTGCTGTGAGTGACGCGATAAATGGAGTATAACCCCCTGTCAGTGGTGAATTGAATCTGGGTCAGTGGACGAAATGTGTGGACGGGGATTTGATAGAACGGAGTTTCATTGACATTGTCCTTCGAATCGATGTCATTACAAGGGGAGCTTACAGCGGACCTCACACCATTGTCATTCTTCTTCTTAATTTGGTGCTACACACCGGGGTGGAATTGGCCCTCAACTAAGAAGCTAATACGGTCTCTGGTCTCTGCCTACAGTAGGACACGCCAAGTTGGTTAAAGTCCTTCTCAGCCATCTCCGTCCTCTGCTGCGTTGTCTCACAGGTTCGGAGTCGAAGCCGACTTGTCCTCTGACGAAATTAAGGCAAGCTTCACGCATCAATTTGTGTATCGTCACGTGTTATTTTTGTAAATAAAATGCCAATTGTGTTATAATTTACAACCAGTTTTCGAGCAATTACGACCAATCGATAATTCGTTACTTCTCAAATGATTGACTGTCATGCCGTGGCGTGACGCTGCAAGATATCGATCGAGGTCCCAAATAAGCGGAAGATCTAATATAAAATCTCTTAGTTCACCTTGAAAATGAACCACAACAGAATTGGAGCGCCACGAAGCAAAGACGTTTGTTCTTATAAGACCGTCAGGTTATTTTCGTGACGCTTCCAGAAGCACCATGCTCAAAATGCATCCTAATCTAATTTTGTAGAAGTTCCACACTCTTATTAGAAGTAATAACATCGTCAAATAAGTGGAATTTACCTGAAATATTCATTATAAGTGGAAGAACGTCACGTTATTTTCGTGACGCTTCCTTACTAACTCAACATAAGGGTTAGAGAAAGCACATAATTGTCGTCCTAATTAAATTCTGTACAAGTTCCACACTCTTGTAGTAACGATGTCATTAAACAAGTGAAACACGTCCGACAAAAATCTTAATTATATGGTGACACAAATCCAGCTGTGAAAAAAGTGATTTAAGCCCTAAGCCATAGACACGTATAGCCTATTGAGCCATCACACATGAAGCGCGACAAGGGAACATATCGATCTCCTGCTCGCATCCATCTAAGCTCAACAGGGAGTCCCGGCAGATGACACAAATATCCGATAAGGATGTCCCACGTTGCAACACCCACTGTCAATTATCCTTTTAATAACAAAACTTACACACACACACGTCTGTATGCCACGTCGAAAGGAATTCAACACAAATAGTTGAGTGCTCTCCCCAGCATGGTAACCCGACCAAGTTGGGCCGGGAGGAGGAGGGAATTTCTTGTCTTAATTTTTTCTGCGCCAAGGTTCAAGGCGAGCCATTGACAAACAGTGAGAAACCATTCAATTTTGGTAATTCCCTGGAACGTCCTATATCCCGACCGGTATAGCTATGCGACCATTAGACGGCTTGGAGCTAGTGTGTCTTCATGCTTTGCGCCGGTCGTAGATAGCAGCTGGAACAGTTTTAGCTTTCACGTGCCCGTAGGTGTTCGCTCGTAACATTTCCCTCGCCCTGGTCGCTGCAGGTGTACACGATTGTGTGGAAATAATTAATTTATGAGTTAAATGTCAGGTGAGTGACAGCTATTCCATCGGATACAACAAAAGACCAAGACCGTGCGCTGCTTGCGACAAAGTGTACATACTCAGTTCTAAGTGTTCGCAATTGCTGCGCTGTACGCTGTCACTGGGTGTCTGGGTGAGCTGGGCGACTAGGGACGATGGCTTTAATTGATCCCCCGCGCCATCCTCTGACTGGGTGGTTGTCATAAATTATATTCGCCTGGAATGCCATGGGATTCGAATGGATATTCTCATTAGAATTTGTGTAAATGAATGTTTACTAATTTATGGATCGTTACGTTGTGTGTACACAGCCTGAACGGTGCCATTTTGATGCTGTAATCACGTAGACGTGGATGTGGTTCATCTGCCGTTGGCGGAATGAATTAAGACAGCCTGTGCATGGGTGAGGGTTTTGGTTATTCACTTCCTAATCCGAGGAGAAAGATTGAATAATCATGCATGTTCGCAGCTGACGGTGAGGGTGATGAACTCTGACGGATGTTTTGGCGTTGTGTCATCTTTTGAGGTAATTAACTCTGAATTAAGACTGAGTGCACTCATGTGTCAGATGAGGTTACATAATAAGCACAGCAAGAATGTATATTTTCGTGCTGACAGCTTTGATCGGAAGCTTGCAGTCTTGAAAGTTATTTTCTGTTTACCTCAATGAGGACAAGAACATGCAGCGCTTCATAGTCGATTATGGACGATTCTATGACGAACGTTAGGGAGCCAAACATGTTCATGGGGACGACAGCGACATAGCCTCTCAGTGTCAACAGAAATGCTATGTTCCCACCTAACGAAACCGAGAGATTTCATCAAATTTCTCGAGGTTTCGAAGCTCCACGCTTTGAAGTCCCAGTTTGAAGTCAATCGGAAAAGCTAGTTAAAACCGCTTTGAGTTCATCCGTCCGTGACAGGTTGTCAAACCGAACAAGCCTACAGCGTGAACCAGAAATGAAGTATTACAGAGATGGCCGACTTCACAGCTGATGGGTGATGAGTCTATCCACGAATTTGAGTGCCTTTTTGACAGATATTCATGCATTTTTGACGGTTCTTCATCAAATAACGTGAACTTCGCCCTCTGATTGGTCAATTTGGTTTGAGGAAACAATATAAAAAACAGTTGTCAAAAATTGTAAGGGGTAAGAGAAGTAGCAGCCAGGTATCTCTGAAATACTTCATTTCTGGCGTGAACTATTGTTAATTTTCTCTCTCTCTCTCTCTCTTCTGGTGTCCTCAACATTATTATTCCAGTCAACAAACAGCTCTCAATTTTGAAGTGGCCGGTAACACTTAAAAAAATGAGAACTTATGACATTTGAAAACACTTCACTGTCGGTGGAGGCGGCTTATTGAGATTTCAGTAAAAGTTCATCCAAACCTCGCGCTTTCGGTTCGATAGTGGGAACATAGCACAAAACACGTTAATATGTATATTTAAGTTGTTTAGCTTATTACTACCCATTGGTTGATTGTTTATGCAGATTTTGCCTTTCAATAGGTCTACAGTTTCCGCGTGTATTTGAAGATACCACTTCTGGTTTGTTGACAAGGTACCTAATAAGTCTAATTCAAGGGACAAGGAGTCTAAGAATTCATATTCATATTGGATACCCAACCCTCAACAATTACAATTTAAGGTAACGACCGACTGTCACATCGCCGTCAAGCAAAGCACAGTCGTTGAGACTCATGCGCCATTCAGCCGCAATACGTGCTCATTATTCAGACCATATTTCCTCGGGGTTCCCTGAACGTGCAAAGTCAGAAGTACCGAGCTACCAACAACGCAGTGCTTGCTAAAGCGAACTTGCCGCCTTTTAGTCTGCGGAATCAACCCAAATCAAGAGAAACCTGGTGCTTTGCCTCCCAACTACGACAAGGACATACAGTTGTACTCCCCTCTTCCCCGAGCATACAGTTGTACTCTTAGAGGTAAGAAGTGATTGATTGAACTTTAATTGACACTTCAGCGCAAACTAAAACCAATAAAACTTCATGCTTCCTGATCACATCTTCCAATTAGTGCAGAGCTCCACACTCTGCCCACTCAGCGATGGAACTTCGTAATGGAATTGTCCAAGCACACGTTCCACTAACCTCCATCCGCATGCGACGAGTACATTCGACGAGTACACCTGACAGCGGTCAAGGCTAGGTCATCCTTGCACGAGTAGAACTCCCCAATTCCCATTCTCCCAGGCTGACATAAATTGTTTGATATATTGAAAAGCAATCAATTTGTCGCAGTGCAACACACCCAAAGCCATGGAGCATGTCAAGCACCAACTCATAGTTGATCCATCAGAAGTGGAGTCCAGACTTCCGCGCGCACACACACACACACACACACACACACACCCACACGGTCACCCGAGAGTCGTTTGGCATGCAAATCTAAGCGACTGCACCCGGCTAACGAATAGGTTAACTGGACAGCGACTACAGAGAAACCTGTCACGGCATATTCTGGGCACGGATCGTGATGTACATTGCTCCAGAAACGATGACGGGAAAGCAATTAGTCTGAGTGGTAGTTCTTGTCTGGAACGGGCTGTAATAAGATGCTTCTGGAACACAGTCATAAAACGAGTAATTGGTTGCCGATGAAAGGGGATCGTATGCACGCTTATCGTGAGACTGGTTGTACGCGAGAGAGAGGAATGTCAGTGCGACGTGATGTGATGACACTTTTACACACGCCTGATTAGCATGCCCAGACGGACAGAAATACCACTTGACCTAAACAATTTCTGGAACTCTGACGATGGGGAGCTTTTAAGTGCTGAAATCGGGTGATCTCTTGTGAAAAAGTCGGACGGTGGCTTGGATAACTTGTTCGACTTGCCGATTACCAACCTTCACGGATCAAAGGGTGTTCTGCATCCTCGTCATGTAGAATGGGAGGGGGTTTTTAAGAGAGAAGCACACATTACTGAAAAGTCAGACCCTGATCCTAAGTTCCCGCCGAACCGAAACCGCGGGATTTGGATGAATGTTTACTGAAACTCAATAAGGCGTTCCAACTGAGCTGGCTCTCTTTTCAAATGTCATTAGCTTTAAATTTTGAAGTGATTCTAATCCTCTCTACCCACCGAACCGAAAGCGCGAGGTTTTAACGAACGTTTACTGAAACCTCAATTGGGAGTTTCGACCGAGCTTGATATGTTTTCAAATGTCAATCGCTGCCAATTTTAAAGTGACTCTAATCCACTCTTCCCTCCGAATCGAAACCGCGAGGTTTGGATGAACGTTTACTGAAACCTCAATAGGGAAACTTCAATCAAATGTCATTAGCTGTCTATTTTGAAGTGATCCTAATCCTCTCTTCCCACCCAACTGAAAGCGCGAGGTTTGGATGAACGTTTACTGAAACCTCAATAGGCAGCTTGATGTGTTTTCAAATGTCTTGAGCTGTCAGTTATGAAGTAACCGGCGAAACAGCTGAATGTTGACAGGAAATAGAGTGTTGAGAACGCCAGAAAAGAGAGAGAGAGAAAATGAACACCAATATGAATGTCCAAATCGCTTACGGGTAAACTCAAAAAAGTTTCAACCAAAAGCGCGAGTCTTTGAAACCACAAACATCTAGAACGAAACCTGGAAGATTTGAAGAAATTTGACGAAATCTCGCGGTTTCATAACTTCTGTCTAGAACACCGAGAGTATCATTCGCAAGTCAACACCACACATCAGCCACCAACAACTCACAATTAAGTGCAATTTGAGAGATCATTCGACAACTAAATCAACTTCAAACGCCTGAGAACGTTTATTCTCCGTCTTCGATGACGGCCCATACGCTTCCGCCTCGGAAAATGTAACCAACGAGAGAAATGCTATATTTAGGTCACTATTAAATCAAAGCCTTCAAACACGAGCACTCTTGTCGCTGGCCAGAGATGATCGGAATCGTTCCTAAAATTAATTCTAATGAGCACCAAATGACGTTGTCAAAATGACGAATTGACTGTTTTCGGGGGGGCCTTCCACTAAATGAGTTGCCAATTATAGAGTTCCAATCAAATCGACGAAAACAACGAATCTATTCTCTGTTGGATTGAAAATCGACTGTTTACCATTTCTCTGCGCTCGAATGCGGTCTTGCGTCACTCAAGGTCGTGGCGGGTGTTCAATCGATACTATCGACCGACAGACAGATTCACTCATTCACTCATTTCTAATTTCACTTCTGTTTAAATACATAATTGGTTGGGAGTAGACACCTTGGAGGCGACTGCTTGGACTGCACACACATCATTCTTTTTTAATTTAGATCATCGGCAATTATTGCTGTTCGACCAGGGTGATGTTTTTCCTGGTGCGCATTGGCATTACATTCGAGAGCTATTGAATGTAAGTGGAGACCTTCAACTTTTTCTGCAGAAGTCAATTTTGTTGCGAGAGTTCGGCGGAGCGAAACAGTCTCTCTCAGTCCGTCGGGGGCCGGCACGACTCGAAGTCTCAATGAATTCAACAATTTCAAGTGAATCCCTAAATGCTTTTGAATCTCGTCCCAAGCTCTGGAAGTTTTAAACCGGGAAAGCTTCTGATTTTTAAAGAAATGTCCGTTTTACAATTGATATGACAAGCATGCCAGAAATCGACAAAAATTGGCGGCGATTCGCTTGGCTTGTCTTCACAACTCAACACCTATCGGCAGTCATCTACATTTTCTGAAACGTCAAAAATGTGCAGTAAACCAGTCGGCAAAGAAGAAAACAGGCGGTTTTTGTGAAGGACATGAGCATTTTATGGACTTTGACATAAGACTTCGTCTACGAAATCGAATATCGATTCATTTTGGGAGCATAGCTCGGTCACCGATCGAGTCATGGTCTCCTCTCTGTACCTCGGGAGTCCTGGTCGACAAAGAAAGGGGACCACATTGACTGCGACAAATGATGTGGGTGATTCCTTTGGTCCCTAGAATATCTTCTCTTTCGTATTGTGTGAACATCTGAAGCCGTTTGTCATCAATCTGATTAACACTTCTTCAGTTAAATTACAATAGATCCTTGTTCTGCAGCCGATTTTAAACAAGACCGAAGAATTGGAGATTGACAAAGCTCACCTACTTGTCGATTTCAGGGCCACATGTGAAAGCGTGCATAGAAACGAGCATCTCCATGTGGAGGTTTGAAAAATCTGAAGGAAGATGTTGGCGAATTCGCACTGCTGCATCAAGGTCAGTAACGAGCCCACAGAGACCTTCGGTGTGACAAAATGATTAAGACATGGTGACGCCATGTCATGTGAAATTTTAAACAAGAAAGATCGTGGAGGTCTCAATGACAAATACTGAAAGTTTGTAGAATAGCTAGCACTGGGTGGATGACATTGATAAAAGTACAGAAGACCGAAACTGTCCTCCTTACTATTAAATACAAGATAACTCACCCTCCCACCCTAAATAGCAACAGTCTAAATTTCTCTAATAATTCCAAATGCTTTGGCCTTATACTGGACAGTAGTTTAAACTGGAAGCTCAATACAGGTTAAAGAGCAACATAAGCCATTGGGAAAAAATGGGGTCTTCAGCCTTACATAGCACATTGCTGTGATCAGACACATTTTTCTTATTCGGCGTAGCAGTCCCATACTCAACGTCGGCACACGTCTCAACGTCTTAAGGGAGCTACAAAACAAAGCTGAATCTGTATAGGTGTAGGCTTGAGAACACA
This sequence comes from Eristalis intricaria, assembly GCA_964034865.1. Classification (NCBI taxonomy): domain Eukaryota; kingdom Metazoa; phylum Arthropoda; class Insecta; order Diptera; family Syrphidae; genus Eristalis; species Eristalis intricaria. The sequence goes on from OZ035874.1 coordinate 51,729,438, forward strand.
CCTACTAATGCACTCGAAACCATATTGAACCTTACTCCCTTAGATATATTCGGTAAACAAATAGCAACCAACTGTGCAATTCGACAATACCCCTGCTCTCTGGTGATTCACAGGACATCATTTTATCTCCATCAACCTTGACCATACTTCCCAGAGGAGAACTTCGAAAGCCTGATACCTGATGAAAGCCTGATAATCCGGAAACGCCATAAACTTGTACACAGTTGGATACAAAGCGGAAGATGGAGTAGGATGTGGTGTACTCTCTGAACATCTTAATTTAAATAAATCAATTCGTCTACCCGTAATCACTTCCAAGCGGAAATAATGGCGATTAGCGAAGACCTGTCGTGGTTGAGGTGGAACGTGATATCCGCCAGCGATCTGTATCTTAACGAATAGCCAGGCAGCCATTCATCGTTCTCTATGAACTCTAAAGTAGTCACAAGCTGTTGCACGCCTCTTCTTCACATTCGCCTGTGTTGGATACCAGGCCATAGCCACATTATAGGAAACTGTGAAGCTGACACTCTCGCAAAAATTGCCACTGAACTGCCAGGTGATGGAACCTCTTGTAACATAGGTACCCCCGTAGCCACCTTCTAGTTACAGCTAGACATTCTAAATAACAAAAAGTTAATGCCAGATGGAAGATAAACACAAATATCCCAGCAGCTCTGGCTTTGTCTCGATCCAAAAAGTTCAGATTGCTTGATCTCCTTGATATCCAAATTTTGAACTGGGACTGGGGATGATTTTCGGATACTGACTAGGACTATTCTCAAATGGTTTCTGCAGCAGCTGTTTAGGTGAAGTGAAGAAGAGGAGGAAAGTGTACAACACCTTCTCTGCAACTGCCCTGCACTCGCCTCGATTAGGAGAGTCATAATGAGTTCCTACTTCGTTGTCAATCTAAGCGATCTTAGTGAAATACCAGTCAAATCAATTGAAGAGCTCACTGACAGAACAGTGTCGCTGTCATAAAAACCAGGCCGACTCTTGACTACCCTTGTGTCTACCAAGGCCTAAGTGCATCTTTTTAAAGCCTTACTCCCTACCCACCTACGAACTATTTGAGTATGACAGCAACCTGAAAGACTACGATCAATTACAATACCAAGCCAAGCCATGCATAAAGATGGGTGGAAAATGGCAACAAGAACCTACGACGGCAGAGAATATGGCTTCCTTACAAACGAGGAAAAATGTTCAGCTTTCCACTCTTGGCATGGTAAGTTAGGTGTTTAACTGAACTTTTAGGAGACCGATTGCACTTTTGTCCGCAACCTGCTGATGTTGGGAATGCATTTCTTCACATTTTGAGCGTTAAAACTTGGATAAATAGAGCACTTAACTCTTCTACAAGCAGTACCGCCTTAAGGCGGGGTTAAGGCACATGGCTAAAAACTGCTATACTTCCAAATTATTGAAACAAATTACAAATTAGTCTGTTAGTCACTGGAAAAAAATGGGCGGTTAGACACCGAGGGTTATCCTTTGTCGAATCGACGAGCACACATATAATTTTCTGCTTTTTCTCTGAATCTAATCATCCCTAATTTCAACGCAAAGCTGGGCAAGGAAGACATCTTTGCTAGAGTCATCGGGAAGCACAGCCTGCACGACAACACGTCCGAGACTGGATTTCAGGATTTTGGACTTCGTAACGGCGCCAAGCCTCTTTGTAGCCAGCACGCGGTTCCCTCACCTCAACAACCACAAAGGGACCTGGCGCTCTCCTAATCAATCAACCGTCAACCAGCGATCGACGTCAGACACGCCTCCAGCATTCTCGATGTCCGAACTTTCCGAGGAGCCAACATCGACTCGGATCATTTCCTTGTTGTAGCCAAGGTAAGAACACGGATATCGATAGGACAACGGAGTAGAGCAGTTTGACGTCGGAAAGTTACAATCGCTAAAATCGCAATTGACCGCTAGCAACTTTGCCGATCGAGTCTCCCTAAAGCTCTCAGAGAGTCCAACCCTGCCAGGCGAAACAATCGACCAACAATGGAACCGTTGTCAAAAAGCCATCAAAGAAGCTGCATCTGATGTGCTGGGTTTTAAAACGCCACCTCAAAAAACCCCTGGTTTGACAACGAGTGCAGGCAGGCACATTCAGCGAAGCAAGCAGCATACAAGGCGACGCTGGACAGAAGGACGAGAGCGGTTCGTGAGCTCTACGAACTTAAAAGAAGGGAAGAACACCGGCTTCTCAAAAAGAAAAAGAAGGACATGCAGAGGTGTTAAGGCAGAAATGACTTTCGAAAGTTCTACCAACGGGTAAAACGACTATCCAATGGATACAAAATTCGGACAGAAGCCTGTCGTGACGCAGAGGGACAACTCGCAGTAGATACTGAGAATCTAGAAGGATCATTTCTGTAGACTGTTAAACGGCGAGGAAGACTCCAATACAGCTGTCAGGCAGAATGTTCCACTCAACGCAATTGACGATGATCGACGAGAACTCCGTCCCCCCGACCTAGACGAAGTCAAGATAGCGATATCGAGACTAAGGTCGAATAAAGCTGCTGGTGCAGACGGACTGTCTGCGGAACTTTTTAAGGCAGCTGGAGATGAGCTGGTAAGGTACATGCACCAACTCGTCTGTAAGATATGGTTGGAGGAAAGCATGCCCGACAAGTGGAATCTCAGTATCGTTTGCCCGATCCACAAGAAAGGAGACCCCTTTGACTGCACCAACTATAGAGGGATAAGTCTCCTTAACATCGCCTATAAGATCCTCTCTGCCGTTTTGTGTGAGCACTTGAGTCAGGCGTCTACGGGTTCAACGCCTAAGATGGCTGGGCCATGTAGAGCGCATGGACAACACTGCTCCAGCCCGAAGAGTCTTCGACTCCGAACCAGTGGGACAACGCAATAGAGGACGCCACGGAACCGATAGCGCACCCAGGTGGAGAAGGACCTCAACCAACTTGGTGTGCGAAGTTGGAGACAGCTGGCAGAAGATCGTGCCGGCTGAGGCCCAGGTCCACCCCGGACTGTAGTGCCACCTGAAGAAGAAGAAGAATCATCCCTAATGGCTGACATTTCCTACAACATTGGTTTGGATACTGTGTTTAAACTTCTTTATTTCTTTTAAGAGTATGTCTAAGACATTAAATTAAGGCCTCAGGTTCATGGCTATCATAGTTTCAGGAGACGATGAGTTCAAAAATGATCGTCATCGATTCTTGGAAGCATAACTTTAGTGCGTCTTGGATATGCAAAGCCATCTAGGGTTAATGTAAAGCCAATCTTCAATGCGAGTGAGGGGCTTTCCTCACAGCTCAATGCAACGACCTCGACTTCTCTAGGTTTGTTCTTAACTAAAACAGCAGTCAATGCCTTAAGGAATTCTTATAATTGAATCATATCCTCCCGTTTTCCGCAATGTAGTCAGCTTCAAGTTTTTCCGAACATATTTCATGACATCGAATGGTTTTTTTGTATTTTCTGTGATGACATAGTCCAGTCATGACTGGGGCGGCCACTATGATTACAATGCCACTAGTTGTATGGCCGGTCTTAAGGGCGGGCTACCTCAGTTGCCCACATTGACTACGAGGCGAAAACATACAATGGCAGCGGCACGATTAATAATAATAATATTGGTGGCGCGACAGTGCGAGGTAGACCTGGGCCTAGCTTCTCAACAACCACTCATGTTGTGCGTGCTATTATTCTTTCACGAGTGGAAGGGACCTACAGTTTAATGCCAACTCCGAACGGCAAGGTTTGAGAAGCTTTTTCTAGACAGGAAAACTCTTTGAGCATTGTCAGTGACTCGAAAGGGGTGGAGCCGTGAATTATGAAAGTTGGTAGATTGGGGATTCGAACCTGGCACCCTCTGCGTAGGAGTCGACGCCACGGCGACTCACAGCGACACGATAAATAACCATGATGCGTGGACTCCTACTCTGGGTGGCTAGGTTCAATTCCCAACACGAACTGGAAACGTGAAAAACCCGTATTTCCACATCTCTCGATTCACTGACACTATTTAGAGAGGATGACAGTCAAAAAAAAATGATTTTCACTAGAAATGAAAAAGTCGTTGGGAGTCGGCATTAAACTGTACATCCCATCCACGCATGGGAGAACGAGAGCAGGCAAAACTCGAGTGGCTGCCCAGATCGACCTCGGGCTGTAGTGCCACCCACGCTAAATTATAATTTTCGTTACATTATGTAATTTTTTAATGAGATGTCCACAAACCTCCGAGTTCAAAAATATAATTAAAAAATCAATTTTACAGCACATAATCGAATCGGTGTGAAAAACTTACATCCCACCATTCACCTCGAGACCGGACTCAATTGTAAGTGTCGATTACACCGATTCATTGTACACCCTTAATAGGTTAACCCTCACTTAGCAGTTAGCACGGTTAACTTGCGCCTAACGAACCGAAGCATTGGCGCTAGCTAAGTGACACCATTATCTTACCGGCCCACACGTATGACAAACATCCATTGGAGTGTGTCCAGGAAGCATCTATAAATTGTCATTCAACTTGACAGTTAATTTCGAATGCAAAAACAAATTCGATAAATGGCCGCAATTACCGCTACAAAAAGCACAAAAATCCAAATGAAATTCAAATTTACTCAACTTACCGTGAAGACGTTCGTGTTCCTGTCGGAACGACGCTAGACTCGGGTCAGCTCGGATCTTCTCTGGCAGTGTCCGCCATATCTGTAGAGCACCTTCAGTCACTTCACTGCAACGACAAAGAGAACACAAACACAAATAATCAATTACTTTTAATTAACGATGCAACAATCAAGAAGAAAGCAATTGCAGAACAAACAGACAATACCCGCGAACGGCGCACGCTAACAAACTGCCGTCCATTAGGCATGTACTTCGCGGGAATAGGAACGGCCGGCCGGGCGATGCGCGGAATCCGCATCCCAGTCAAGTGACACTCAAAGTGTGCATATTTTAAAATAAATTAAATTTCTCAAGACCAAGTGCTACCGGGGTAATGGAGTCAGTCGAGAGAGGGGTGGTTGTTGTAATGAGACGCCACGTTTGAAGAATTCAAATGTTCCAGTGAAGCAGTGGAACTGCCGTGAATGGTGGTCACTGTAGTACAATTAGCGCGGCATGCCTGACCTATTACCGTGGGTGATCGCGTTTCACACAAAATTAGCACGTAATTCGGTTGCGCGATACGTGTAATTTATCCCGGCAGTGAGCTGAGTGTCATTTGTCAGCCAGATTGCAGACATAATGACCGAGGATATGTTGTACCGCATTGTGGTTGATTTTGTCGTCGGATTTCCGTTGAATAGGTTGCCCCAGATGATCAGTCATGTGAGAACAGCTGTTAAACAGACGCTCAGCCGAGTGACGAGCTGGCGGATGTAATTGAGACGCCGCGTCGGTTGGCAATCCTCTATCGCACAAAAGGGCTCACAGCTGATGTGGATTTTGGCTGGAAATCGCTCGCTTGCCAAACTCAATTCGTTTCGCCCACTCCGTGTGTGTGGATGTATGGAATCTCGAATCTGAAACATCAGGAATGCGTAACAACATTCCGTGCGCCTCCCACATGCCAGCAAAGTTCAACGCGAAAGGTCAAGTGATCGTGCAAAAGCCAGCGCCAGATCCAGTCCAGGCCATCGTCGTCGTCCATTTTGAAAGCTTCGCAGCCGATTGGAATGATGAAAACTATTTCACACACAACAAACTAATAAATGAAAATCATTGCCACTCGGAGCGGAAGTCACTCGTTGATTCCGCGCCGCACAGCACCATCGGTTATTCGCACACACCGAAGTGCTCCGCTTGGGATAGTCTAAGACACGAGCAGCAGCGTCGCAGCTCTCATCGGTCGCCTCTAAGGCAACGAAACGAGCTCATCTTGTTCATCCACTGCCCCCCCTCCACCTGCCGCTGGTTCGATGAGGTAATTAAGTCGAACTTCAGCAGCGTCCATCGGGCAGGCGAGTCCGAGACCGCTTTTATGCTGCAGCGCTTTTCGCAGCCTCGGACGACCAGCCTCAGTACTCTCCACTTAGTCCACATTCGCATTCAAATTATTTATGGGGTCTCGGTCACTTATTCAATTGACAGAGAGAGGGGTAATCTGACGGCCAATCAAACACGTAGTGTGACCATCAGTCAGCGGGCAAACCGTCTGTCGCGTCAGATAACCCAATGATCTAATATAACCGTTTTATGTGGAAAGGAAGCGATCACTTTTGATGTATAATTGCGCGTGAGACGACGACGGACGGAAAGGTACAAAGCCCATGCCAACTGGGCCACTGGATTGGCGGAATCAAACAGAAGACGTCAGCCAATTGACTAATCTTACATGTGCCGATGCAAATGAGTGGAACAGCACAAGATGGCCCTAATTTGGGCTCCACGCACGACGAATTTCTGGTCCATGATGTGTGTGTGGCCTTTAATAGAGCGTTTTGACAAATTACCACACGCACTGCGTATGCGATGGGATAGACGTCAGTCGAGTGACGGTTTTGTGCGGAAGCGTTGGCGGTTAGGGTCGCCACTTAGGGACACGTGTCGGCTTGGGAATGCTCGCAGGGACCGCCTAAGAACTAGTTTGACTTTGAACTTGATTTGTTCTTGAGGCACTTACTGCGGCGGTGGCTGAGGTGGCTTATGAATATGTAATGGATTGGCCAGGGACATTCCAATCTGTGCTCGGGGTTGGCTTGGCTAAATGTACACACTCGCGCGACACAATGTGGCTGGAGATATGACAACTAACGTGGGAATTTTAAATGCAACTTGACAGGGGCTCTGGTGCTATGCTTGGGGTGCGAAGGAGGGGGATGTGGGATGTGGAAGTGGTAATAAAATATGTGTTCTGTCACCTTACATATTGAATGCCCCAACTTGGGAATAAAATGAGGTGGGACTTTTAACGCGTGTTTTTAAAGAGGATTTGTCTCTCGACTTGGCAGCACTTACCATGGTAAATACGTAATTTTAGAAGCGCGAGTTAGCATATGGAGACCCACGATTTGTCACGAATTGTCACGTGATTACGTTCATATCGTACATGAAAGAATCGGGCGAAACTCGAACGCCAACACCTGAGGCAGAAAGCCTTCCAAAAGTTGGTTCAACTACTATCGTACGCTGACGATATTGATACAATTGACAAAACGCAGCTGGCTGTCACTGGTGCGTTGGCTAGTATCGAAGTGGAAACTGTCACAATGGCTGTAGCAGTGAATGGGGGTAGAACCAGGGATATGCGGTCAAGAAGAAGGGATATCGATGAATTGGACAGAACGTCACAATTGAAGCCTTTAACTTTGAGGAGTAAGGGACTTTGTATACCTGGGCTCATCTCTTAGAACGACTCGGCAGAAATAAAACGAGGAATAACACTTGCCAATCACTGTTTCTTTGAGCTGAGAAGGCAATTTTAAGGCCCAATCCAGAACAACTAAAAAGACTCTCTACAAGACCTTGATCATGAGTAAGATACTGTTGTCAAAAGCGGTTTAGGATATCCTCGGTCGGTTCGAGAGAAAAATTCGTCAGAAAATATAAGTTCCCCTACGCGTTGACGGACTATGGAGAAGGAGATTCAATTACGAACTCTACGGTCTGTACAGCGACATCGAACTATTCAAAGAACAAAACTGAGGATGGGTCGCTAAAGATTGCTAGTAGAGCGAATGAACACCAACGCTATGGGCTGCAAGGCCTTCGAATTTAACACGGAGGGAAAACGCAGTAGAGGAAAACTTCGCCTTAGGTGGCGAGCACAAGTTGAACTGAAGCCAGCTAGCTGAGGCTTTGTAGTTGATGCCTAGATGCACCGCGAAATGTTGCGCCACTTAAGTAAGTAAGTCGCCTAAACAAACGTCGGAGATGAGCTTGCAATCTGGGTAAGTTTTGCTTCCTAAAAGTATGGACTCGTTCCAGAAATTTGCAGTGACTTATGTATAAGTTTGTTGCTGTCACCTTTTAGAAGCAGATTGGCCTAAAGATAGCGAGACTCGACTTGTAGCTGCAAGCTGAACATATTGCTTAGTTAAATGCATAAATGTCTGAACCTCGAAAACACGCTATGATCATGTTAATATAACGTTTGTTCAGGTTTTTTGAAAATTATACAAGTTAGGGGACCAAGTTGAAAAGAAGTGGAAGCTGATCTGCAATGTTATACAATCCTGTCGTCGTTGTCAAACCAAGTATGACGACACCCATAGATTTCATGAATAAGCAGTTTTTACTGACGGTACAGCGGAAGTCAAAATTAAAAGACGGGGATTTTTGACTGTCCATACTCTTACTTGTAAAATCGAATGATCACTTACAAGGATATATTTGGGTTATTGTTTTTTACTTGGGAACCACTGTTTGTCCACGTTTTGACAAAAATAATGCTTTACGCCGTCTCCAAAGGCAAGGTCTCCTAAGGCGAGATTTGAATTTGCCACATTTTGTGCTGAAATAGTACCTTTTTAGAAAACGAAGCTCCGAACAGAACTATTACTCGCTGGCATAGAATGAAAATCGGAACTACAGCAAGGGCTCTATGGCCGAGCATAAAGGTGGTGAACGATGCGCAGTCCCAAGGACGTACGCACGCTAATAGGAGACCTTACCGGACACTGTGCCATAGATAAACAGAAATGCTACTGAACATACATAACAACGACTTTTGCAGAAACCGAAGGATGAGAAAGAAAGAGAATCTATCCAACATCTGCTCAGCGAATGCCCAGCCTTAGAAAGGAAAAGAAGGCATTTATTCTGCGAGCTGGAGAACATAAGCGGTGTTGAATTGGAAAACATCCTAAGATTCCCACAAGAGAACTCCACCAAGTCGCACGGTAGTTTAACACTCCCTAACATAGGCACAATGGACCCAACACGTTAATCTAAGCGAGCCGCCGCCATTAGGCTGTCAGGTCATCCAAATAATTTCCTGGCTACCTTAGGGGTAGTAAATACGAACCGCGGCACCCGATGCAGCAAGACATTGCGACATGCCATACAGCCCGTAAGACAATTCAATTGCATGAGCCATTTTCAGCCGCCTAGTCTCTCGATTCGGTTAACAGAATTGTTCCCATAGATCGTGCTCATAGGGTTATTTGAAGTCAATTGTCCACGTCAGAAAGTACCTGTGCATTACAGGAGGAAAACCAAATATAATAAAATAATAAAATTTAGCACAGAATGGTCTTGCAAAACGTCGACAAAAAAGTGCGTATGTGCATGCAAAGTCGTGGAGAAAATGGCCAATATCTTATGTACTTCATCCTAACCCAGTAGTAAACAATAGCCAGGACAGAGGACGTTCGCTTAGGCCTTTTAAACTATTGCGATTCCCATCAATAGATAGAGCGATTCAAGGAAACTAATGGTTTAAGGGGGTAGTCTCAGTTGGAATTTTATATAAATTGGTTATATGCATTTTCTTAAAGTAGACTATATAGAAAGTATTTTCGGAAAATTTAAGCCAGATCGGATTATTGGTTGTGGAGATAAATATCTTTGAATGAAGCCATCTCTATCTGCATGATAAGGGTACTAAGAACTTCAAATAAGTTTTTCTCGAAACCCTGTCTTCGACGTCGTTGATCACTGTCAACGTCAACTTGATCACTAATTCTGTACTAAATTATCCTCCGTGTGAAGGGTTTTTTTTCTGGACGATTATTATTTTTTTTATAGCCGAAAATGTGGGCAAAAGTTAGTTTTTAAAAACAAATCTGAGTTTCAACGCCTGCCATTGTTAGAAAAATTAAGATTCCTTCTTTCAACTGGAGTATCATATCATTAAATAATGAATTTTGAATTTTGATGGATTTTAGATTATTTTTTTAATTGGAATCTGTGCAAATTGATTGTTCCGCGTATTATTTTATATTTATTTTACATATTCTTCATGTTGAAAAACCTTTGTTATCAATTATTTGAATGCAACCAGGACTGAGTGGGACTTTCCAACTGAGAATACCCCCTTAATTGTTCCTCTCAGGATGGCGGAAGAAATTAAGCCGACTGAAAGCTGTCGTATAGCAAGGGTGCAGAAATCGTATCGGCTTTCGAGTGAGGTTTCGCTTTCATTTTTAATAATAATAATATAATATTGGTGGCGCGACAGTCCGAGACAGACCTGGGCCTAGCTTCTCAACAACCACTCGTGTTGTGCGTGCTGTTGTTCTGTCACGAGTGGAAGGGACCTACAGTTTTATGCCGACTGCAAAGTTTAGAAGCTTTTTCTAGACAGGAAAACTCTTTGAGCATTGTCAGTGACTCGAAAGAGGTGGAGGCCGTAAATTATGAAAGTTGGCAGATTGGGGATTCGAACCTGGCAACCCACTACACCACGGCGGCTCACATTTACTTTAATTTTTACTGTCTTTTTGTTCCCACCATGTATTACAACAAGAACTATGTTATCCTTCACTAGATTAGGATTACATTTCAAGATCCCGATACTGACTATCCTAGTCCTCATAAAATGGCAATTTGAAAAACTGTAAAATGTTTTGCCACAGCGCCCGCTGTAGTTTCTAATAGTGATCCTTGTATTCATTATTTTGAGATCATGTGATTTTTGTTCTCAATAAGGAGCCTTCTCAAGCCTTTGACAAAGTTTGACATGAAGACCTGAAATATAAACTATGCCGATCTCTACCGGGGAAACTGTATAGTGTTTTAGCGAACGAATAGGATCTTCCGTGTGAAGCATGGAAGTGAAGACTCTGCTTTTAAAAATATCAATTCTGGTGTACCTCAAGGGAGTGTTCTTGGCCCTCTACTATACCTACTGTATACTAGTGATTTATCACAAGAAGAACACACTGTTCTAGGTACATTTGCTGACGACACCGCCATTTTCGTAACAGCCAAAACGGTTGAAGAGTCTACAGCAAAATTACAAGGTTCACTAGATCAGATACACGAATGGATGAATTTCTTGTCCCTAATTAAAGCAAATCAGTCCATATTAATTTCACTTATAGGCAAGTTAATAACTTGCTAGTCTTCTTAAATGGTGTCCAAATACCTTTTGGCAATGCAGCGAAATACCTCGGGATGACTCTTGAAGTCAGTGGAAGGACTCAAGTGGAAGGAGAACGTTAAGAAGAAACGTGCAGAACTTAACATGAATATAAAGATCTGTACTGGATTTTGGTAAGCAATCCAGGCTAAGTGGTGACAACAACCTGCTTGAATATAAGCAAATCCTAAAACCTGTTTGGACGTAAGGCTTACAACTTTGGGGTTGTGTAGCAAGTAATATGAGCATAATACAGACTTTTCAAAACAAGGTGCTTAGAACCATCGTTAATGTACCATGGTATATGAGAAACGACGATATCCACAGAGATCTTGGAATATTACCATTCCAAGATGAAGTTAAGAACTTTGCTTATAAACATAACCGCCGCCTAGAAGAGGACACAAACACTGCAGTTCACCCGATCCTTGAGGAAACTAATGTCTTGCGGAGACTTTAAAGGATTCGACCCCTTGATCTCATGCGATAGTCTACACCCGCGCACGGTTGCGGTGTTAGCAGGAACTTTAATTGGAGAGTAACCTGCCGATCAGTCATGAAATGCAAACTACTGGTTAAGTGCTTCACTTAGTTGTAGTCTTCAAAAATACAGGGAGGTGGTTTCACACTTCTATATGCGAACGTTCGCCATAGAGTCTTGTCGAAGACTACCACCTAACCATGGAAAAAAAATGAGGAGCCTACGTTCAAGAAAAGGCCTACAATTTGTGTAATAAATCGTCATCGATTCTGTAACGTATGCCGATGAACTTAGATTCTCTAGTTAGCGAAGAAATTTCATAGACCAACAAGCGTCCGTTCAAATATTCGTAATTTTGAAATTCCAGAATTGCAAGTTCAGTTGTTGATGCGTGTCTTGTGTCACTTTCTTGACTTTATCGGCAGGTCACGTGAGCTTCGCTACTCGGATGATGCGGGACCTAGTACGAGACCGCGTATCAGATTGTTACTTCTGCTTGACAGGAATTTTTAAGGGAATCACTGGGGGACACAAGCAATCAATCGGACCGGACATTCCCTTTATAAATACCAAGTTACGGATCTGTTGACGACATGCAGATAAGAAGCAAATGGAGTGCAATTGCAAATTTTTTGGATTTTCATTTGGGCTTGGCTTATGGTGGAGCTTTGTATTACGATATCCCTTCATGACGATTTATTTCAGTCACGGAGAAGAGAGCAAGTGGAGTTCAAATAGCGAGCACAGAAGTGGGTAACCCCAACTCCCAACCATCATCCCAACTGCGAACGCCGAAATTTGAGAGTTTATCTAGACAGAGGATGATCGTTGAAACAGTATTAGGCTCCAGTGAGTCAGTGACTCGAAAAAGGGGGTGGAATGGTCGCCAATTATGAAAGCTGCTCGTGTCGGCGATTGAACCCAGAACACTCTGCGGGTTCCAAGGTGACATGGGGGGACTAGAAGTTTTTGGATTTGCTTTCACGTTTGTTTACAGACGGTGTTCCCAATTCAACCACTTTTTAGCTTTATTTTGATGCTGTCATGATTTGAATCTAAAAGAAGGGAACAGTCGCAGTTGAATACAGTGGATTCCTCTTAATCGGGACACCACTTTATAGGGACGGCCGCCTAAGTGCGACAGAACAGTTTGGGCTGAAGTGACCCAATAACGCTACTGCATTCTACCTTCATTGATCCCTTCTTTCCTTTCTCTGTTGTTGAACTCGGAACACCGTCTCTAAATAAAATAAAACCAAATCCAAGAACGTCTTGTCACCCCAAACTGAGCAGAACGTCTTTAAACGAATCCACTTGTGGAAATTAATTCCCCTACAAGCAGTCGTAATTCAGACAACTTGCCGCATTTTACTGACTGAGCTGAGACTGACTTTGCAAGGCGGGTGCTTTAAAGTCAAACGTTCCTTAAAACAAAATCAATTGAGTCCCCGCGATGACTGTTTGTTTACTCATTCAATCCAATTATTTTTATCCAATCCATAGCTGAATTGAACTAATTGCTTGTGTTTTCGAGCTGTCTTCGAAAGAGCTTCAGCTCTAAGATCCATTCCAATGCCACTCCAAAAGTCATGCATTAACTTGACGCAAAGGCGAGCACAAGAAATGCAAGCGGTAACCCACACAAGTGTCTGCACCATGAGAAAAAAAACTTCAGTCAGTTTTCTGTTTGGAAACAACAATTAATTTGGTCAACAATTTCCGACGTTGCAGCCGACGCTGTGTCAACATATTTATTCTCAAGTTTCGTGTTTCGAGGCGCGTATTGTCTACGGCACGAGAACAGCAAAACCATCTGGAGCACGTAGTAATTTTCCGCCGACGACGTAACAAAATACGAATATCTGACAAAACACCCCAAAATGTGAGAGAAGTCAGTCTATTTCTGAAATCGAACACCTTAATCGGTAATTTTTTCACCCCCCCGTGTGGTGCAGCACTTTGCTTTTGAGCGATATTTTTACGCGCTTTCAAGTGAATGAATGGCTGGACACACTGACGCACTCTCTCACTCACAGGCACGCACACACAACCGCACGCACTTGGGGGAAGATAATAATAATATTTGCAAGTCCATTAGCGACCGAAGTGGTCCAATAAAAATAAAAATTCCAAATTTACACCCGCGTTAACCGACCCATTTGGCACAATTTGTGCTGCTTTCCCGTGTGTATCTCTGAGCACAATTTGCACTTTTGCCTGCAGCAGACACAATCGGGACTTGTTAGCGTCCATTGTTCGGGTGTTTGCCAGCGCTTCGGAGCACCGAGCGTGGACCAATTAGTCAGCACAAAGGAGGCAGCTTAGGAGCGCGGCGATAAACAATCAATAAGATAAGCAAAGTGTATTACTCTTTGGAGGTGATCCCGTTGTTGTTGTCGTTGATGTCACTCATGGTGGCTGTGGAGCCTTATCAGGTGGAGCACAATGCGGCACAATTCACGCGACGAATGGTTGAATCAAAACTCAGGCGATTTCACACGAAGACGATGCGGAAGGCGCGCGCTTGCAAGAGAGATTGTCTCAAAGATTCGCGAACATCCTCAGTGGAGGTGATAAATTTCTTGTTCAAGATTCGTTTGACAGAAGCTGACCACTCGGCCGCATTCCAGGGCACTGTGAGGATAAGCCAGCGAGTTGAACCGTAACTGCGGAAACTGCGGACGTGTGATACAAATCGCAGACCGTCACTCTACTGTCACTGGTCGAGCTTTGGTCGAGGCGTGAACATTGAAACAGAACACAGTGCCACTCGCTGGGGTCTTGACAGTGTTGCTATATTGCAACTGCGGCAGCGGGCGGTGGCGGGGGGTCGAAGACGATATCAGCGGCGGCGCAAATCTGACTTAACGATGACCGCAGACCGAATTCTCATTGTCGAAGTGCGCTTTGCAAACTTGGTTCAGAGCGAGTTGAGAGAGAGAGAGAGAGAGAGAGAGAGAGAGAGAGCGAGAGCGAAATGAGATGGGATTGAACGGACCCCGTTCAAAGTTAACCCTTGGTGCTCCGATTACTGTAATACGAGTGCGTTTAGCGAATTAGTCTGTGATTAAGCTTTGACGTGACACTCGGCGGCGGCGACGACACAAATGATAAGATGAGACGACGGCAACGATGATTGCAATCATGACGATGATCTTGGTCACACATTCGAGGTGCGGTGTACGGACTTGATTAAGTGATCGACAATTTCTTCAGTCGCACTTTCGATTTCGATCGTCTCATCGGAGTCTATCGGAAGCGTCAACGAAACTGTTTTCAGCAATTAGGCAGGTCTTAATTAACGAAGATGTGTAGGATCAGCACGAGTACTTGTCAATTGAGATTTATTGCTCAAAGCAGACGATACGTGCTCGCGGGCATAATGAGCTTTCGAGGAACTCAATTGGGTAATGGAATCGGAGTCACACGCGGCGGCGACGACGTTGGGAATGGGAATTACCCTTGCCGAAAATTGACACTCACAATGAGAGTTGTCACACTAATGCTTACGCTCTGGTTTCTAAATTGAATTTCCCGCTAATTTCGTCAAATCTTATTCGCAAAGTGAGATCTGTGCATGTCAAGCGAAGATTATTGTCAAGACCATTTATGGGAAGTCTACAAAGGGACGGACATCCAACTGTGGAGAGGACACACTTATGTCAGGCTTGGCAGAAGGCAGAAGGGTACATCGCTACATCAGGTCGGTGCCGTAACCATCATCAGGTTGCCATCTTTGCGTGGTCTTCCTTTATCTTTGAGGTCATTCGTTGCCTTATGATCGGGGTAAACGGCGAAGTCGCCTTGTTGAACCAAGGTCTCTGTAGATTTTTCATAATTCGTGTTTAGATATTCTCCCCCGGTAGGCATCAACACAGGCATCATCGAAGATTGCCCATACAAGGTTTCTGTCGGATTTACTTCATAGGACGTTCCCACCAAAGTTGAAGTAGGTTCGCTCGCAATTTTCAACTCACTCGCTCTCAATATATAAGTACCCGCCAAAACAAATATCACTAGCCTTCGATTTTTAAATGGCCGCCAACAGGCAGCTGTTCGTCAGGATATAATAAAATGAGTACACCAGAAAATAGAGAGAGATTAAATGCGAAAATGAGCAACAAACTTACAGAAACTCAGGTTTTAAGCGTATTCGGTTTGACAACCTCTTCTGAACGAAGGAATTTAAGCAGGCTTGCAACGAGGTTTATCAGAAACCACGAGGTTTACACCCAAAGTCTCCTTTAGTTGCTTTCGATAGCGTCCATGCCTCGGGACTATGAAGCAGGGCTCGGATGATCTGGGTCTAGTATAAACGGTTCAGGTCCTAGATCAAATACACTAGAGTCCTAAGAAACATCACTTTTTCAGTTGTCACCAATGTTTTGCATTCAATCATCGCGGACTAGAAGCCGACAAGGAATGGCAAGTAGACAGGCAATTCCTTCCACCTGTTCTTCACAATTTAGTTCGTGGCCATTACCAAAAACCGACGCAAATTTACCTAATGAGATGTACAGCCTAATTGTGTCGCCCTCCAAGAAGGCGCCAGCGCCAGCGCCAGACCCTTAGAAGGTTTTGGAGCCATCCGTAAATTTTCGACTGCCATTCTTTCCTGGCTCAGATATTGGCCAGAACCTGCTCCTGAGTGGAGGGAAGGCAGGAAACTCTGTATGTGCTTCGCAACTAAGTACTGGATGGCGCTGTTGCTAGAGTGCCTGCCCCTGGTTAGTGGTGTCCCCAGTTGGAATCCCAGTGAAAGGAAAGTTAGTACGCTGTTATCTGGTTTTCAAATCTGGTCCAGTCACTATTTGCCGTTGGGATCTAATTAAAGTCACTATCACTGTAGTAGTCAATCAGTGGTAGTAGTCTGACTATGGGTATCAAAATGTACCAATATGGTCTGAGTGTGCTGGCGAATTCACTAGCGGCGTCACACAGTATGTCCATAAGACTGGAGTCAACTGAAATGTCCCAAAATTTATTGTACCAAGGACCACTCATTCTAAGTCGGAAGATGACCGTGAGAGTACATCCCATGAATATCACGGGGAGGAGATTCAGCAGTGCATCAAGAGCAGAAACAGACGTCACAAGAAAGGCCCCTATGCAGCCGAGACAGACCGTTCCTTGAAGCTTAGTGAAAACAGCAGTTACGCATTTACGTGAAAGCTTATTCCACCAAACGACCGATGCATAGGAGAGAAGGGGTTTTATCCGTCTAGAAAATACAAGTATTTAATGGAGGCACCACAGTCAGAGGTGGACCTGTGCCTAGCTTCTCAGCAACCACCCAACAGTTCTACGCCTACTCCGAACGGCCAAGTTTGAGAAGCTTTTTCTTTTTCTAGACAGTTGTAGACTAATATTTTTGTTTTTTTTTTTCTTTTGTCGCACCGGCCGGGAGTCGAACCCAGGAGGCGAGATTAATTTGTTTTGGATAGACGCACACACACAACGCCACGGCTAGATTCAGACGGATCTTTTTAGTGATAGACTTATCGGAAATTCCCTTACACTGCCAGAAAACTGACACCACCTTGATGATTTTCGACTCGATATGCTTTTTCGAGAGAAATTTTCTATCCAGAGGAATATGTGGCTTCATCGGAGAAAGTGATGGTGACTCCTTTTAGTTTCTGTTAGGTCAAACCAGTCAATTTCAATCTTCCTCGTGAAGAGAACAACTACAGTTTTGAGGGGGTTAACTGAAAGCCCATTCCCGATCGACAATTACTTCTAGAGCTGCATGCCCTTTCAGATAAACATCCGCTAAGAACAATCCCACAGACAGTGCAGCTAGGTCATCCGCATAAGCCTGGGCGTAGCTGTAAGAGCCATTGAGGCTAATCAAGCAGAGTGTCTGTATGGAAGTAAAAATAATTTTCCAAGTGCCATTTCAAGGTCCAGGGTACAACAAACGGACATATACCAAAAAACATATTTTTGTGGCGACACCCGATTTCTTAAAATCATTGTCAAATCATGTCAACACTGTCGGTCGAATCTAAGACCTCACACATTCGCATCATCGGAAGAAGGACAATTGGCTTCAGAAGGAACAAGGTAAGGCTTATATCACAAAATCCAATCACCCTTGAGGATCAGAGACGGCGAACCAACGCCTTGAGCTGTAGTTCAGGTACCAATTAAGTTCATGAATTATTGACAATTCCTCCCATTCGGTATGATGCTAAACGGTAGTCGTCTCAAACTAGATGATGCGTTAGCATTAATCTTAGAGCATCCCCTTGATTTGGGTTTAATGAGCAACCTCCACAACCCACCCACTGTCAGGCTGAAACCGGCTGTTAGTCTCAGGGGTTCTTGACCTACCCAAGTACTAGAATACAGAATATGACGAAGCTACGCCTTTCTTAAGAAAAAAATGCGACTTCCACTCAATGAGCCATAATCAAGAAAGAAACTAGGGACGTATCTTGACCACCAACAGAAGATAATTGCTTGGATTCGATGAAGTTAAGGAAAATAAAGGGAGAACTTAAGTACCTTTACCGAAACTTAACCAGGGTTCAGCTCTTTCGGGGGGTACTTGCCACCGATTGTAGCACATGCTTAATAGACCTGGTTGCAGATGTGTTCATTTTTCAGATTTTGACTGGAGTGCCATATTCAAACTGTGTGCCATTCAAAAACGATCGTGCCACATCGGCAACGTTGGTATGATGGTGCAGCCATAGTCGATGAACAACAGTAATTTTTTGTTTTTCTGCCAAAGTCGAGACGTTTCTTGCTTTTGGTTCTACGTCTCACCTGAGATCTTTGAAACCGATGATCATCGACTTTTAAGCCCTCCCGCCACGAAAAGGCATTCAAGAAGGAAGGGCTGCATTATCTACACCCGATACCCTTATTGACATGTAGACCCTCCACGCCAAACGATGTGACTGATGTGAATAAAAACTAGGCGAACGCTCCTAGTAAACACTTATGAGAGCAGTATTTTCGTTAAGGGGGAAACTAAATGTGGTGTGAATAAACTTTTCCCTCAAAGTAGGTTCTAACTCTCAAGTTGACGTTTGAAAACTGGAGTTTTTGGCATTTAAGGGTGGGTGTGACTCGGGTAAAGGTGGGTGCAAAGTATAAGCAATAATGCTTTTTAACGCGAAAAACTAAGGACTACAATTCACAGCGTTTTGGGGATACAAGGGATAATTTCGAGAACTCGTATGGATTCGAGTTTGATAACATGGAATGCTTAAGTAATCATTTCCTTTCCGAAATTCCTTCGTGGTGGTGCCATACCTAGAGTGAGACGGGATTTCAAGTTGGAATTGGTGAGGACATTGCGATTCATAGATCCACAGTTTGGCAAGTGTTGTGCTATACGTCCAAAGCAAATCTATGGATGCATTTTTTTGTCCACACATTTGAACGCAACACATCTGGAGTTGGGGTTTTTTTTTCCAGCAAACACTGATAAAATTGTACAAATTTTATGAAATTGTCTTCTTCCATTTCAGATTTCTTTGCTTTTTCACTTAATCTGTCGAAGAATTCCTCTTCCGAAACAGAAAGGGACCACCCGCCCTCCGTTTTGCATTCACACCACCCATCTAGATGTCTTAACAGTTGTCCACGGCCTTTCGATTATTATCTGGTCAAAGGCACCAGTTCGAAAGATGGTCACTGGCAAGATCGTCATGTCAACAACCAACATGTCAAAAAACACAAGCCTTACACGATGAATTGAGTACCGAAGAAATTGCGACCGTCCTTCCGCATTCAGAACTCCCCAAGAGAGAGCCAAATGCGGTCAAAAGGCAACTTGTCACTCAACTCTTGAAATGAATTCCGCGTAATAAATTATGCCAAAATCACCAACAGTGCTCTTGTCCACTCGATGACACGCTTCTCTGCCAGCCCTTGTCTTTCACGAATTCCCTCTCATAAACGTGTCACTCATCTCGACGCCGACTTGCAGATATACATGATCGATCAACTGCCACGATTTCTAAGAAATTAGGTCAAAACACCAGGCAAGCACCGAAAAGATCCCCGATCCTAAATTAAAATTCCATTTTACACACAAAATTCGTTCTCTCGCCTGTCTGCCACGGTACCTGAACGGAATACCAGTTTCGGGAGAACCGGCTTTTGTTTGTTTTGCAAAATATTCGAATTTAACTGTCTCCGTCCGAATGCCTGACTTCTAAGTGGCATCACGACGTCATCGAGTGATACTCGTACTCTCGAATAAATTATTCTATTTCTTACAAATCCAATTTGGTAGCACTGAGAGGCGCCGCGACGTGCTAATTTTCAATGACAAGTCCAATTTGTCTTCGGCCAGTGCGAACTGTCATCTGGACGTACGCCCGCCGCTGACTCAAATAAATGCGGTGTGGGGACATATTTCAAAATCGAAGATGACGTCTGTTGTTAATCGAACAAAGACAGCCGTTTGTCGTCTGTCAACGCTTCGCCACTTGTTCCTCGTTTGTCTCAGTGCATGGCTTACGTGGCTGAGTCTTGGAGTTTCTAAGCAATTAACATGCCACTGGCATACTTGTGCAGGGGAACAGTGATGAATAGAAGTACTCAACGATTGAAATGAGAGATAATCCGCGTGCATCGCACTTTCCATTTCCAATTTCACATCTCACGTGAGATGATGGACTGCCCAGATAAGTGGTGGGCCGTGGAAATTCTTTGGAAACTCTTCAGAGACGATGGTCATGGTTATACCATGATCTACATCGATGGTGAAGTGAGTTTAGTCACAATTGGCGTTTACCACGTCATCGAGTGTCTTTACAAGAGAGAACTCGTTGTGGTGGGTAACGCTGAGCGAAGATCAAAATTTCAAAAGCCGAATTTTTGAGAAAAGGAAATATGATGAACCCTAGCCCTGACACAAATCTGTTGTGTGTACTTAACCTCAACAAAAAGCAGCACTCAATGAACTTTCCACGCTTCTCTGATCGTTAGCACTTCAGCCTGAAAGCTACTCGAGTGATCCGGGAGGCGTTAAGAATTAGAGAAGTTGAGAGCCGTCGAGAAGTCCATTGAGTCTACACCGTGGTTTAGCTTAGGACCATCTGTGTATATCAAAAATTGGTATGCCAAGGTAAGAGATTGGTCAAGATTCAGTCCTCTCTGGATGGAAACCGACTTGTCGAAGTCTAAAGTTGGGGTAATGTAGTCCGTGGGAGCTGGGGAGTGCTCAGACAGGAGTTGCAGAGCTATGCTATGGCCGTACAGTCCGTACTGACCAACATCCCGCTTCTCTGAGTCTGATGGCGCTCCACATGACTACATACTTGATGTAAAGGTCCAATGGCAGGGCCTTAGGACCCTAGAAGCACGTTCAGTGATTCGGTGGTGCATGATCCCATCGCCGCGGCAGTTCCGACTCATGCCTCTGGACCTGGTTGAGCTTGTTTAAGTTGTATGCTTTGCTTTGGGAGAGCCACCATACAAGTGAGCCGTACGTGAGAATCGGAAGGACAACGCCTTTGTAATTTTGGGTTCAAGACTACCGAACGTTTTAATGCAGGCATAGAAAGTTGCACTAGCCTTCATCACCCGGTTTTCTATAAGACTTCCAGTTGAGCTTGGGATCTAGAATCACACCTAAGTACCTATCACTGAAGGAAAGGGAGAGAATGATTTTGTTGAGCCGGAGTGGCTTAAGGGTCGGTATCTTGGTCTTCGTGGTAAACAGCATCAATTCTGTTTTTCTAAGATTCACGTTCAGGCCACAGTATGTAGCCCAAGAGTGAATTGTGGATAGGGTCCTCTCTGTGACTGTGACATCCCCGATACTAACTAACTAACCCTTGTCTACATGTCGATGGAGCCAATGCTTATAATAAAATGGTGAAAGCAAAATTAAGCTTTCTTTAAAGTGTGGTGTGAAGCCCTCATAAAGAAGCTTCATGCTTTTGGTGTCAATGCAACTTTTTCTAAGTGCATTGTAAACTTTTCAAGTATTTGATGAATGTAGATTAAATTGGATGGTTGTTCTTCTAAAGCCTTCTCGACAAAGCCTGGTGTACCCCAGGGTTCCGTCCAGTCCCCTACCCTGATTTTAATCTTTAACAACGACTTTCTTTCTCTTACTTGCAATCTTGGAAAGATTACTGATGAGGTCTCGTATTTGTCAAACTAAATGGTATTACCCTCCTACCAATATACAGGGTGGGCCAAATATAAGTTTCTTTTAAAAATGCAATAAAATGACCAAAATTTAAAAAAAAATTAATATTTCAAAATTAAATTTTTCCATTTATTAGGGATTTATTAGTAAGAAAAAACATTCCCGTAGTTTATGAATGGCTGGCTTCGCAGTAGCGCAGTCTGTCACGCCAGTTTGCAAGGACAGACTCACGGATAGCTTAATATTGGTCTTAAGGTCTGGAATCGTTCCCGGATTGGCATAATAAAATCGGTCTATCACTGTGGCCCGGTCTCAGCCCCGAGGCGGCCAATTGACATTATCAAGACAGCTGATTTAAGAATTTGGTGCGCAAAAGATCGATTGTGTCATAGCACCCCATCCTCCATGAATCAGTGGTCGTCCAAATCCATGTGTTCTATTTCAGTAAAAGAAAAACTACCGGTTAACATGACATTGTAACGTCCCACCGTTGACCGAAACGTTGTTCCCAGCCTCACTTTAGAAGAAAAATGGTCCAATGATGGCAGCAGTCACATTCTCATCTGTGAGCACCGTAAGACGACGGAGACCATAAGTGTTGTCCTATACCATAGGACCAGTCTCACGAACTTTTTGCACAAGCCTGCGTACATCAGACGAGGTGGGTCCTTCATTTCGGTTAAAACTTCTCTCAAAAAACGCACTGCTGGGCTACACATAACTCACTTTGGAAATAAGTTCTAAATTTTTTCCCAACATTGTTCAAGCAGAAAACGACCCATTTCGTTCCGCGGAGGTATGGTACTGACTTTCTGTCCAGATTTCGAGCAGGAAACAGCTGTCAGTGTCAAAATACACTGTAATTTGAAAAAGAACCACTAGATGGCTCACTCTGTACGAGACTCACATCCCTCCGAAGCTAGAATATAACGTGTTTGACCGGGCTCCGTCCACCTGTTTGAGTATGCTAAACCGTCTTGGCACTAAAACCATACACTTATTATTGGACGAAAACAAACAGTGGAAGATAAAATAGAAAAGGACGCTATCACAATTAAGGATAAAACAGATTACGAAAACAGTGTTTCCGATGATGACCATTAAAACCATTGAATTTGAGCAATTAAATATCTTTCGAAAAATGGACTGGAAAAATGGATGGACATAAGAGCTTTTAGTTCAAAAGTGTTTGTTTTGACTAAAAATCCTTGAGGAAAGATCGGTGGAAGATGTTTTCGTGGGATACCACCGAAAAAACCACGAAAAAAAGTGATACCGGATATGGTGTCCAAGCAAGCATTAGATCATTCAATTATTCGACGTGAACATTTTCGGGACATTCAACAGGATACAGTTGCTTCGAAAGAGTTGTGAAGGTAGACAGAAAAAGCTGAGATTGCTAAACGTAATCCAATGGTAGTTGAGTTTTGACCACGTCCATAAGGGATCAATGAAGTACCTAAAATTCAATCTGTAGCACTGGATCTGTCGAAGAAATCTGATGTTAAAGGAAAGAGATCAATGGCAGTACAAAAAAATACAGACGGGATTTTAACAAGAACCAACGCCCATCGTCACATCATTCGCTATCCTTTAACCTCTATTCTCCTTTAAGCCCATTCCTTTCTCGCCGTCACTGAGTTTAAAGGACATAATCCTAAGTGATGAAGAACATTTAAACATTCGTTTTTAACACCACACTGGAGAACTCAAACTCCAACAACTGGCCCATTGTGCTGCCAGGCAGCTACCTACATTTGCTGTAATTCTCTTCTCCGTAAACTCAGCATACCCTTTTTCTAATCTAATCGACTCGAGATCGCTCGACAGCACTGTGTTCTACAAATCTCCAGTCGGTGGGCAACGCTCAAACACCCGTCCACAAAAGAAACGACATAAAAAGTGCGTTTAAGAGGCAATTCCCATCACTCCGTGCAATCGCTAACTGAAATTTATTTGCTGTAATGCGTTCAGCTTTTAAAATGTGCTCCTCTCTTGTGTGCCATTAATCAGGGCTCTTGTTGCGCCGGGACATGGTAGATGTCTCCCCATTCATTAGGCGCATTCTTATGCAAGTGCCTCTTCACTTTAGCGCACAAAACCGCGCCAGACCCACTCCAGCGAGACACCACTGAATAGTGAGTGTATTTTTAGATCAAAGCCTCGCGATAACAATACGAATGCCTCTGCAAATAACCGTCAAGTGAAGAATAATCGACCGCTAAGTGATGAATGCGTAGCAAGACGAATAAATTGTGTCCGTGCGTCCAAAAGTCCAACCGACCGACCAACCGTCTACACGGTGAAAAATTCTCTGCTCACACTCGGCGTGTATCCGGGACTCGGGTTCGGCTACCCGCTACGGTCTTCACTTTCGGGAACAACAACATGAGCGTCGTCAGCGCCGACTGCTCGTTGTATCAATTAATCTTCGCGAGGTTTCCTCGAAATTAATTGATGACCGCCTTCGAGCGGTATCTCGTCTTATTATCATCATCAGTGTCATGATCGTCATCGTGCATGTCGCCTGCCCGACAGGGCGGAGTGTCCTCGGGGAGGCTTGATTACGATTCAATGTTGTGCCATGGCATAGTGAATGTGGCCGTGTTCCGTGACATGCATCACATGACATTCGATTGGTCTGCCTAATGGCGGGGCGATGTAGGTGTACCGGTTTTCTAGGTCATTCAGGGATACTCAAGGAAAGCCGTGACGCAGTTGTCCTGTCGAATCATCAATCACTCGATAATCCAAACACATCACGTCGCCGATGGGCGGAGTGGTTCGCTCCACCCCCAGACTGAATCAATGACCGAGACAATGGGCGAGTACATAATGGACACGCGTGTGTGGTGTGGAGGCAACGGAAGCATTAACTTGGGCCGTTTAGCAGATTGTACTGAAGCAAGGGATGAATACATCACTCGGACTTACATAAGTGATGACCATTTCATGGGAATGACAGCGAGGAAGGCTTTCTATCCACGCGCTCTGGTCGATTCGTTGTGGTTCTCAGTCGACTTGACACGTGTGATGCGTGTCAAACATTTCGGAGACCTATAAGTCACATGCTTAAGGACCTGCTCCTTAGGCGTTTCTTCTGTAGATGCCTTGGACAACAGCAAAGCCAGACGTGAATAAACTATGAACAATAACAAATGAGAGAAGTCAGCCGCTGACATGCCATCGATTAGTTCCCACCGAGGTTTCAGGTCAAGGCACTGCAGGAGAACTAGACCCTTACACCCTACTCCGGCGGTGTGGCAACCCTCTGTAAAAACTATAAACGCTTAGCCAAGGGCACATCCTCCAGAGCAGAAGTAAGGTCTGGAATTGTTACAAAATCATACGAAAGCAAGCTAAAAAAGAATAAGGGGGACCCGAAAAGACTCTCTTGTCGAATGATGAAATGAGCTTCAGAAACACCCAGACTGGGCAAAATTCCTACTATCCATCGTCCATCGTGTTGCCCTGCTACAGCTTCTTCCCATGGAGATCTATGAGGAGCAATCAGCTACCACGGCGGAGTTGAGATTGAGGGAATGGAACCTAGGACAAAAATGAGAGGATGCCAATGCATACAGACTATACAGCACCCGCTTTAGACACTTATCCCCAGACAAAAGATAGGGAATCTGACAATCTGCAAATCTGAACAGATGGCTCAAAACGAGAGGATGGCACCGGACAAGGGGTATTCAAGGCATCGTCGGGTATATCCTTCTCCATGTCTCTCCGACTGCCTAACCATTGCAGTGTATTCCAGGCAGAAGCAAAAGCCATACAAGAGGCTTCCCGCTTACCGTCAATGAACCTGATAGACGGGCTTTCAGTCGCCATTTACATAGACAGTCAGGTGGCCATCAAGGCTCTGGAGACACTATCAATTAAATCAAAGATGGTAGAACTTTGCCGTCTGTCTCCGTGGGCGGTTAGATGTTGGGTTCCTGGGAATAGTAGAATTCCAGGCAACGAAAGGGCCGACGAGTTAGCAAGACCAGGGGTAGGTCTGACATTGGCAAATAATCAGGACGTCCCATAAATAAGAAATGTTATCGGCGGTAACCACAGCCTCTCGGCATGCATGCCAGAAAAATGAGAGTCCCACAACAACTTCTGCAGGAACTGCAGAGACGAAGAAGAAGACGAAACTATGCTTCACTTCCTCGGCACTTGTCCAGCCCGTGCAAGACCGAGGAATAAAGTACTAGGCAACAACTCAGCAGCTTAGATGAACTGCCACACACTAAGATTCAAGAAATAGCTAAGTTCGTCGGAACAAATTGGCTATAACCCAGCACAGGAGTAAATTATCGAAGAAAGGCCACTAGGGCTAAAGTTGGTATCTATCAGTTGTTGGCGTAGTCCCTTTGAATAAAAGAGGAACCGGTGCCAATCGCCAGGCCGTGATATCACAATGTATCCAACCTAATGTAATCCCACCTATCGTCCAAGTTCGTTTGTGGACCACTTCCGGTTTGATTCCATTTGAAGTCCTTCTGATCCTTCAGCTTGGAAATCCCGGGCATGAATAGGTTAGGGAAAGGAGCTGCTACTTCCAGTTGGCACTTAGACCATGTTGGTCCATTGTGATACTCACAGTCAGGGTTAAACTCTGCTGGGTCCAGGGTCACCGATCTATATCAGGGAACGAGAGAACGGATTGGAGTTGGCAGGACAAGGGTCTGAAACATCACTAGAACCACTGATCAATAAAAAAAAATAAGCCACCTTGTCTTGGCTCGCAAAAAACGGCTGTCACACGATAAGATCGACGTGGCCAGAACTTAACGGCCACGGCCATAACGGCAAAACAAAGAAGCTTCTGACATTGGTCCATAACCCGATCCGGCTGCTCGTCGGAGTGATCGCAGGACACTTCCCTATCGAAACGATGCTCCAGAAATGGAATGTAGAATCCAGCGATCTCTGCCGGAGCTGCGGTGACGAGAAAGAAATCGAGACTATCCAAAATCTGCTTTGTCACTTCCCAGCTCTCCAGAATCGACACCTTGCTTCTCTGGGCCAAAGATTCTTCACAGAGCCGGCTACAGACAGGAGATGAATACAGACAGGTAGAAATGTCTAAGACGTTTTAATTCGTGTCCACGTAAACCGGAGTTTGGGTATATTGAGCTGTCACTACCATGAGCGAAGAGCATGGCTACGGCCACGTATTGGCCTCTCTGGAGCCATTCCTGCAGCAAAACATGGTCATTAATTAATAGGTCGTTTCAGACAGCTCGTCCCTATAGCTCGTCCCTATACACGCTATCATAAGCGGCCTTGAAATCGTCGAATAATGCGTGGCTTAAAACTTGCTTGATATAGTCGTCGAAATCGTCGAATAATGCGGCCTGAAACCTGACTGATATAGACCGACCAAGTTATTGACGAATGGTTTCAGGTGCTCACACAAGAAACGACAAAGAGACGATCTTATATTCGACGTTTAGGAGACTTGTCCAACGATCGTTAGCGCAGTTGAAGGGGTCTTCTTTTTGGTGGGTCGGCCAAACGATACTGATGTTCCACTTGTCGGGCATGCACTTTTCTCCGGCCTCCGGATGAGTAAGCATGTACCCCACCACCACGTCCCCAGCGGTCTTGAAGAGTTCCGCAGATAGTTCGACTGCACCATCAGCTTTTTTCAACTTTAGTCTCAATATTGCTATCCTGACTTCGTCTAGGGAAGGGGACAGGATTTTCTTCTATCATCGTCTATTGTGTGGAGTGGAAGGTTGATATTAAGCCATGTTTAATCGAGTCATCCAGATGACAGGCACCAAACATCGCAAGAAGATGAAGATGACTGAGAAGACAAAGAAAATGGTTTTCTTTAATTGAATTCCACTTACACATGGGCACTGCTGATGATGACGCCGGTTGTCACTGACAGAGGTATTTCTTCAGTCCAACGAGTGGAATTGGTTCACAATAGGGTTTGCATTAAAGTAGAGTATAATCAACTCGTCTGTGTTTAGCTCAAACCTCGGACTTTGTTCTGTACTATGAATCATAGCATCTAATCAATCAAATCAACATCAACGAACGCGCTTGGCGTGATTCGACCTTTCCTCTCTCCACCCTTCATGCCTCTCACCATCTTCTACAGATACGTACATCCAAAATAACCAATCGAAAGAGAAGGCACCACATGTCCTAAGACAAAGCAAATGTGGCTAACACTGAACCACAACCCTCTCTTCTGTATAAGTACACCACCACTCAGCCCTCACATCGGCATCGTAACAGGGAACTGCACAGGAAGGGTGCCAATCTCCTCTGCCCATGCATTGTTCCTACTAACGGCAGGAACTCCCATCTAGGGGGCTTCAGCTCAATACTTTGAGCGAACCTAACCCAATCAGCAAACCGCTTCATTGTGAACCCCAACTCGTTCCAGGAAACAGACTTAGTCGTGTGATATCAATGACCCAAGTCACAAGTGTGACTTCCATCGGCAGCAAGCCAGTCCTACTCACTGTCCAACGATTAGCTACCCCTCACCAACCACCCAGTCAGACGAAAGGAATTCTTTCGCAAAACAATTTGAATTGCAAATTAATTTTTACACATCGTCAAAAAATATTTCAACAACATGTTCCAGTTACTAATTGAATCGCCCTTGAACTTGATCGAGTATTTCTCGTTAAACTCAATCAGTCACAACTCCTTGCGAAGGCCAACTCTTGCTTTCATGATCATGGGAAAATGTGAGCGAATGTGATTCGCTTGATTGGAGTTCGTAGCATTTAATCATGGAAAGTTACACATTCCTTTGTTGAAATTAATTAGAGGGTTCAGCACTTTGTAGACGGCCGCAGAAAGGCTCTGGTGTTGATTCTCTTGATTGGCATATTTGTAGATTTATTGCGGTTTCCATTGTCTGAGTGAGAATGGATGAGTAATCGATCGGTTTCTGTTCATTTCCAAGATTTAAGCTTTCCTAATTTTTGTAGGGTCATCGGCATCATCAGGGTTGGCTTTTTGTTTACATTGAAAAGGAAACAAAGGGCAAACACAACTCAAATGCAACAAAGGCACATTTAGTTATACAGGCATGCAACTATCACGAGCTTTTTGAAATATCTGCTTTTTTGTATGTCCTCGAAAACTCGCTTCTTTTTGGTCGTCTAAAAGAGCAAAAAACCCAAAATGTGGGTTGATACGTCGACTCCTATGCAATGGGTGCCAGGTTCGATCCCGGAATTTGGCTCTCCTCATTTTTTAATGAATTTCGGTATCCGTTTTACGTAGTGTGAATAAGAACCATTCAAGGGGAGGCGGCAAAAATGGGTTTAACGGTGAAAGTGGGCAAAACGAAGCCATCAAGACAGGACGCACGACATCGACGACTCGGCCAAGACATCACCATAGGCAGCTATAACTTCGAGGCAGTGAAGGACTTCGTCTACCTAGTCTCCGCAGTAAACAGTACAAACAGCACCAGTACCGAGATTAAATGCAGAATTATCATCCCTGTCCTGCTCCATGGTGCGGAGGCAAGGACAATTTCAAAAGCGGATGAAGAAGCACTTGGTCTTTTCGAGAGAAAAGTTCTGAGGTCAATCTTTAGTCCTGTCTGCTTTGACTCTACGGGCTGTACAGCGACATGAGCCTAGCCAGTACACGGATTCAACGTCTAAGATGGCTAGGCCATGTAGAGCGTATGGACAACATGTTCCAGCCTGAAGAGTCTTCGACTCCGAACCAGTGGGACAACGCAATAGAGGACGCCCAAGGAACCGATGGCACACCAGGGTGGAGAAGGAGTTCAATCAACTTTGTGGAGACAACTGGCTAAAGATCGTGCCGACTGGAGAGGCTTGCTGGTTGAGGCCCAGGTCCACTCAGGAGCGCCATCAGAAGAGGAAGCATATTTGCACAGATATCCTACATGCAAATTTTTCTAGATTCTTTTACCGAACAAACTTTGAGAAAAATCAAAAAAAAAAAAATCAAAAAGGCAGAAAAAGGCAATAGCCATGTATAAGACAAAATAAAAAAATATTTGGGATCAGGGGGACATTAAACATATTTGTGTGAGGTCGGTACAGCCTGCTGGTTAACCAAAAAAAGAGGCAAAGTCCCATCCTTGATTATCATGTATCTTCTGACCCCGATGATCCACTAAAGACGTCTCGGGGTTAAGGAAGGATAGGGACGAAAGGATAAGGGATGAAATTCTGTCCGTCTCTGTGGTCTCAAAATAAATCACAAATGTGATCAGATCACAAACTAATTGGGAGTGACGTGTCAAGCATCGGTACCAGTTCCTGGGCTCTAATCGACGATAGTTTCGCTTCATGTAAGCATAAAAAACGATAGCGTCTGAGAGATATCGTTTTGTCTGCTTCACGTAGACTGAAAACTGTCATTAACTATCGTTTGGCAGACTGATTTTTGGCGATACCTATTTCAGTATCGTCTCCTATGAAATGAGAACAAATTGTGGATTTGTTCTCACATTTTTAGAGTGATAGGTCGCATTTCTATTAGTTTTGTTCGCAAACTGAAATGAGAATGTGTTAGTGAAATTTGAGAGGAATGAGAACACAGATGTCATTTTTACGTGAGAGTTAATATTTTCAGAGCACTCAAACTGTAACGATAGGCGAGACGATAGTGAGTGTCTAACGTGAAGCAAATCATCGACGATATCATCGAAGAGAATCGAAAGGACGATAGTCGTATGAAAAGTTACGCGATGAGAGCCCTGATGATCCTTCTGTTTCTGTTTTTTTGTTATAAAGATAAAAAATGCTATAAATAAAAGAAGTGAATCTATTGTATTCTGGTTTACACTACTCACAAAAAAAAATTAAATTGTTCCTTTGATTTTTTTTGTATCTCAAATTGACGCGTATTTTTTAAATATCGCAATAGTTTCTTCCTAACATCTCTTGTTTTTGAGTTAAAGCTAATAATAATAATAACAATACGGGTGGTGCAACAGCCCGTAGTGGGCCAGGGCCTACCTTTTCAGCAACAACTCGTCTTGTGCATGCTATTGTTCTTGACTTTCTTGACAGTTCAGTTTTTGTTTCTTTTTAGGTTTTGTTTTTTTTTTTATTGTTGTTATTATTATGTTATGTGGAGTTTTGTTTATGTCAATTACCTTTTAAATAATGGAGTATTGAAACAAAAAAAATTGATGAAATAAAGTCTCTAGAAGTGTATAATATTGAAGCATAGAAAGTAGAAATCCTTGTTCTCCTGCCTAGTGAAAACACTTTCTTGACAAACTGTACGTGTATGTTGGTTGGTATATATTTCGAGCCGTACAATTTCAAATTTGCGAAAATCGAAACTTTTTTTCGATATGTTGCAAAAATCGAAAATAGGTGATTCCATTGAATTGGTTGCAATAATCCAGGCTGCACAGTTAATTGATTAAAAAAAAAAAGATTATACACAGTCACTAATGTGTAGGAATAATAAATACATTTTATTGGAATCTCAATTTATTATTTTCAGAAAAAAAAAATTTTCTAAAAAGCCTTTTTTTTCTCGGCCTTTAGGTTAGGTTAGGTTAGGTAGGCCAGCACACCTAGACCATAATCAGAGATAACCAATAACAGAGATATCCAACTTCTACCTACCTTGCCTCTTGATTTCATCTGACAGCGTTTTTTATACGCTTTTTGTCCCCTGTCAGTGAATACGTGTGAGCTCTTGGGAACAGCTGTGGAGACAGCTGATACCCTTCCCCACCTTAGTAATGGGGTGAATTACAGTTCTTATTTGAAAATTCGCTCGTTATTTGAACGTTTTTTCAAATTTTGGGGTTCAATTTTCAACACAGTATGGAGGGGTAAACGAACGAACAATGTTTATGTTCATGAAGTCGATTCATTAAAACTTTCAGCAATTTACAATTTGAAATACTTGGACATAATTAATGAATGCACAACATAGTGTGAATTTTTTCATATGAATAAAAATTAATAATACATTCACACGTTCAGTTAACCAATAATAAAAATATTATTGAAGCGTGAATCACAAATAAGATGTTTTAACAACCATTTTCTAGCATTGGTAAAAGTTGCAATATATTGCCATTGTTCTTATCAAATTGTTTAAATTGAATTCATGAGTTTTTCAAAATTCATGATTTAAGCGTATAAAGCGGGCTTCATTTTTTGAGTTAATTTGTCAGGTATGGTTTATGAATAGGCTATATATACGCTTAAGAATTAATTTCAGGTCAAATAGTTCCAGTTAAATGGACATTGCAATACATTGTTATTCACAAAAGTCCATAAAACAATGTAAGAGAATTCCCTTAAAAATACTAGTCAACTTTTGAACACCCTCCGAACAACATACCCATGTGCGTTACATGGAAAGTACATGGATCCCCACTAAATTCATGAATCTGTCGCTTTTTCCCCACAAAATTCACGAATCGGCCGCCATATTGTGTTGAATTGACGAGCGTTGTAAATGTATAAGTGAAATACATGGGATTACTACTACATCTTCGTTGTGGGCTAGGGGTAAAAATGGCCGAAGTTGGATATCTCTATCATCCATTATCTCTGACCATAATGATCCATTGTAATACCCATAGTCAGACTACTATCACTGATTGACCACCACAGTCATAGGGCCGTTGATTTGATCCCAACGGCAAATGGTGACTGGACCAGATTTGAAAGCCAGATAAAAGCGTATTAACTTTGCTTTCACTGGGATTCGAACCGGGGACCCCGCTAACCAGGGGCAGGCACTCTTCCAACTACGCCATCCAGTCGTTCTTCTCGGTTTTTAGGGTGGCCTTAAAGGAATAAAAGAAGCTTTCAAGCACTGTGGCGATTGGCTTATATCAGAATCACGAAAATCGTGGACACATGCTCTTCTAAGACTTCTCCAACTTCTGTGGGTGCGGGGCGTCTTCCAAGGACTGTTCTTCAATTTTGAACACACATCCTGTGGATTTGGAATCGTCTAGAAAGCCATCAATATGGTTTTGACTTTTGTGTGCTGGAGCAGAGTACCATTGGAAGATCTCTTCCAATTATGGGACTTCTACCACTTAAGTGGTATTTCTACCACTTTTTCCAACGTGGAAAAACCAACCAACCTTAATTCTAAATCTTCCACATTTTGCCCACTGCTCATCATATCCCTAGCATTGTTCTGATTATGCTTTAAGATTCGAGAAAAATTTTATCTGTCAGGCGGTAAAATTAAAATTTTGAAATATCGAGATCCAGAGAGGTTGTAGCTTGAACAATGAAACCAGTTATGGGACTGATCAGATTTGTTTCCACAAAATACAGTGAATATTGAAGATCTTAATGTATAGTGGAGGAAATTTATAGGCGAATGAAAAATAGTAGAAACGACTGATGATGACAATGTGCCTTAATGGAATTTATTTCGAATTGTTAAAGATGGTATGGAACGTGCAATTTATTGCATCAAACATATTGCAAATTTTGTTTTTTTAATTGTGCTCTGGAAATTGTGTAACAGCACTTATTGCAAAACTAGCTGCATGGAAATCATCTTCTAGACTTTACAACAGCGCATCCTTGAACTATTCCTTCTAATTGACAAAACCCTTGACCATTGTTCTCATCCAAATGACAATCGATTCGACAGTACTTCTTCTTCTTCCGGGATGGACCTAAGCCTCAACCCACAATCCTCTCCACTTGGCACGATCCGGCAGTACAGCGACAAATCAAAACAAAGCGATTTAAGTCAACCAAATGCATGCCATCCACGCAACTTGCATTCTCTCTGACACAGTTCCTTTCACAAGTATTTCGGCGCCGCGAGGAATTGTATCGGTTGAGTTCGTTTCTTATTTTTGGTTTTTCGTTTTTAATTTCCAATAAAATCCACAATGATGGCCACTAAATGGCAAGTGTTAAGCTTTATTTATCACTTGCCGTCCGATTGTCATAAATTAACATTTTCGTAGTTAAACAATTTATAACACTTAAATGTTCGTCACGCAAGATAAAAAGTGACACGACACGGAAGAGCGACGTCATTCGAAATAGTCGTCGCTTCCCGACGACAATTAAGATACAAGTTTACTTCGGTAGACCATTTAACTTTCAGATGACCACCATCGGCCGTCACGTAAAATGAAGGAATTATTTTCTCACTTATTTTGGGATTTTTTGTTCAGTTTTCTTTGCTTTGACCGCTAAATGTGACGAATCGGTGGTTGTTAGTTGGTGTGGATGTATTTCCTGGCAAAAGGGGTTTTTCTAATTTGAGACATAAGTGTCGACAGTGTTGCGTAAGTTTGGTGAATTAGGACCTGTAATGGTGATTGGGGCGTTTATGTGATCTTCGTGATTGATACTCGAGCAATTGAGGGTCATTTTGAAAACTTCTTCTTAATTGAGGCTCTAATTTGATGACGTGCGTTGCTTGTATGACTTATTTTTATTCGTCACTGTGACCAGTGATAGCTTTGCGCCCGTTGCGAGCTTTAACTTTTGCCCCCAGGTATGTATGCGTGTAACTAAAGACTCTGTAACTCTTGCGCCTTCCTGGACCTACGTCCGGGCGGGGACCTAGGCGTTAAGGGCTTCCTTCTGGGCAACGATAGAGGACTTACCCCCAAAGGGTAGGTTAGTTTGAAAAATCGTGTATATCTCGAAAACGATGCGTATCTCGTTGTACAGAATGCGCTTTTGCTTTGTACAGAATGCAAAGACGGTCCTTTTGAGCCCTAAACCGTGTCGCTGAGCCCAAAAGAGGGTAAGAAATAGTGCCGGCAAGAGAGACCTGTAGGATCTGACCATGAAAAATCGCCCATATATCAAGAGCGGTGCGTCAGCGGTCAGGCCTATCTTCTGGACTTCTGGGCACTTATTGTGCCTGGGAACAGCCCTCGTTATGGCGCTGACCTGGTCTGGTCTCCGCGTGAATTTAGAGATAAATAATATTACTTTTGAAAAAATGTGATTACCATATAAATGGTTATACTAAGCCAATCTTAAGAGATGGACATATGCTGTCAAGAACTTTTTTCTAGAACTTTTAAAGGGAAACAAATCCATCGTACATGATTTTTGCATAACTTGATCCGTTTAGGTAGCGCACGCAACGGAAGCTCTCAAAAAGAAATAATTCTTTCCCGTTCTTACAACATTTTTCATTGATGCTTCGCCCCTGTTGGTCGCAGTGGAATGTTATAAAACCTAAAACTTAAACTTCCTTGATAAATGGACTATCCAACACAAAAAAAATTTTTTAACTCAAGCCATTAGTTCCTAAAATTAGCGCGAGTAAAAAGAATAGCAACCGAAAAAAAAACTCATCAGCTTTATAATACAGTAGACTCTCCCTAAGTTAAATTGTCAAGGGATACCCTATAATTTGTTCGAGTTCGAGAGAGTTTGACTAAGAGAGTGCTTTTTTTTATGGAAAATTGAGGGAAATGAATGTAAAATATGGTGAAAAAGTTCAAGTTAGAGAGTGTTCCGACTTAGAGAGAGTCCACTGCATAGGTTTCGAAATTGGTTCCAATTCGAAGGCAAACACCGAAAGTAAGTAAATTGTGCTTAAAGAATGATTAAACAGTCTTGAAGGTTTGTTTTTCGTTGATCACATCGCAGATCTTAGTTCCACCGCCTGACACTTCACAACTACATGTCTTTGACGAGTACAAACTGTTTCGTGTTTCCAATCAAACATCATGTCCGACAAAATCATGTTTAATCTCACGTCTATTCAAACAGGGATTGAATGAACAAAGGCCAACCCAAGCACCGTTCGTGACATTATCACATCGGATGCCTCAATCTCAACTTCCACTGAGTCATCTGATCTCAGCAGTCTGAAGAGCCGCCTGCCTGCCGACTGAGGCGCATGCACATGCGCCAATGTTGAAAGCCGATCGCATAAGACCCGTCACGCATAATTAATAAGTGAACACAAGTTCACGTACATTAATGTGATACTTGCAATGCAAATGGAAATAAAATAAATTTCTTAGTAACTGTTTCAGTTCACAGAAGTAATTTGCTTGTTTTACGGTGGTTCGCATTTCACGTAATCTTTGAGTTGATTGCAAGTGGTCTCTGTTTTGTTGTCGTTATGAGTCGTTCTTGGAGTTTATTGCATAATTTCCCGAGACGTGGCCTTTGATACACACTTTCATCGTTTACGTCGAGTGAGGATGATTTTGGAGAGCCGCACATTCTGGTCATGCTTTTAATTTTTTGCGAGCTTGAATAATTAATAAGGCGTTCACATGCAATCTCAACTCTGACGATGATGCACTTAAACGTCTAGAGCTATGTTCCCAATGAACGCGAGTTTTGGGTGAACTCTGACTGAACACTCAATAGGCCGTTCGCACCGAGTTTGAAGTGGTTTCAGATGTCATTAGCTCAATTTTGAAGTGACCGGCAAAACAGTCATTTGTTGACAGGAATTAAAAGTGTTGAGAAACCAGAAAAGACGGAGAGAGAGAGAGAAAATGAACAAAGTTCACGCTGTAGGCTCGGTTATCAACCTCTCACGGACAGATGAACTCAAAGGGGTTTCAACTAGATTTCGCTGAAAGCGCGTAGTTTCGAAACCAGAAAATGTATCGCGAAACCAGGGAGATTTTTCTTTATGGTCTTCTGATTACAATTTAATCTTGTTCTGCTCCCTACAAGTGAAAAAAGTAAAACACGCATTGAACTGCAAACAGATGTAAGATGAAATGGTATGTAGCTAGTTGTAGAAAAGTAAGAACAACAAAGCCGTGGGCTCAGATGATTTCCATCAGAGCTCTTGAAAACCTTTGGCGATGTTCTAGTAGAGAGCATGCACAAGATCATATGTAGAATTTGGGAAGATGGAAGGTTGACCGACGACTTGAATATCAGCTCTATATGTTCCATCTACCGGGGTCGCCGTGGCGTAGTGAGTAAGTGCGTCGACTCCTTCCCAGAGGGTGCCAGCTTGGAATACCCAATCTACCAATTTTCATAATTCACGGCATCCACCTCTTTCGAGTCACTGACAATGCTCAAGGAGTATTCCTGTCTAGAAAAACTTCTTAACTTCGCCGTTCGGAGTCGGCATAAAACTGTTGGTCCTCTCCACTCGTGAAAGAACAATAGTACGCACAACACGAGTGGTTGCTGAGAAGTTAGGCCCAGGTCCGCCTCGGACTGTAGAGCCACCCATATTCTAGGCAACGCCGCCTAAAAGACCCGGTTCAGTGTACTGTGTGAACGTCTAAAGCTCCGTACTAATGGGCACGTACCAGTGCGGCTTCCGGCCCGCCAAACTAACTATAGACGAACTAAGGCAGATCCTGCAGAAGACCATCGAGTTTCAAGTTAATAAACTTCATGTTTTTATGAAGCGATGGCTGAATTTTGGATCTCGGGAAGAAATTTATCCGATTGATTGCCGATCGGCTTAAAACCTACACCGGACTTGGGCAAGCAGATACGCTGCCTGGTTAATTCTTCAATTCGGTACTGAAGAAGATAATGCGACGGGCAGCTGTCGCAGCACGTAAGGCACTTTCTTCTACAATTCAGTCCAGCTATTGAGTTATGCATATGGCAGGGACATCGTTGCGCGTTCCCTACGTGCCCTAGTGGTAGCCTATACGGCGATGGAAGATTGAGATTAAAACAAGAACTCTTATGTATTTATTTCTTTATTCGAGCGTTGTGCTCTCGTCGACGAATTGAAACAGAGAGAACGAGTGAACTGCTATGTCAGGCTTAGCAGATCATGTTACAATTATCATGTGACTTAATAGATATACGAATCGTCGTTAATCGTCGTTAAGCGTGACTTAACAGATGTACGAATTTAAAAGCCAATGTTGAAGCACATACAGGGAATATACACTCTTTTGCTTTCTGACTCCTACAGAAGGGAACTTATTTCAAGGTCAATGAGGACAAAACAAAATATATGCTGTCGATCAGGAAACACCCGTCACACACAACCTAGACAAAACATTATGATCCACAGCTACAATTTCGAAGTATTAAAGGCGTTTGTCTATCTCCGGTCAAACGTGAATACCACTAACGACAGCACACCCGTAACAACCGATTCTACATCGGTTTGTCAAAACAACTGGGCTCAAGACTCGAAGGACCAAAATCATCATCTGTACAACACTTTTTTGACACACAATACGAGGTAAGGTCTAATCTGCGAGGATGGTGAGTGAAAGAGAAGAGACTTATAGAGCTGATCTCTCTGTCATCGGTCATCCTTCCGTCTTACCAGAACATCGCTATAGGCCTTGAAGAGCTCTGATGAAAAATCAGCTGAGCCTACGGCTTTGTTGTACCTTCCTACAACAGACACAACCGCGATCTCTGCTAGCTATACCAGGATGTGGACGTAGTCCGGAAGGCAAAAATGCCTCCTTTCTTTATGAGCCTCCTGGTTCGAGAATGAGAGGAAGACCGTATCTCCGGTAGAATGGCCAAGTAATCGAGGATACAAGACTGCTTGGTCTCAACTTCGCCCTCTTCGTAGCAGTCGACGCACTTATCCACTACGACCTGGTCTGGCCCACCAAATGTATTCCTATTATGGCCAGTAGTTGACACCTAATTAAACATGGAACTTAATACGGCTTCGAGACCTATTCGTGTAATGCGGAAAATAGGAAAGCAGCCAAGTAAGTTGCCAATAAAGAAGGCAGTATGGGGATCTTGAAGACATCGAAGCAAGTTATCGTGTCTAAAACGGACACAGAGTCCAGTGGATCCTATGGAGGATATGGTGTGCTCAAAAATGAGTAGAGAACCCATCTCTCCCCTGAACCGTATTTAAAACAGTGTGGTCCAAAATAGCAGCACATTTTTTCCAAAGTGTTAAAATGAGTTTATTGCTTTTTTATGGATTAAAGATTTTTTATGTCTTTGTTTATAAGGACTGTAAATTGTTTTAAACAATAAAAAAAGACAAAGTGAATTGGGGTAACACTGGCAGTTTTATTTACAAACCAAGTTAAGGGTGTGTCGCATTTGGGACACTTACTAAACCTTCGAGCAGGACAACCGACGCGGTGCCACACAAAAAAAAATCACTCGACTGGATGACGGGGATTCAATTTGAAAATTCCTCGATCATCAGCGATCGATGCCTGCCGTCATCCAGCGTAACTCCTCAAGCATCTCAGATGCATTCATTCTGTATTCAATCGTAAAGGCGACTCGTCAGACGGCTTGAAACGCTCGTCAATCAGTGCATGAGGGTGATGTCAGCCGGAAGCTATGTTCATTCTTACATTTACATTAATTGAAATGCACTGCCCGTCCTAGCTTCCCCAAGAAACACTAGCCTTCGCAGTGAACGCTTAAAAATGAACTGACGCTGTAAATACCAGCTGAAAGCATTAAATTGATTTTCCCACGTCGAAAACGGCTGGTCGGCCGCTCAGTGCGGTTCAGTCTGTCAGCACAACGTGCAATTGATTGATTCAATTCAATAAGCCACTTGCCACCCCGACGCGACGCCAGGGAAGCGTCTAAAAATAGACCAAACTCGTCGATATCCAACACGTTGCGTGTCATCGAATGAGTTCAATTTATTTCGAGAACCTGTCGCACGATACGAGTACCTTTCCATTGGGAGCAAATAAGACCTCCTAGGACCTCCACAAATGGTACCCTTGCCAATTATCGCCACGTACGTCAGCGGACCTGACTCACTGCGCCAAGTGTTCAACTCGACGTCTGGACTAAGGCATTCCGCGTTGGAGATTTTTTACGGCTTTTCGCAAGTGCTTGTGCATGAAGCTGTTTTCAATGGCCGTGCACTGATATGCAAGTGATCACAATTGAAATGGAGGCTCGTTTAGATCGAAGAGATAGGTCCCTGCTTCGGTTATGCAACGCGGACTGGACTCAACAGCGCGCTGCGCGTCAGCACTGAGTGCGTTTGGCAGCAAACTGAATTCCTCTCGCAAATTTAATTTCGACGCCGCAGTTGTCGCGAGTTACTTCAACTCGCCTTTATTGCAATTAATGGGCGAAGATACTTTCAGTGTCACGAGCAAATCGTTTGCAGTCGTCTCGCTCAGAGGCTGAGCAATTAAGCGAGCAATTCTATGAAGATGGTGTGGCTTCAATTATGCACGGCGACGTATTGACTTGTTAACTAGCCACTTCTATGAGCTCGACAAAAGGTTAACTGCAATGGTTCACAGCTTCATCGATCGGCTTTCGTTATGTGAAGAGCATTTCAGTTTGGATGTCATCATTCTCTCATGTCCCCTCAGGAGATTAACTCATTTGCAAATCGACATCGCATCAAAGGCAAGCCATGATGTCATGACACACAGACGACGAGTGCCATCAGCAAACAGGTGTTCTTCGAGCTCCGATAGTTTGCCTCCCCATGAAAGCGCTCCCGCGCACGATAAACTCCATACAAACGAGGTAATGGTGTGGAAAATCAAAATATTTAACTGCCTTGCATTCCATTCCTGGGCCTAACGGCCTCCACATCCAAATGCCTGCCCCGTCACGACCAGGAATCACCCACTGTCCATCGACGACATTGACAGTGAATAAATGCTCACACAACTTTGAACGGCTGAACTAACATGGTCAACAGTGACGTTGATTCGGTGAAGCCGGAGCCCACCCCAAACATTCGCCTCACTCGGAAGGGTGATGCGGGGGCGCGACTGGTTGGGGAGCTGTTCTTAATGAAAACCTCATGCATCGACTGTGAGTGCGTGAGTGTCTCAATTGAATTGGCGCCTTTCGCGACGATTTGGCGAACGAATCGACGTTTCATTTGTATTTTAGTCGCACTTTATGCCATGTGACGCACAGTGGGGGCAGTGAATGAATATGAGGAAGCATTTTGAGAAGATGCAAGTGAGATGGTGGCCGATTTCATTGAGATATGGTTGAGGCATTCAGGGGGATGATGGGTTGTCTGGTTACAGGGGCAGTCAGTGACTTTTTAAGATTTTCAGTGTAGCTCCCTTTAACTGTCAAGCCTAAATCAAACTAAGTCCTTTAGTTTGACACACATTGACAAGCAACCTTATGAATTTTGACATTAGTCCATTGGTCCACAGCGATACATGTTCCGAGTAAATCTAGTTCTTGTCATCTGCGCCTTATTACAGCGAGTATTTGTTTCTGGTTGTTGTCCAGTACAGAACTCGCATAGCAGGTGCTCCCGAGTTTCACAAGCCCCTCACTTATTGCAGTTGGCATTGGGTACCAAGCAATGCTTCCCCAAGAGACAGCACCCCGTGGTGATTCCCAGCAACATGCTAAAAATGCACTCTGAGTTAAACGATTATGAGTCTCACCATTTCTAGAAGCTCAACTCATCGCATTGAGTGAAGACCAACTGCATAGGAGCTGTCATGTTTATTGATTCAGAATTGTGACAACCTCTTGCTTAGCAAGGTCAT
Source organism: Eristalis intricaria (assembly GCA_964034865.1). Taxonomy (NCBI): domain Eukaryota; kingdom Metazoa; phylum Arthropoda; class Insecta; order Diptera; family Syrphidae; genus Eristalis; species Eristalis intricaria. The sequence continues at coordinate 51,770,461 of OZ035874.1, forward strand.
CAGCTACGTCGTTTTCAAGGATTCCCACATTCGCGGGTTTGAGAATGCTAAGTACTGCGTGGACTTTATTGTTCAGTTGTTTAAATGGTTTGAGTACTGCCTGACCGGCGACAAATATTTTAATTATAGAACGACCATGCGTGTCCATTATAATGGGTTTTTCAGTGTTCTATTTTTAAGAACTCACGGGTGGTTTCTCACTGTTTTTCAAAGTCAAACACTTGGCCTTACCATCTCATAATGGACTTACACACGTAAGCGTTTGAAAATTATTGAAAATTCGTCGTCAGTGCAGAAGCTCATTTCCGGTTGAACAGGTACGTCAGTAAGCTAAGGAGACTGCAAAATCTTGTGATTTGACGGCTTTATACTGTTTATGATGAGAATACGTCAAATCCCTCGTCCATGTCGAAACACCAGTGTCAATTAGAGCCGTGACATTACACCTGTTATCAGCGAGAAAGTGACTCAAAATTAGGCCCCCCGTTTCGACTGCTTAACACGTAGTCGTGGTCAAAATTTAGATGCAAAAATGTTTGAAAAGTAAATGATAAACATTCGTTTATTCGTAGAAGCTAGGCCCTGGCAATCTAAGGCCTAAAGTGCAACCGTATTTCCATCATTTCATCATCATCTTAGGGTAATTTTGTTCACAATTGCTCAACTTCCCGAAAAACTGTGAGTTGATAAACTTCCAGATTGGTCTCAACTCGTTAAATAACGAGTTCGGCGAGTTTAAAATTGATAAGCTACTATGCACATTTATAATGCTTACACCTATTGAATTGATCAGAGCGAGTCATATTGATGATTGGTCAGTGCAGAATTGTCAGTAATTCACGGGGTCTGTTAAGAATCTATCAAATACTTCATTACTTCACATCAAATCGAAAGGGCCAGTATCTTCTCTCTTGTCACAGGAATGAATAGTTCGAGCGCCATTATTTTTGTCCGCTTTGAGAGATGAAAACAATAAAAGACACACACAATCATCCCATCTTGTGTACGCACGTGAGCAGGCAACTACGCCAATAGAAGAAAAGGTAGAGAGAGAGAGAGAGTAAAATTCCCGATTTCATCCCTTAACTTCTGCTTTTTCCGTATGTTGAGAAAAGCACGAGTTGATAAACTCATGGGTTGTAATTTGAAAGTTTAAACCATAAAATTTGAGTGAATAAAAGCAAATCCAGAAGTTGAAGAGAACAATCCCAAAGTTGTGTTCAACTTTTGATGCACAAAACTACACTAAATGGGTCGTGGGGGTAAGTCTGAGTCTGAGAGATCTCCAGACAATTGCGGCCCTCCGCTATCGGCTCTAACTCATCACGAGTTATGCTCAAGCGTAACCAAGAGAGTTTTTGGGCTCGGTCTGCCAAGCGGTCACCTAACTGATGGAACCGAAAAAAAAGGCTAGCCACTGAAGTCATGATGACATGGACATTCGTGCCATGTGACTAAACGATCAAGCATAGCCCTTCTGTTGGAATAAGCAACGTTGAGGTCCTCAAGCACTGCCATTTTTCTCGCCTATCTCATATCAGCAGCTTGTATTTACGATCTTATTCACAATGGTGCTTTGCCCAACCAACTACTATGGTACAATGGACGCCAACGTCTTAAGACGTCGAAGACGACGGCTCCGCACAGTAAGCTTTGACTGATGCCGACTACGACGCTATTCAATCAACAACTTCCTAAACATTGAACCGGTCCTGGCTTTGAAGAAGCGTTCTGTCTCTCATCGGACGGGTCATTTATGACCATATTATGACATAAGTAAATACATTCCTTGTGTGCTGATATGCACCCGCCTAGGTCTGTATCGAGAGACCACTCTCTCTCTCTCTCCAATTTGATCTTTCTCAGAAGATTGGAGAGAGCCACTCTACTTAAGTATTGGAGAGAGCCACGCTACTTAAGCCTACTAAATTGCTTAAGTAAAGTTAGTCTTGAGTCGTTAGTCTTAAGTCGCCTACAAGTGTTCTAATAAGGATAAATAAAACTTTTCTTACCAGACGAAAGTCTCCTTTTATTATATAACTATATACAAAATGATTAAGGCTAACAAAGAACCCTTGTGGTACCCCAACATTCATGATAAAAGCAAAAACTCGAAAGGAAGTAGTAATGTACTAATTCGTCAAAGATCCATCTAACACGTTCTAGCATACAGTCAATCACAGAAGTAACTACACAAAGTTGTATGTGTTTTAAGCAAAAAATAGTCTCAAACAGGAAAGAGAAAAATGTCTTAAATGCAGTTTTCTGAAGCAATTATTAAAGTATTTAGAACAGAAAAAAATGGTGATGATATCTGTAGAGAGCAATCTAACGAAATTTAGATCACCAATAAATGGCCCTTCTAATTTTTGCTTTCAAAAAAAATTCAAATTCAAATTTCAAAAATTCACTATTCAAAAAAATGTACTCTTTTGACAGTTCAATTAACCAAACATATCCATATTTTTTAACAGTGGACACTAATTTTGAGTCGTCTGGCAGCACTGCCTTTTTCAAGTCATATCAAACAGCATTCATCGCAAGGAACTACTCAATACGATGACGGAATGTCAGATGCCGGGCATATTGACGCGCTTGTGTCGCACAAGTCCGAGTTGTTCTCATCCGCTTTTAGTAAACTCAAAAGCCACTATCAGAAATGAAGTATTACAGAGACGCCTACCTCTCTAGCCCCTTAAAATTGTTGACAACTGCTTTTTAGAACAGGTTCATAAACCAAATTGACCAATCAGAGGACGGCATTTACGTTATTTCGTGAATAAACGTCAAAAATGCATGAATATCTGTCAAAAAGGCACTCAAATTCGTCGATGGACTAGAGGGCAATCAGCTGTGAAGTCGGCTATCTCTGTTATCCTTCATTTCTAGTCATTATCTTCTATAAGTCAGTCCAACTGTTGAGTTACATAGATAACATCGACACAATCACCCATTCCCAACGAGTCGTTGTGGAACCTGTCACGGAGATTGAAAAAGAAGCAAAATTATCTGCTCTCAAGCCTCATGCGGAAGAGACCAAGGGATCCGTAGCCCACCACCGAGGACCAAACAGGATTTTATGAAGTGTTCCACCTCTCGGCACCTCCTGCCTAATTCGTTATTTCGAAACTTGGCAGCACTGCCTCGATCTACGACACAAACGCAAGCTTTTCGATTGTAATTTGATAGTTAAAGCGTTTTTGAGTGTCGCATCAATTATTATTAATTGAGACCTAATTGCTCACACATTACGCAAGTAAACTACCTCGGTTCATCGTCAAGTTCCCACTTCCTCACTCATTCGTTGCCTGTTGCTTTGTGCTCACTTTTCATTGACAAGCTGCCAGACAGCGGAAGAGCATTGAGTTATCATACTTGTCATAAATTCTTTCCTCTGAGATAAACAAGTGCGATTAGATGAAATGTCAAATGTGCATTCTATAAGGTTATCTCCGACTCATCATTCTATTCAACATGTCAAGTGGGCAAGGATATTCGTGCACACACCACCGAGAGGTCTCCAAGCATCTAATGTGAATTAATCATAAATTCACTCGTCTCCCATCAAGTCACACCACGACGAGTTCTCATATCAGACAGAAATGCAAATAATTCAATTATAATTAATTACCGCCATCACGAGATCTAGACTTGCCCGCCTGTCGTGGAGCACCTTCCAGGCATTAGGCAAGATGAATCTTACTTACTGTCAACAACTGCAAGGCCGTCCTCGTCGCGGTGATAGGTTAAATGTCAAAAAGGCAGTAAAATGCCAGGCGTTGCAAATGAGAAACTGGGAACGACTGCATGCAGATGATCCTTGTCTGTCAAAGGTCCCCCAAGCGCACACAGCACCCACGTGTGCCCATATCGATTCCCACTTGCACTGATCCGGCAACAGCACCGGCAGCTGCCTTTATCCGTCGTCGCCTCTGCGGTCGTTCATCACGTTTAGCCATTTAACAAAGAGCTCTTCCGAAAAGGAGTCAGTAAATCGTTCAATCAATTCAATTATTCAATTCCTCGTTGCAATAAAAGGGCATTGAACAATGTGTTCGCACAATAAAAACGCTCGACGCGGGCTGTCCCGCTTAAACTACGTGCCCGGCCTTACAATCAAGACATTTTCGTATTTTGTCTCTTCTTCAAAAATCATCTGAGTAATTTGTATTCGATGGGGCGCACTTTAAAAGAGTTGTACTCACTTACGTTCACTTCGGGGCTCTGCGACTAAAACTTCGACTCTAACCGGCGGCGCGGCGACGACGGTGTGGTGGTGCATAGACGAGCGACATGGAAACTTATATAATCCACCGTGTACACTGGGTATCTGTGCAATTTGAAATTCGCTCAACCGAAGTGAACGAGATACTCGCTACCTGTTGGTGGTATTACAAAGAGCATCCAAATGGGTTTGGTTGAAGTGCGCCGTGTGGTCGCTTGGCAACAGAAGGCGTGGATAAGGGAGATGTACTTTTCTTTTTTTTGCGCAAACTTTTCGAATGCCTGGGCTTAATTTGCACACGCAACTGTAGAATGGACTGCGTGATGGAACTCTAAACTGTTGCCAATTGTTTACTGTGGAAATTTGCTTAAAAATGCCAAAGCCTCTTTTCCTCAATTGTCTTATTTTTGCGCCGTACATACATTCTTTTCGATGCGGTATGCGGATTTGCGCGAAGAAACAAACGAACGAAATTAACAAAATCAAGGTTGTCTCCCGTGAGACATTCCATTTCATAAACTAGGAGGCTTTTAGTTTGATCGTATTCAGATCTGTTCTGAAACTGAAAAGTCTCTACATCAGTGCTGGACAATCTCTGAGGGAACGTTGTGTAGCTTGGAACATGTTATCGGTTGAAGGCATTTATCCAAGAGAACATCAAGTCTTCAGCGTGTTGTAATTAGACTTGAGGAAAAAACGGCTTTAAAATATTGGAAGCACTGCTTTGTGCATTGGCACATTTCATGTATATTTGGTGTCGTAATTGAACACCGTTATGCACACACACCGCTTATTCAGCAGTCATGCTCTCAACACCAAAACTATCATTCTCTAACTGCAGCACACAAATAGGTTAGAACCCGATAGACAAGAGAATTATTACTTGCAGGCTGAACAAAGGCTAGGCACCTATTACTCACCTTCGAGTTTGTGAATTAAATTTGTGGAAAATGTCCTGACATTCTTTCATAAAATGATTGGATGAGCTAATACCTCGAACGGTGGGGTACCACAGGGTTTCATTTTTGGATGTTCATCAATGGCGAAGCCGGTGAAGGCTAGTGTTAATTGCTTCTAATCAATCTTGTGGACTAATCAATCTTACCGATGGCGAGTCGAACGTTAGCCTGCTACCGAACTGTTAGGCGAATGTAGCAAGTCGAGCTATTATGGCGAGTTTCTCCATTCGCCTGGATTTCACTATGGCCACCATGACATTAAAAAATAAAATATGTACAACGTCGAATAAAATTTGTTGATTTATTCTCGTCCGGAATTTGAGCACATAAGATAATTTGTTTTAAAGTAAAATGTTAAATCAACCCGATTTTTTATTTTACAGTATAGAAAGTTGAGGGAAATGTATGTAAAATATGGCGAAAAAGTTCGGTTAAGGGAGAGTTTCGACTGAAGGAGAGTTCGATTTAGGGAGAGTCCACTGTAATTCGTGTTTCCTAGTTAATTTCTACGTATTTGCTTTGCGACTCTAACTGTGTGTTTCAGTTTATTGATGAAAGTTCGCATTGTGGTTATTTCTTTTTGAGTTTATCGACCAGACCTGAAAAAGCACAAAATGGTATAAAACATTGCACATTTTGTTAAAAATCTTACAGAATACATATTCTTTTCCACCACATGCAGGTGGTTCAAGTGCGATCGCAAATGTGTAACGATGTTCTCTTCGACATTAGCGATGTCTGCATTTGCTACCATCAATTGCACCAGTTTCCCAAATTTAAAACGAATCATTAAAATCAATTCATTTCATGTCGTACTTTTTATTCTCTGCCATATCAAAACATTTGTTTACTTATTTTTTGTTTAATTTGTAGTTTTTGTAGACTTCGTCCATCAGTCAACAAATATTTCCATTCGCATGTGTCTGACATAAGAATTACGAATTTTTGCGAACATTCGCCAACCGTAAAATGATGATCTTGCAGTTTGCCTAGTTTCTGACACTTGAGGCGAATGCGATCTGCGCGAATCGCGAATGGTAATACCAAATTTCACCATTTGGCGAATTTTTCGTTCGACTCGCCATCGGTAATGAGGGTAGTAGCCAGGGCTAGGGAACAACTTACAGTCTTTAGTTGGGGTGGTCATTATTGATGCCTTGGCAATGTACATTGATAATTGATTGATCCGACATATCGATTTCGTGTCGCTCCAACTGGGCAAATATACCGACATTAAGCTAGTCGCCTCGAATAGACTGGAACCACAGGCGACCATGCAAGTCATAGTCGCCACCCCACCGGTAGTTAGGCCACCGGTAATCTTGGGAACGTCATGGAAATGGGATAAAACGGGGACAAATGTGTTTCTACGCTTGTGGCAGCCACTTGACAGATATCATCTTTTCCACTCAACAGAAACTCATTGAAGATCTTTTGTTTTTATTTAGTAAGAAACTTGTTCAAAAACAAATTTGGATGATTAATTTCGATAAGCAACCTTATAGCAACGGCCGTAGTAACCAACCTTGAGACACACCATCGCAAATCATTGATTTGAGTTGTAGAACCCTGTGATATGGCTGAAGTCTTAGGAGTCCATAGGGGCTTATTTTAGACATGGCAGTTATGAAGCAGTGAAGATCCTGTATGTCTCTCTGATCCTACATCCACTGTAATGTACATTGTAAATACATTTTTCTTGGACCTGGACCTTACCAACATTGCTCTCCAATTAGCACGATATCTGGCTAGTGTCGCACGCTAAATTGGTCGATGCTGGAGAGCTGGGTGCGCCATCTTAAACGCGGTCGTCCTCTGTAGCGGTGTCCCACGAGTTCGTAGTCGAAGTACAATACCGTGGACTCCCCCTAGGTTAGGTTAGGTTAGGTAGGCGGGGTGCTAGTGCATTCAACGGCACACTAAGACCACATTGGTCCATTGTGATACCCATAGTCAGACTACTGATTGACTACTCCAGCGATAATAATAATAATATAATATGGGTGGCGCTACAGTCCGAGGCGGGCCTGGGCTTAACTAGCACTCGTGTTGTGCGTGCTATTGTTCTTTCACGAGTGGAAGGGACCTACAGTTTTATGCCGACTGCGAACGGCAAAGTTTAGAAGCTTTTTCTAGACAGGAGTACTCTTTGAGCATTGTCCGTGACTCGAAAGAGCTGAAGCCGTGAATTTTCAAAGGTGGTAAGTAAATTCGGGTATCGAGTAGGAGTCGACGCACTTACCCACTACGCCACGGCGACCACCGATAGTGCCGTTAATTTGATCCCAACGTCAAATGGTGACTGGACCAGCTTTGAAAACCAGATAAAAGTGTATTAACTTTGCTTTCAATGAGATTCGAACCGGGGACCCCCCTAACCAGGGCAGGCAGTCTACCACCTGCGCCATCCAGTCGTTCAAACGGAGTCCCCCTCAGTCGAAATGTCATGGGATACCATAATTTGTTCGAGTTAGAGAGATTTTGACTTTGGGACAGTTCGACTGAGGGAGAGTCCACTGAATATTGACACATAGTGTCTTAGTTTCACGGTTCGATTGCAAACAACTTTCACTATGGTCGCAACATGAGTTTAAAGGCAGAAGCACTGAGAGACCATAACTGTTAGAAGGAACTTCTCAAATTCCCGCCTTTATCCAGTGCACATGATGTTAGACACACCATTTTCCAAAGACGTGAAAGGTAGTCGTCAATGTGTTCAAGTTTTCCTTGCCAGGCCTCTGTTCAAAAACTTCCCTCATTAGAAAATTAAAGCACCTCAGCCTTAAGTGCCGAGACTGCAGTGTTTGCAGTAAAGCCTAGGGAATAAAAATAATTATGTTTTCCATTTAACTGATGGCCAATCTTCCTCGAGCCACACTCAATATGCATAGCACGACATAGACAACATTTGAAGCTCACTTTAGAGCCTATCACATGTCGAAAACGACTCTATTTACGAGCACATTTCACGTGAAGAGCCTAACAAGTATCACCACTTATGCCATGGATATCCTCATTTTCCTGCACTTCATTACCCTTCCTGAAGGTCACTCAACTCCTCAGCGATCGCCACAATAATCTCATACTCATTTGAAGTGATTCAGAAGGGCATTCACTTTGACTAGCAGACCAAACTGAAAATATCCCACCAAAGCATCCTGCAAAGCAATTAATTTGCGCCAAGTATCCGTCCCCATCCCGCCTCGTGGGAGCTGGTAGATAATTAAATGTTTTTACTTTCTCTCCCACTTGTCTTTCAATTATTCCCTCTCACAGTTGCCCCGATGGGCTTTGTCGCTGCAAACAACAACATTTCGCAAAAAAGGAAAACGATTACAGGCGACTTTAATGGCTTAAAGGTTCGTTGAGTATGAAAAATGAGGGTGCTTTATGGAAACGGAAAATATTGTAATTTATCTGATTTATGACATTCATGGCATGCGCTAGGCGGCACAAATTCCAAGAAGAGACAGCTTCAAGAGGAATTATAATTATTTTCTTGTGTATTTTTGTTTTGGGGACGACGCGGCGCGGGCGTACATAAATAGAAATGAATGTCGCGAGGGTTAGCTTTCGGTGATCTAAATCGGGATTTCTTGACCTTACAGGTGAATTCGTGTTATTCTACCTGAAGGAGTTCTGGCAGGGGTGGTTATGAGCAATAACGTGGGTTGGATGTTGCTGTCGCAAGCTTGGAAAGGGCTCACTTTCACGTGGCTCGAACGACGGGGATGGTGTCCTTAACTTTATGGCGTTGGCGACCACCTTGGGTGTCTAGTTTCGAGTATGAAAAATAATTTTAATAATTAATGGTCATAAGGGGCTATTACCCTTACTTCAAGCGCTCCTTTTATGACTGCCTTTGTTTTTTGAGATGGCTTCAGCTACTTTTTTTTCGACAGAAGGTGATGTTTGAGGCTATTCTCCTTCGGACAACTGTCAACGACTTGCGACCTTTTGAAAAAAAAACAGCATCTAGGGTGATTCTTTAACTGAACTTAGTTGTACTCCTCGGTGGAATATCAATGTGAGCTTACCGCCACAGCTTGTACTGACACGCAGCCGTGATCATGGTTTCATTCTGGACATGCCAGTTTCATGGCCAAGATAAGCCCTCGCTAGTGTCGATGACAAAGTGCAAACGAATCAAAAGAAACCACTTAACTCAACTAGGTGCTTTTCAGAAAAGTCTGCGGAAGGATGTGACGATAGCCTGGTCACGCCAGCATTAGATGAGCGAAAGTAAAGTGCACTGACAGTGCCAGCCATGATCGTAAGCAAAAGTTAACAAAACTTAACGAAACCCAACGAAGTGGTTATTTTGGCCAAGAACCAACAATAAATGATTGTAAGCAAACGTTAACAAAACCTAACGAAACTTAACGAAACTGAACGATGTTCTTATTATTGCTATGAACCAACAATATATGATTGTAAGCAAAAGTTAACAAAACTTAACGAAACTTAACGAAGTTGTTATTATTGCTATGAACCAACAATAAATGATTGTAAGCAAAAGTTAAAAAAACATAACGAAACTTAACGAAACCTAACGAAAGTTAACAAAATTTAACAAACCTTAACGAAACCTAACGAAAAGGATTATTGTGACCATGGTCCAACCACAAATCATCGTAGGAAAAAGTGAAAAAGACTTAACGAAACTGAACGAAGTGGTCAATGTTTCAATGCAATTCGTACGGTGGCATAAGTTGGCTTTGGTATCATTACTTTCAGAATAGTTGGGCCTTTAGCCTGGTATCAGACGGCCAGAAGGATATTCAATGAATACGCAATAACACAAGAGTTGTTAGGGTGTTGTCGAAGTCAAAGTTGGTTGCCAACTCAAATAACAGACATTTGTAGGACCCTCATTTGTTTTTGGTTTCAGATGCTCACGAAGTCTATTCAGTCCAACACCCAATCAATTACGGTACTCCATTGTGCGTGCTTTCTTGGCTTCAATTCTTGTGTGACCTAGAGCTTATCATCATGTGGGTCAAGATCTGTACACCAAATGCGATCCAGGGTGGGTACGGGTTGTCCCGACTGCTGGCACACAGTTTTCGAACACATTCCCAACTGCAGAGACTTGACACACTTCGGACACATTCCGATATAAAAGAGCGATAAGTAGATTCAGTTGACCTTTCCAGCCCAACTCGAAGTAAACCTGTCCAAGAATTCTAATGTATCCATTAAATTCACTCCACCTGTCTGAGCAACCACTTGATGATGCCAAAAATAACACGAACTTCACACCATTTTAGTCATGAACTTCCACACGCTGTGCCAGTGTCCATCACTTCACACGCACCCAGTTCAGGTCCCCTCCAAGATCAACCCCAACTCACGCTCATGTCCCACTCGATTCAGTCACAGCCATGTAAAACCTTGACGGATATCTGCGACTGTGTCAAATTGACCATCATTTCGGGTACAATTTACTTGCTCGTGGACTTTGACATCCCAGCAGATGCCTCTCGCCCTGAATCCTCACACCTAGGGCCCCCTCCATAAAGCACAATCCAATTCCGTGCACTAAATTAGATGGATTACGTGCTACGAAACGCGCGTACAGAGTGATGTGCTAAAATTCACTTTCACCGAGGGGAATTTCGCCGGATCGAGCGTTTTAATAAAATTGCCTAAATACCAATTTCCCCTCTCAATGAGAGTACGAAGCGCAAGTACCCCAACGCCATACTAATTCACAATTATAGCCGCACAGCACTGCCGTAGTGGCCCCCCTCACTCAATGAAAGACAAAATAGACACGAACAAAAAACAAAAACATGGTATCTCTCGAGTAGTTTATTCACTTAAGACTTAACGAAGGTAATAGCGAAATGTGCTTATGCCTCCTCGAGTGTCTTGGATCCTCCATCCTCCATCTTCCATCTCCAACTGCTTCACCTCATCGACGGCTAAACTTAGAGATTAGCTGGAAAGAAGAAACAATAGCCCGCGGCGAGGAGTGCCAGCGCTTGAAAGTCATCGTGGCAATCTGAAGAAAAATTATGCCTAAAAGTACCCTTGGACCGAGATGAGTTACATAAGATATCGGCGAATGTATCTGCTCGTTTCGCTGGTAGTGGAGGACCGCTCTTCTGCATGATGGGTACTGCGGGCGAGGCGTCAAGAGATTTGTGGGTTCATCGGGGATGGGTTTTAAGCCCCGTGGGGGTTTGTGTCAATTATGTCAGAGGAGGATGTTTCTGAGGAATTCATGGAGGACTTCCAAATGCTTATTTATTGACTCTCAAAGCTGATGCCACTTTCGTAAGATGGCATCCCCCGAACGTGAACTACTCCCACTGAGTGCTCGAAGGAAGCTATAAACCTGGTCGTTGATGAATGTTATCGTTACTCACCAGCACATCTTGCATGTGCTCTCTCTGCGAGGAGAATTCTAAAGGTCAACGCAAGGAAGCAGCGGTTGTTAGTATTCAGAGACAAGACAAGACCAGAAGTGTCGATGGGGGTGGAGGTGGTTTGAAAGAGAGATGATTTTGTGCTTGCTTCTTATTTAATTACTGAGTTTACTAGGTTTTTACTGACCAGGCTTTAGTTAGGCACGCTTGATCAACATCAACATCTAGCGATTGTCGGGTCGTTTGTGAAGTGCGTGCAATTGGTATTATCAAGGGATCCCTCTTTAACCTCCGTGGCTGTAAAGAATTTTTCACACTCTCCTTAATTTTGTGGACAAGGTGGCGCAAAATTTATCATCCTATTGGAAGGTGTTATGATTTTTGCAAATGGCATCGTACGTCAATCATATTTGACACTTGTAAGCTAGGCAGCTGCAGAAGACAAGCTTGCAAGGAATGGAGCGTCCGCAAGAGCGTGGAATAATTGTGTCTATTCTTTTACCAAAAATCGGTGGGTGGTGCTAGCCTGGTGTGAATTTCGACGTCAATTTCCTAATCGTATCGTGCGAAAAGTCATGGAAAATGCGATGAAACGGACACAAATGTGTATCAGCTCAAGACTGGCTGCAGCCGTTTGACGGATATCATCCTTTCTAGTTAACAGAACAAATTGTAAATTCCAAGCAAAGATTCCCCTCACTTTAAAAACGTAACGTTACTTTAGCGCCACCTTTTACATTGTCAGAGCTACATACAACAAACTCGCTTTGTTTTTCAACCAAGACAGGCCAATGGGTCGGTTGGACTTTGGATGATCTGGATTCGGAAGATCCATTTGTACGGAATGTAATAACATACAGGATCTAACTTCATATTCGTACATAAGTAATATCTCTTTTTAGCAGTAATTGTGTCTAAGACCTATCCCAACGCACAGCATCTTAAAGCCGAACCACAAATGATCATAAGCAAAAGTTAACTATACTTAACGAAACTCAAACGAAGTGGTTATGGTTTACTTTCAAAATAGTTTGGCCCTTAGTCACGACGGAGGCTTGTGGGGGTATAAAAGCGGCGGTCCCATGTTCATTGAAGCCATTTCAATGATGGTGCCAATATTGTTCTCGCAGCGATTCAATCAGTCCCATGAAAACAAAAAGAGTTTCAAATATATTCATAAATCGGTCTTCAACTCTGATGCGATGTCAACTTTCGTGAGTTGCCTTGCAGTACAGCAGCTTCTTTGCCTTGGTGGAACTGCTGAGTCTTATATTGGACAGGCAATTAAGGTGGAAGCTCAACATACAGAAACGTGACAAACAGGCATCCAGCAGTATAGATGATGGTAGTTTACTGGACAAAATTCGTTCGTTTAAGTCAGACGCGGGTGTAGACTCCGTAATCCTACCTTCGAACGTGTGTTGTTCAATCAGTAAACCACTCCATTTAGTACGGTATTATGATTAGACCAAGTTGGTCGAGGTTTTTTTTATCGTAAGCGTCTCCTGTATCATATTCCAATGGCTTTGGACTGGAAAATCCTTCCTGAAATGTAGCTTAGTCCCTTGTAGCCATCTTAAACGTTGGAACAGTAGCCAAATTAATGCCTTCATGCCTGTCATCCTGTCAATTTCACGAATTAATTTCTGAGCTGTGCTTTAACAGGGTATAAGCCTGCATATGTAAATCTTTCATCTTATGACTGCTTCTCTTGGGACTTTCCGATAAGGTTAGGTTAAGTTGAAGTGGCTGACTGCTGCAAGGAAAGATAGCAGTCGCACATAGGCCAGCATAGGGTCATTGTTTTAATACGCGGATCTAAAGATACCTATTCTGCACACCTGAAACCAGGTGGCTGACACCTATGCTACTTATTTCAGTTGAAGAAGTAGAAAAATAACAAATCTTTGATGTTCATTCTGGATATCTCGCCAAGAGATTCAAGGCAGGGTTTGCCTGGAGTCCGTTGGCTTGCTCTGGCAAGCGTTAGACAAGTTGAGTCAAGGAATCTTGTTTTTGCTGTCTATTACAATATGATCTCCTATTGGCCACGAACTCGTACTATTTCGTTCTTATACTAGCCTAATAGGACCATAGGACCATCACATAAGATAATCCAGCGGTTGGTGTTCAGTCTCCCAGTTCGATCTGGGGTAGAATTGTGTTCAGAGCTGCGGAGGGGGTTGTCCTTAGTGCTTCGCTGATACATACGCTTGACATCCGCTGTACTCCACCAAATCGCGACACCCTACAACAGTATAAGTCCCTCTACTGATACAAATAGCCAGTGGATCATTCGGGTGGGCCCTTCTTACAGCAGCAGAGAGCCGTGGATGCCTGTTTGGCACGTTTCCGAATGTTGAGCTTCCACCTTAACTGCTTGTTCCGAAAGAAATGAAATCATTTTAGTTAAAAGCTACCACTCTTGGGCATTGCGATGGAAACTCAATTTCCGAAAGAAGATTACCATTAAGCTCAGCACCAAAAGGGGCTGGAGCAAAGAATCCTTAGTTTATAGACTGAGCAGCAATACGGGAAATTGGTATAGAGGTGGATCGACAGCGGATGAACGAACAGGAGCAGGAGTATGCTGACCCCAGACAAAATACCTCGAATTCATTGGCAGACTACGAAAATCTACGCCATGGACAGATGCATAAATCTTCATAGGAACTATACCAACTGCCGCCAGTCGTGCCCCTATCCTGGCTCTAGACTCCCACATCATCAAACCTAAACTTGGGAGGGAATGCCTACAGAAGCTTAACGAGTTGAACGGGAGAAAAAGAGTAAAACTCCGCAGGATACCTGGCCACATAGGCATACAAGGCAATGAAATGGCCGACTTCCTACCTAGGTGCTTAAGAATCTTTGACAGACCCTGAACCATCCTGCGCTCTAGGCGACCATGTCCTCAGAGAAGAATTCCGGGAACTAGACAGAAGGAACCGGACAGAAACATGGATCAACGCTCAGGGCATGAAGGAAACCAGGAAACTCTTGGATACAAATAACCGAAAGGGGTTTGAGACATGTATCAAGATAAAAAAGAACAACTTCTGTATCTTGAAAGACTTCCTAACAGGACACTGCAGACTCGGGGAGCACCTAAGAAACTAGAAAGTTACTGCAGATTCTCTGGATAATCTATTGAAATTCCAGAACATGTCCAATCAAAATACAGAGATATCTGAGCAAGCCCCTAATGTCAGAGGAAGAATTGAAGCCACTAGAACCGTCTCTCATTCCCAGATACCTAAAGGAAACTGGCTTAGACAGAATACTCGAGAATAAATCTCTTCCACATTTGCGCCACAGGAGCCCATAACGCTCAATACAAAAATGGAAAGAACTGCATGAGGTATGGAATAGGAGCATGGCGCTGTGCATTATACCATCAACAACTGAACTCCTCCCCATCATACCTGCACCCATTCAAAAATATTCATAGACTCTTCAAAACCCACCCAAATATATAATAATACTCTCGCCATCACTCGTCATCCACACGCCACAAAACCTATTAAAAAACAATCGACAGCCAAATTCGAAAAAAAAGAAAATATATACTCTTTCATCCACTCTCAGCTCCTTCACCCTCGCATCCAGCGCCAAAACCGTGCCACATCGTTGGCATCCCCTAAATGTACCGTCTAACTCCATTTAGCATCCAATTTTGTGAATCATCCGAACGATTACGATCGACGCTAACCAAAAACGTTCGGTTACCGCCACCTACTGTGGGCACTGTCAATTCCATCCATTTGCACTTCAATCCAATTAATTATCGATATGGCGGCCATAAAAACAATCAAACTCGGCGCTAAATAGGCAAAAGGTAAACATTACCGACATCCACATGGATGCACTTAACCTCTAATTGAATTCGCCTCACACAGCCCGACACACACACACACACGCACCAGCACGGAGTCGTCTTCGAAAATGAAAAAAAAAAAATAAAAACGTTCTCTCAAATGAATTATTCAGAAAACCTCGACAGGAGCCATCCGCCTCTGGACACGAGCGCACCGATTGCGGGGGCTAGTTCTGTTTTAAAGTAACTTTTTTCCCATTTGTTGCTGCTTTTTTGTTGTTTTGTTCTGTTATTGTTACGAGGGAATTTACATAATTGTGGAAACAGACCTCGAGCGGAAGCACTTTTCCGGTATTGTTTATGTTTTGCTTGCCGTTGGGTATGCGAATTTCCCAACTCACGACAGCATCCATCAGATTGTTTAGGCGATTAATTCGAGGTCCGAACTGCAGGTGATTTTCGGTCTGTCCACACATCCGACGTCAGTGTGCTCGTTCGAGTGGATCTACGAGACGTCATGCGATCTAAGATTAGGCCAATGGGTGGTCGGGCGGTGGGGGCGAGGGAGTCGTCTGGCTTGTGTGCCTTCGAATTTATTGCCGTTCGGTTATAATTGACGAGTGCTGTGCTGGAATTCCTCCTCACTCTAATTGGTTTCTAATTGAGAGCGCGCCAAGGATGGGCTGTAATGGCTCATTGCAAGTGCAACCGGGAACGTTCGACGGTGAGTGCGATGCGGGTGGGGTGTTCGGCGCTCTGCCTTTGTGCGTGCGAATCGATGGGTTTTTCCTTTTTTTGGTTTGTTCAATTTCGAAGCTATTTTTGGGCAGCCCCTTGTGGTGGCAGATTGTTTGTTGGCGTTCTGGTTGCTAGGCATTCCCCATGGGGTCGGTGTCGGTGGGCAGGAAAAAGGGGAGGCGAAAGAAAAAACTGATAGAACGTCCTTGAATACATGCGACATCAGATTGTGGTTTGCGTGGGGGCAATAAAGGATACAGATGGCATTCCCTAAGCATGTTCGTGGCGCTTTCCCGCTTCTCGTATTTTCCGGTTTTTCTTTTTGCTTTTCCTCTCAGTTTTTTTTTCTTTTTGGCGCATAATTCACAAGGGGTAATCGGCAAGTCATAAATTGTTGCCAAAGTACGCTCGAGCGTCCTTTTCTGCTGCGTCTTCTCTCTGGTCTTGGCAACTTGAACATTTTTCGACGGCTAATGATGTAATGGGATGACTCTTTGAGTTTGTACACAAGTTGTCATGTTATGACATTGACGCTAGTGAAGGGGGGACGCATGAGGCCATGAAATTTGTTTTGTGCACGATGTTATCCCCAGGGACTGGTGAAAGGCACACACACACACACTTCGTGTTTGATTTGCCCTGAAGAATGGAAAAAGGCATTAAATGATAAGGATACGAGGATAATTTAAGACCCAACGAGTGTGGAACTTTAGTAACGAGCGTGAATGAAAAGAGGCGCTGCCATGGATTTGATCCTTGAGGCGGGACTAAGTGCGAATTTATGATGTGCACGGGACTTGAGAAGGAATGAATTTGGTTTGCGAATGGTAACTAAACCCAAAACAACGATGCCGATTTCGTGAGAAAGGTAGAAAAAATGACAGATGCTTCCATTCACAAAATCACTCACCGTTCAACGCTGTCAATGCGTGGGATTCTCCGACGAAGTACTTCACTTTCTGAACGTGAATTCTGATTCATGGGAAAGCTGACAGATGCAGGAACTGTGAAATTTGAAAATCCCGTGTCAGAATGTATTTGAATCAAATTCAGACGAATTCCGCGAAATGGAATGCCACCACGGAGCGTCAGTCAAGAAGAATCAGATTCCACACCAGTTGCCCACATGCTCAGGTTGATCACTCCAACGGCAGAGCACAATGCGCCCTAGACACCCAGTTTCATGCGAAAATCTAGGTCTAATCCATTGACGGCTAAACGGCATTTCCATTCTTCGCTCACCGAACACATCCTTTCGAAAAGTTCAAACTCATTAGCCCGCTGGATGTCATTACACTCGACATGACGTGCCGCCATTTCCAGTGCGCACATACGACAAGCGATACGATACGCAATGACAGTGGCTGCCGTACGCACTCCCCTTTGTGATCCATCACGTCACTCTTCTTGTGCGTTGCCCAGCTCGGCGCATTTCGCTGCTTAATTCGATAATCTGCGTCCGAAAATAGTGTACACCAGCGCAAGCAATGGGCCCACGCTGTATATTATTCAATTAAATTATTGACAAAAAAACACAGCAGCAGAACACAACCGTTTCATGATCCGTCCAAATGCGAGGGAAAAGATCTTGTGCGCTGCTGGCCATCGTCTAACGTGTGTACACAACTCCAGCTCTTATCCGAGCCCGCTTCATCCCCTTCAAAGCCCTGTTGTTCGCCGTCGCTTCTAGTCGCATTGGCAGTCGTAACGTGTACTTTCAATAAAAAGAAAACGAAAACCGAAGGAGAGAGAGAATAACGAATCTGTCAAGACGGATTGCATGGAGTGTGTCACGCTTCTCGAGAGTGCTGAGTGTGTTTACAAAACAATCGAGAAAACTTTGAAATTGCGGTAGAGTTCGTTTCTCGTCTCGTTAACGGATACGAGTTTTTCTGCGGAAATTTGCATCTGAGTTGATCTAGAATGCAACTCGGCTCAGCCGCCCGGGTGACATGGAAATGGTATCGATTAGTGTGGAATTTATGTTCTGTCGCTGAGGCTGTGGGCGATTGATTGGGGTGCCAGCCGGCAGCCGGAGGGATCTGGAAGTAGACTGGTGAAAGTCTGTGTTGGCAGAGATTAGTTTTACATGTCGTCTTCTTGTCATATTTGTCGTGGCAGCTAGGTCATGCTATAAATGCTTGGGCGTTGATTCTCTTCGGAAGACCACATGCTGTGATTTAGTCTGGTATCAATTTCAAGCACTTTCTCAACGCAGAGGGTCGCTTATTGTACAGAAGCAATTGGCTGTGAATATCTTGACCGATTCCCCTCGTTTTGAAGCTGCGAGGAGACCACGTTGGAGGCTCGTACTCGTAAACGAGCCGCCTTTGAAGTCGGTCTTCAATTCGTCCTGAGCTCGAAGTTTGAAAGGACCTACTGCCCAGTCTGGCCGTTAGCATTTCCAAATACCTCCTTCAACTCCATTTTAATTTATGATCTAAACTGCTTCCAGACACAGCTGGCTTGTTATGCTCCTTTATTTGCCTAAGCTCTTCTAGTGACATCCCAAGTCTCTCGGATGCATTTGATAGACGTTTTGTTGCATGAACTTCAGATTCCCTTCGGCGTCCAAGATCGTCGTAAACGTGTCATCGACTTGAGAACACACTTGAGTTCAGCGACTCGATGTACGCCTTTTTTCCTGCCGCCCTCGCTTTCGAAGACCCAATCTGGGAATCACCATCTGACGCTTGATCACAGATTTGATGAAAAGACTGGTGGCACAGTTTAATTTTGGAATTTTGTGTCTGTTGATTGAGAAAAATCCTCGGTGAGTATAAGTTCCGTGTAAAGCTTATAAAATCAAGCCGCTGAGTGTCGATATAGTCAGTATAAAATTGTAGGTCTCATCCAAATCGGAAGTACGGTCTTCCTTCCTACGACACACATGAGTGGTTGTTGAAGTCTCAAGTCCACACCAGACCTTAGCGTCAAACGAAATTGGCTGTAAATCATCACAGGAGTGAATTCGTCAAAATAGGCCACTAGACTACCATTTGGCAGTCTCCAGGTTTATTTTCTTTTCTTTAGTGTAGACCCATTGAATTAAAGAGGAGCCGGAAGTGATAGGACAAACGATCCAACCAGGATCTAAGTGAACCACAACTACTACAGTGGTGGCAATCACACCAACCTAACCTAACCAAGCGTCAAACGAAGACGCAGACCCAAAAATATGGCCGTATAAAGATATATTGAACGACTGGATGGCGCAGTTGGTAGAGTGCCGGCCCCTGGTTAGCGGGTTCCCCGGTTCGAATCCCAGTGAAAGCGAAGTTAATACGCTTTTATCTGGTTTGAAAATCTGGTTCAGTCACCATTTGCCGTGGGGATCAAATTAACGGCACTACCACTGGAGTACACTGACTAGGGGTGTCACAATGGACCAATATTTGTCTAAGTACCTAACCTAACCTAACCTAAGATATATAGCGCTGTTAAACAATGGTTTCGTTGCATAAAATTCTAAATGCTTTCAAAGTTGAAGTCCACTTTTCAATAGCAGATCTAATCATTGAGACATGAATAACGTACATTTTTACAGAAAAATATACCACTTTTGCAGCTAGAATCTTTGTTTTACAAGAGAACTAATACTACTACGTTGATCTAAAGGACATCCCACTGTTTATCAAAGCCACCAAATCGCTAAAGAAGAAATAAAATATGATCAAGCAATCCGAAGAGGGAATCACAACACAGTCAATAGGGTAAAATAGATTAAATTATACATAGAGTGGGTTTCTTCGGCTGGCCACATGTGTCTAAGGTTGGTTTGTCGGCCAACATCTCCATGGCTGCAGATTTTATGAGTTGCTCACGATGTCACTCGTATCGATTATGACGGGCGAATATTAGTAACAGCTTTTTAACAGATTCGATATGGATTTTAAGCAAAAACAGCATTTGTCAAAGAAAAAGTAGGGTCTCATCAAGAAAGTGAACTGCTGCACACAAAGCTTACTATTCCAGTCTGTATACTCTCCAGATTTTTTCCTGTTCCCAATCCTGAAGAGATGAGTGTATCCAATGAAAAGATATTCACATCTATTTGTACTAAATGTACTAAAGAAGTACTAAAGTAAACGAATGAATAGGCATCACTGAAACGCTACTTTGCTTTACTTAATGTACTTAAAAGTACTTTCATCGCCATCATACTCATCATCGATGAACTAGAGGGTTCGCGGTGGTAACGAATGCACGAGAGATCTCCACGGAACTCGATCATCCGCCATCGACTCTTAACTCATCAGGAGTTATGCCTGAGCGTAACAATGCCCAACGCCCGACAACCTCGTCCTGGGTTTTCCAAGCGATCGCTTACCTGATGGAATTGCATTCAAGGCTAGCCTCGGAAGTCGTGATGATGGGGAAATATGTGAAATCCGTGAAAAAAAAACATCAAAGCATAGCACAACATTGAGTTCCTCGTGTACTGCTGTGTTTCTCCCCCTATTCCCAAAACAGCACGCAGAAATCTCAGTACTAAATATAAATAAGATAAATGTACTAAAAAATTGACAGCCCAATGGACCAGTAAGCATGATTCCATATATAATCATGCAATCACCCTACCTATCTACCTCCCTACCTAGTACTACTACTTCCGTTTTTGTGGTATAATGAGAATTTGATTTTCGGTTGAAATGGTATTTTATAAGATTTTCTTTCTTGACATGGTTCACAGGGGCTGTTTTAAGTGGTCCGACATTCCTCCCTATTCTGTTTGTCGTGTCACCCAAATACATGTGTCATTTCGACGATCACCTCAAATGAAATGTCATTATGGGTATACACAGGTATATATCATGAGGGTGACAAAAGCCACATAAGAAGTGAATAAGAGAATACAAGTGACACACATTTTCGGGTGACACGACTAAGAAAATAAGTGGGTTTATGTGGACATTTCCGTGATCCTAATACTGCACCTCCATGGCCCGAATATCTTGATGGAACCATTCCCCTTGTTCTTCATTCAGATCAGCATGATTTTGAGGGATACCCTGTAAGTGGCCTTGATGATCACATCACAAAATGCTGGAACCGTGACAACATCTTTTCAATTTGCTGCACGTAGCTTTCATCATTCTTGTTTCGCAATCGAAACGAGTCCATTCCAGTCTAATTTTCATTATCAGTTCCTTTACAAACCTTTTTATTTGTGGATCATCAAAAATTTTTATACTTCAGGTTCTCTGTACATTCTAGAGATGTATTCAAAACAATCACCATTCTTGTTCGCGTCTTTAACAAATTGTTTCATTAGCCCTAGTTTGATATGCAAAGGCAGTACTATGCGAACGCTAGGCACTAGTTGTTCATTTAATTTTCACGGAACATAGGCTTTCTTGGAAGCCCAGTCTTTTCCATCCCAGTGCACTGTTTGTACTGAGCACGTACAAATAAGAATCATCCTGATGATTTGAAGGATGGAATGGGGTATTTTCTTATTCGCGCATTATCTCAAGGACTGCACGCTTGTTCTCGGCCTATTGGCCGCGGCTTCATAGAGTCCAATTTCGGAGTAATAAACTACCGTGGGTCGCCGTGCCGAAGTGGGTTAGTGCTTCGACTCCTACGCAAAGGGTACCAGGTTCGATACCCGAATTTACCACATTTCATACTTCACGGCTCCACCTCTTTCGAGTCACTCACAATGCTCAAGGATTATTCCTGTCTAGAAAAAGCTTCTCAACTTCGCCGTTCGGAGTCGGCATTAGGCTGTAGGTCCCTTCCACTCGTGAAAGAACAATAGCACGCATAACATGAGTGGTTGCTAGGCCCAGGTCCGGACTGTAGCGCCACCCATATTATATAAACTACCGTGAAACCTACTGCAATTCTAGAACTAGGCAGATTCGTGTGCCCATCCTAAGAGGTTTTCCTATTCAACATCTAGCTCTGAGAAAAAGTGTTTTTCAAGAAAATGCCTTCTTTCCATTGCTAGGCCTGGGAATTCGCAGAGCAGATGTTATAGACTCTATTTCTTCCTCGTCTCTGCAACTTCTTCTAAAGTCGTCATGAGGTATGTTCAGTCGCATTGCATGTGTACCTACGGTAAGGACTCCTATTACCGCACCTACGTCCCTGCGACTAAGCCGATTAATGATGTTGATCTCTTCTTGTTCAGCTTAGGTCATAGGGCCCTTTCAAGCTGAGCCAGTGCGTATTGGCTCTATCCATGGCCTCGTCTACTAGCATTTTCTGTACGGAGCTGAGTGGCGTATGCGCGGGATTGCTAGAGTTTCCCCCCGCTGCGAGCCCTTCTTCGTGAGACTGTTCGCCCTTTCGTTACCTTGGATTCCAGCATGTCCCGGTACCCAACCGGAGGATCACCGAGTTCTCCAAGGATATCTCGTTGACTCTTTGTTTGCAAAGTCTAACCAAAGTCTAACCAAAGTCCAACCAAAGTCTAACAAAAAGATGTCAGAATATCTGAGTCTATAGCTTTTATTGTCGCTTCAGAAAAGATGGTTATCGACTCAGCAGTAACGCCTGGGTCTATCAGCGACCTCTAATTAGGCAGAAACAGTTGAACAACCCCTTACAGCAGAAAAAAGAGTGATTTTCCTATCCAGAGTAATTATTTCTCAGAAACTTTTCGAAACAAGGCGCTTCTTGTCCCATAAAAGGACAGCCAGTCCCACTTTGTCTTGCAACAGGCAAAAGAATACAAATCCTTAAGACAAAAAATGTCTTCACTTTTGTCTTCAAACTTTGAACAAGAACAACGCAAAATGGAATCTGAGATCGAGAACAATCACTCGTACAAAGATTCACTGGAAACAAAAGCGTCAATTGTTTGCCGAACACATGATTTCGCCTTGACCATGAAGTAATTTTTATTATTTTGCACAACTCCGCTTTCGAATTCTTGTGAAAAATTTAAGCATTTTTGAAGAGAGCCACGCGACTTTTGCTTTCTGATTTAGGAGGCGTTGGTTTTTAGAGGTGGAAGCAGGGGAGTGACAAATTTTATGAAGATGAATCGATTCCATTCGAAAAAGGATGCGAGTTAATGTAATCCTTCCAGAGCAAAGAACATATGAGTCCTACACCCCCCTTCCCCTCTCATCATTTCGCATCCGTCGAATAATTTCTTGCATTTCATTCAAAACCAACCAAGCCACCACTTGAAGCCGCATGGGAATAGAACTCGCAACACCGAAGCGTTCACATCAGGTGTCTCAATCAAGAGAGAACAGGAAAAGGGACTCTGCTTTTCAGAGTGAATAAGTCAGTCGACAGGAATTCTATTTATTTAACAAGATTTCGAAAAGGACTTCCTACGCACATTTCTCGACTGGAATTAGGCCTACAATTGAGAGGGGAACAGAGAAGGTAAACAGACACACAAGGACACATGATGAATAGTGCCATTGACTGGTGGTGCTGTGTGTGTGAGTGTGTGACTAGACCTGGCTATATATTCCACAGGTAATCTAGTTGTAATCGCGTTGGCGTATGTGGGGCGGTTGGGAACGAGCTGAACACATTAAGGGTTATTTTGGGACACTGTGGATTTTTTTCCGAGTTGATTGTCATGCTAATTACAAGTGTTTTCACTTCTCCTTTGTATGTGTCCTGTGGGGAATGGATGTAGGGCACATGACGAGGGGGCTCGAAGACGGGCTCGAAGCGACTTCAATCGAATTATGTGATTGCTTGGCAGTAGAATGCTTAGAAAGCTTAGAAAGAATTTATGAAAACATCGTGACCCTAGATAATGTGGCCTTTACCAAACTAACCAATTGGGACATAATTCAATTATTTAAAAGGCGTAACACGTTCTTCAGCGCATTGAACAAAATACAGTCATTGTGTGGATGTCGACTGGTCATCGTATTCCCGAACACTCGCAAGAAGAACCTCGATGAATAAAATGACTCGCAAGAGTTTTACGATTGTTATCTCGAAATCTGAGTCAATCGCGTGAATTTTGATGAGCTACTCTAAAAAGCGCTTTTAAGACAGTTTCTGAAATTTTATTTTCTTCTTCATTTTTTTTACAGTAGTTTATCTCCTGCTATTGAATTAGGGGCTCTCTGACCACAAGTAATTTTATCACCCAACTTAGAAGCTGACGTTGGGGAGATTTGCTGAATTTAAGTTAAATGTGTGCACCTGGCGGTTATGGCCAGGCGGGACTAGACTAGGTCTCTTCATTGGAAATACATAGCTCTTCAGAAAGAGAAGCATAGATGGTGCAGGAGACCCGCTTATGTATTTACTTTACTTACTTACCAACTCGGCGACACATGGAGGATAAGAGCCTGAGAAATAGCTGACGAGCCTAGGCACGCTGCTTCAAGTCGTCAAGACTCAGCAGTTTTCCATTCGCGATTACTTGGTCTTTATACCGGAGATTCGCTCTTCCCCCTCTTTTCGAACCAGAAGTCTCGGATTCGAGGACCCTCGTAGCTGTAGGGTTGGTGTCCATTTTTTCATTTCATTTTATTGTTTAAGAACCTTAAGAATTAATATTCTTGTTTAAGTACAGGGCTTAAAATATTCCATTAATTGCATACATAAAGTAATTAATTTCAGAAATTTTAAATGTGAGAGAATGGTTCTACCATAGTAGAATTTATTTTACATGCTCCCAAATTGAAAAAGTGTAATTATAGGGAATTGTTAACGAATGGATGGCGCAGTTGGTAGAGTGCCTGCCCCTGGTTAGCGGGGTCCCCGGTTCGAATCCCAATAAAAGCAAAGTTATCTGGTTTTCAAATCTGGCCCAGTCACCATTTGCCGTTGGGATCAAATTAACGTCGCTATCACTGGAGTAGTCAATCAGTGATAGTAGTCTGACTAGGGGTATCACACACCCAACATGGTCTAAGTGTGCTGGTGAATGCACTAGCAGCCCGCCTACCTAAGCTAACCTAACCCAGGGGATTGTTTCAGTTCATATTGGAGAGGTGAGAGAAACAAGCTAAACAAAATTGTCTGTACTCTGCCTTGGACAGTATCTGTGATGGTAGATGATTCCATAGGTGTATAGCATGAATGAAGACATGCCTGCGCGACGTTAGACATGTGTGAACAGAAGCTTTCAACGTGATCTTACGACTCGATCGACAAAAAGTAAGTTTTTCATAAAGATAGTTAGGCTCTTTATTGTGAATTATTTTGAGAAATAGGATGCATGTTCAATAGTTTGAAAATGCCTCCACTTCACATCCAAGGAGAGTGCGAGGTTGTTCTGAGACATGATCAAATATTCGGCGGTTATCGACATAACGTGCAGTCGCGTTGGTTGCTCTTATCAATTTTTCCAGAGAAGAATGATCGCAGTCAGAAAATAGTTCACAGCCGTATGTTAAGATAGGTGCTATGAGTGCTTTGGCTAGTTTTAATTTTACATTGATACTCCCAGTATATCCACTAGGTCTCTAACGCGATCCTAAGAAACCGGGACAAGATCCCTTTACACACCGTCTCCACTAGACATGCAGACGTCCAATATCACAACCACAATCTGAACAGCCATCCGTACACTTTCTTTTTTCGTAGACAATATATGTCATGACGTTTCACTTCAACTTTGGCTGCCAGAGAGTTGTTGAGCGATACTGCACGAATAAAAATTATCGACTGAACCAGCACCATAAACTACCCTCTTGAGTGAAAGAGAGAGTGGCCAACGATCGGGCGAATCAGCGAGGATATGCATTGGCAATCATCTTTGGATCGCGAAAGGGTGTTGGTTTTAAATTAAGTCAAAATCAAGAAGCGACAAAAAGATCACTCTGAAAATATGGTCTCAAAAATGGCATTCACTAACACTTCTACTTTTACTCTCACCAAATACCACTCCATTCAAGTAAGATCTTGCAGAACTCATAACACAATGGGCCTATGTTTGCCCTAAGTGCGCCTGCTGCTTGTATGTATGTATGCAGACCTCATGCCTTGTAGTGAAGTCGAGACAGGATCCTTGTGTGGACATGGATTTTTGTGTCTCCACTAAATGTTCTCATATCATGTTCATTAACCAGGCATGTGTCCGGCGAGTGATAACGAAACTAAACCATAAAATTTAACCAAACGATACCTCACCGGAAACATTGTAAAATTGCAATGTGACCATAATTGCTTCTGGGAACTTAATCAAAATTTCAGTACAATTTACATAAGAAGGGAGTGATTTTATATTACTTTACTAGTTGTACTCGCGTTGGCGTTTGAGGAAAATAGTGGTTACTGTCACAGTGCATCAATTGTGTGGGTTACCTCGCTTGCTTCAGTTGACTTCTGTCAGACTTCAGACTTTTAGAATGAATTAATCGAAATTGTACATTGATTGTGCCGGCTGGAGAGGCTTACTGGTTGAGGCCTAGGTCCACCCCAGACTGTAGGGCCACCAGAAGAAGAAGAATCAAAATAGTATTCCTCAATGCTTAAGGAGACAGTCCCGAGGTGAATGCAACAACACTTATGTTGACCTTCCCGAGATGGATGCAAATCAGCAGCCAACTGTCGGAGCATAAAGATAGTACTCCTTAAAAGTACTGAGATAACACCCAAATGGTCAAGTAACTTGGCATTAACTTTACGGAAAGTTTGAAGTTTAACAGCCATTCGTAACTGATCCTTAAGAAGGCCAACCTAGAGTTCCATCGCATCTATCTCTCGTTGCACAAGCAGAATGGATTAAGCTAGAGGATTCTCCACGGCTTCCCAATATGGCGCACCATCTCTAAGCCAGAGGACTAAGCTGCTGCTCTACAGCTTCCCAATATGGCGCACCATCTCTAAGCCAGAGGACTAAGCTGCTACTCTACGGCCTCCCAAAATGGTGCACCATCTCTAAGCCAGAGGACTAAGCTGCTGCTCTACAGCTTCCCAATATGGCGCACCATCTCTAAGCCAGAGGACTAAGCTGCTACTCTACGGCCTCCCAAAATGGTGCACCATCTCTAAGCCAGAGGACTTAGCTGCTGCTCTACGGCTTCCCAATATGGCGCACCATCTCTAAGCCAGAGGACTAAGCTGCTACTCTACGGCCTCCCAAAATGGTGCACCATCTCTAAGCCAGAGGACTAAGCTGCTGCTCTACGGCTTCCCAATATGGCGCACCATCTCTAAGCCAGAGGACTAAGCTGCTACTCTACGGCCTCCCAAAATGGTGCACCATCTCTAAGCCAGAGGACTAAGCTGCTGCTCTACGGCTTCCCAATATGGTGCACCATCTCTAAGCCAGAGGACTAAGCTGCTACTCTACGGCCTCCCAAAATGGTGCACCATCTCTAAGCCAGAGGACTAAGCTTCTGCTCTACGGCTTCCCAATATGGCGCACCATCTCTAGAACAATCTCGCGGTTTTCGAAAAGGAAATGCTGCGACCATGTACCTGACTCACCTTCGATAGGGACCGTCAAAGACACCACAGCAACAAGAACCTTTACGACCAAGTACGCATCATCCCCCTAAAATAGTTCATGGTCACACTGTTCAGATCAACAACCACCCCAATGCGGGAACCTAAGAAACACAATCACCGGACAACGCTACCTCAACGCGCTAAATCTGCTAAACGAGCGTCCAACGTCGTCGAACAAAGAGCTGCGTGGTTTTTTCCAGAGCAGCGATACCTATCATCATCTAGGCTGAATCGGCTACCACACCACCACCTCATCCCAAAAGGACCGCCACGGATACTCGGACCTGAACAACCCGATGTAAGCACCAGGCATTGTAGAATATAACAAATTAACAATGAACCGACAATCATAATTAATGTACATCAGTTGGGCCCCTATTGTTGAGCTAACACCTTAATATTTAGTTTGCAAGTCTAGCTCGGTAATCTCATTGGTAAAAATAATTTTTCTGTTCAAATAAAATTTTTAAATCGCTTTTGAGTCGTATTTCTCAGTGAAGCAAAATAAGGAATACTTAGACTGTTTCTCGTCCCATCGATCGATTCGACTTGCCAGGATCTGGCTGTTGAGACATCTAGAATGTGGCGATTAATTTCTTTGGTAAGCACGTTCAAAACCGTATCTGTAAATATTAATTTTAGGATTCAGACCTCAATTGTTCAGAGATGGGTGTTTACTTCCGCCAGTGATCGGTTGGATTTGAATAGAGTTCAAGAACACTTTGGGTTTGTCCAGGCCCCAACTACAGGTCTTCCCGAGTCGCGTTCAAGCCAGACGTCTGCAAATAAGATGGCCGACAGTACCCTCCTCTGTTTCATCGCCTTCAATCAGCCGAGTCATTTGAAGCTAGTCTAAGCTTTCTGTGATGTGAGGCAAGGTCCTGAGATGGCATCCATCATTCTGGTCGCTTCGCTAGTGACCCATTAGTCGTTTGCACGGTACAGCCTCTCTCATTCGAACGCTCCATTAATTCGACCACCAAATTACTTATAATTCGAGTGCTTGCCAAAGCCCTTACTCTCAGTCTCATATCTCTTCAGTTAATAAGTGTGTAGACGTTTCGTAATAATAATAATAATATTGGTGGCGCAACAGTCCGAGGCGAACCTGGGCCTAGCTTCTCAGCAACCACTCGTGTTGTGCGTGCTAGTGCTCTTTCACGCGTGGAAGGAGTCCTACACTTTAATGCCGACTCCGAACGGCCAATTTGAGAAGCTCTTTCTAGACAGGAATACTCTTTGAGCATTGTCAGTGACTCGAAAGAGGTGGAAGCCGTGAATTATGTAAGTTGCTAGATTGGGGATTCGAACCAGGCACCCTCGGCGAATGAGTCGACGCACTTACCCACTACGCCACGGAGACTCACGACGTTACGTAGAAAGACATAAGGGTATCCAGTTATCCAAAAACCTCCGTCGTTCAAACTAAGGTAGGTTTCTATTTGTTCGAATTACAGAGGTTGTACTGTATTTTCATACAGCTCAGATAAGCGCATTCCCATTTTTGTGGGGGTGCATAAAAAAATGAAATTAGTCCATCTGCGGCTATGGAAACAAAAGAAAATAGGGAAACAACCTCCCCAACCATAACGAGTGACCATTTGCTTGCGGTGTCACTGGGCCATAATTTTTCGAAAGTGATGCTGATGTAACCGTTTCAGTGAATGGATTGCGTTTCCAAGCGATGTTGATGCACTTTTTTTCTTGCCTGAAACTGATGCTGTGGAGGATACTTTCAACAGGGTGGCACCTCATGACACACGACTGGTCATGTAATTGCTCTATGGCGTGACAAATTGTCTGGGCTTTTGATTTTTCTTCAAGAGATCGCTGGAATTGGCCGATTTGACGCCAATAGACTTAATCGTTTGATGATGTGGCAAGGATACAGGGTCTATCCAACTGCTTGATCAATGAATGAAAACAGCAAGGCGATATGCACTAAAATGCTTCCAGAGTATGGAAGTTTTTGGTGGAGCGACTGGAGTGGTAATGGCCAGATTGATTGATTCTTTATTGTAGCTAAAAAGTACATTTATATTATAATTTACAGAGATGCGGTACCTTTCTACTGAAAACTTATTATAAGTTAGCAAGAAAATATGTTAGTAAATTATTTAGGATCTTAGAAGGAAAAGCTACCGATAAACCTTCATTAAAACAAAATGGTAATGGCCAGGGTATAACATAATTCGGTCTTTGAAAAAAAAAAACCAGCCTACGTGCGACATGCGACCATTGTTGCCGGTAAGGACCTCGATTAATTGACGATGTATCTTCTTTTCCCTTTTTTCAAAGGTGGAGGTTCGCTCTTAACGTGAAGTTAAGGCAAATAGGCAATATTTTGTATAACAGTCTGAGCCTACACGAGAGCCTACATGAGGCCACCTCCAACAACTGACTTAGGCTCATGGACTTGGCGACGTGCCGTAACCGTAAATATAGTTTCCAGCATCTCAATACCCACAAAGGATCACGTCTCTCCAGACCAATCCACCGTCAACCAAATTGATCATCTTGCGATTGACGACTGTTTCGACTTGAGGGACACCGTGGTAGAGGAAGATCTCGCCTCCGATAGCGTAACCAGCTGGAAAGAGACCTTAATCAGCTGTCATGTCGTCCCTCAAACAACATTAGGTACAGAGGTCGGTATAAATGACAGTAAAAAATGTCAAATAAGTTGCGTCACCCTCAAAACTCAGATGCAACAACCTGCACAGCCCTGTAGACACATCCAAAACCAGTTGCTTGAATGCTGTTCAAAATCCAGTCTTGACAGAATAACCACGTCTGTCAATCCAAAATTTGAACTCGTCTCAAAATAAAACGTATTCTTTTTTCCAGAATTCTGATTACATAAATGTCCATTCGATGATTAATTCCGCAAACTAGTTCTAAATGCCGAGTGCTCATAAATTCGTGAATGTCTCCCCCGAAAATTTAGAGTCATAACTGGTACCCCCAACATTGCATGTCACGGAATCACCGATGACACCTCAAAAGTAACGGAAACAATTTAACATTTCAAACTAAAGACACCTCAAAACGACTCCTGTCATCTGCAGCTCTCCGATGTTCCGCGATGGACGATTTGCACAGCAGACAGCACTAATCATTTGTCAAAGTGCTGTCTGCGTTCCCCTGTCAATGTCAACAAAGGAAACAAAGAAAAACATAAAAAAATGATGACTTACCATGGCTTCACGTAAATATCCTTTTGTTTCGATCGCTTCCTTCGCATCAGAAAACGTTTGCCAACCTTTACGCGCATTTTGTTTGGCTTTTTGCAGTTCGCACAATCACTCGGTTTGTTACTCGTTTTGCCGCAGATGCCAGATACCAACTGAACGTTGAACGCACCCCGTGAGCCGAGTTAGTTAGTATGTACGTGTGCGCTGCACGTGGAACGACAGGAAGGGATGAGGACGGTAAAATGCACACAAGATGTTTACGATGAGTCAACAGAAATGCTGTCCAGGAAGCCAACACTGTTGCAGACGGTGAGAGAGAATTTTTTTTTTCTGTTTTGTTTTAGGACATCGGCACTCAAGTCTGCACTGGAGACAATTGGTAATTTCCAGAGACGTAACCGTGCGAGGAGGAGGAAGGGGAAAGAACACAAAAACACTCGATGCAGACGAATAGATAGAGCGGTTAAGTTGGGCGAGTATGCAACCCCCTTCGGTTACGTGGTGTATCTTTGAAAGGTTTTACGACGCCTACAGCTTAATGTTTGTCACTTTTGACACATTATGCACTCACTGCACTCGCGGCGCATACACGCGCATAAACAAACACGGAATTAACGGTGAAAACTGATGAAGACACAAGCGCGATACTGGCCTCGAATCAATATCAAACCATCGATTCTTGAAATCTTTTGTTAACAAAAGCAAAACTGGAATTTAATTTTTTTTTTCCTGATGCACTTCAATCCGTCGTGAAGTGTCGTCCATTCGGGGCGTGGGGGGCGGGGGAACAGAAATTCCGAGCAACGAAAAAAAAAACAAAAACAAACGAAGATAGTCGAAGCGAAACCACCGAGCCCAGGCAAATCAGGAGAACGAAATGAAAATGAAAGAAAATCGTTAGAATCGGGACTCGCTGAGTATCCTGTGTATCTGACAGCGATACAGCATTCTCGTTGCCCTCAGCTGATGGTGGCAATGTTGACGGTGTTTCCTAACTACTCGCTTTAGGTGTTCGATTGACTTTCGCATAGTTTAGTCACTCTGTCTGCGATGATGTTCGGCGGATGGCACTTTCTTTTTTCGACACTTCCCCGTATCCAGTCGCTCGCCGAATGGCAATCAAAGTCTTCGTGTCCTGTGTCCCCTGTCACACCGGATATCACACAACATTCGTCGTTTCGATTTTCGTGAAAAAAAAAATGTATTTGAAAAAAAAAAATAGTCGGAAAAATACACAGGTCGTCCTTTGAAGGAGCCTCACACACAATAAACCGGCGCAAGGATGCGTTGCCGAAAACACTGGGCCAAAGGGCGACCACACCACACTCGCAAAAATTTGATTGGTTCGTCGTTGATTATTGCACACACAAAAAAAAAGGAAAAAAAAAACCTCCAAAAAAGGAAACCGAAAGAAAACACAAACAAAATGAAAAAAAAAATAAAAGAGAGATCTCCGAAGGATAGAGAGAGTGTGTCTGGTCAGTGGAAGAGCTCCTCTCGAAGAACAACACGACAACCACGTTCACGAGCCGAGAGGTAATGTATCTCTAAGCAGCCAACACCGATTCCACGGTGCTTTACGTACACGAGACGACAACGGCAACGAAGGCAATGACAACGACAACGACAACGATGACGACGAACGACGAACGACGACGACGACGACGACCGTTTGCATCGAAGGCTGGATACTAAATAACAGAAAACAACAAAAAAATATCTTTTCAACTTGTTCACAGTCGACGACGGTTGGCCCACCACCATCCACCAGCCAGCAGCGACCAGCTACCAGGCAACATCCACCGTCCCATTCGTCGTTTCTATTCGAGTTACGAGCGTTTTGGAGTGTATCTATAACATCGTTCAAAGCGTTCGTCGTGTATATGGGTGCGTCTATGCGGGTATACACAACACGTTCGTACACTGCTTGGAGCTGAGCGAAATTTTTGGCGCAGCTATTGGTTTTGGTCACAGATACTGTGCGGTTGTTGCTTTGGCTGGCTGTGCTGACTGAATGGCTGGCTTCGCCTCAGCCGGCCGGTGTGTGCGCGTTTTTCACCCGGGAAAGCTGCCACAAGCGTGTGTGTGGCTGCGTGTGGGGGTATGTGTGTTAAAATGGTTAATCGATGCAAAAGGGAAAGACCGACTTCTGCATAGTATACATTTTTCCACTCTTCCTCCCGCTCCGCGCTCGTAGCTGTGCGGTGCGGAGAGAGGCGGGCGCTGCGGCGGCGTGGCGTGTGCCTCAGCTCTGCGTCTGTCTTAAAGTTGCTCCGAACAAGTGTTAAATATTTCATAAGGAATTTTAAGAGTTAAGAGTCTTTGCACTCCGTGGCGTGGGGAGCTGTTTTGTGCCCGGATTTCGTGGCGGCGGTGAGAGATTCTGCGGTCATTTGACTAGGGACTGGATGGATGGAGAGCAGGGGCGCTGCGCGGAGTGGCGCTGAGCCTTGTCGGCCGCGAACATTTTCTATTCCAACACACACACGTACTTGTTGATTGAAGTTTCTCATCTCACGGCAATTGATGTTAGCCTATCCCCGGTGCTCCGCGGCAGAGGGCGGCGGTGGGGTGTTTATCTTTCAGGGTCGTGCCCGGAAGTGTGCGAAAAACCTGGTTCGAGTGGCAAAGATGGAATTTGTTTTCATCCCACTGCTTGAGGTGGATGAGGAGGATATACAGCCCACGTGCTCCGTGGCGAGCTCTTGCACATGAGCATGTGATTAGTTGTTCGGGCAAATAGGGAAAGAGGCTAAACTGCTTTTGGCCTCTGCTGCTGGGGATGTGTGTCTTTTCCAAAGGAATCCGGTCTGTTTGCGGTACTTCTTGATTGCTTCGGACTTCATTGGCATGTTTGCTGAAATCATGGTCATTGGGTCTGCTCAGGGTTGCGGTGGACTCTGACGAAAAACAAGGCGAACATGGCAACCAAATGGTTGCTTTTTTAATTACCTGAGCACCATTTCAGGCAAGACACTTCAAATCGTGTCACAAGAAGTTTGGTTGGAGCACACTTGGTATCCCGTCCTTGGTCAAGCGTCTTAATAATTAAACCAGTTAACCATTAAAAGCATGAGCTTGGGATATGGTGCTTTCCAATCATTACTCTATTCCTTTGTTGTCTCTTATATCATTTAATTTTATTCCGGCCAAACCTCTTGTCCGTCTTGAGCCTTGGCTTTAATCTAAAGACTATTTTAGGCCTAACCCTAAATGGGTCTAAAGCTTTCAGACACCATACACTAAATTATATTTTTATCAAGGTTTGAGTTAAGTGATTCAAACAGGCAGTGATGGTTAATTCGGACCACAAATTAGATACTTAAGCTACAACTGGGATTTTCTTGATATAAAATATACTAAAATCCGTCGGCCACATCGAGCGCATGTACACTAACGCTCCAGCTGAGAGGGTCTTCGAATCCGAGCCTCGTGGATCGAGAAGGAGAGGAAGACCGAATCTCTGGTATAAAGACCAAGTAATCGCGGATGGAAGACAGCTTGGGCATGATGACTGGAAGCAGTCTGTCCAGGATGGTCAGCGATGTAAAGCAACAATCGATCAAGCTTGGGCCCTCCATGGGTCGCCGGCCTGATAAGCAAGTGTACCAAGTTCTGCCAACAAAAGTTCTGATCTCAATCTTTAGTCCAGTGTTCGTTGATGTCTTTTGGGGAAGCAGATTCAACTACGCACGGTGTGGCCTGTACAGCGATATGAGTCTAGCCAGGACCCTGTCGATTCAACAACGAAAATGGGCATGCAGTCCGTATGCGTAACATTTCTTCAAGCGTGTCTTCGACTCTGCGCCACAGTGTGTCAACGTAATAGAGGGTGCCCACGAATCCGATGGCACACACAGCTGGAGATGGACCAGCGCCGTAGCTAGGGTTTGAGTGAATTGGGCACAATACGCTACCTTTAAAAATAAAAAATCGAATAAGATTAAAATAGAGATAATCAGGAATCTGACGTAAACTGGTTCGCTTTAATTGAAGGTAGTACGAAAGATGAAAGAAAGACAATAACCGCGAACGTCCTACAATACATTGCCTTAAATATGGAATCAGTCAGTCGTTACTGACAGTTACAACTACCGAGAATCTTGATGCAGTCAGTTTTACGCAATTAACGTCAAAAACCATTGACCTTTCTCGAATGTTATGCCAATGCAATAATAATTAGAATAAGAGTTAGAATAAGAATAATAATGGGTAGTCGAAAAAGTCTTTTCGTATTTTGTCAATAGATGTCGTTGGAGTCGTCTATCTCCAGTGCTACCAATCACATTGTGTCATACCATATGGTGTTGGAAAGGTGGCATTTCAAGCTTCATTTAACCAAAAAAATGTGGGTCGCCAAGTCAAGTTCGACACCTGAATTTACCACCTTTCGCATTTCACGGCTCCACATTTTTCGAGTCACTGACAATGCTCAAAGAGTATTTCCTGTCTAGAAAAAGCTTGAAAAAACTTGGCCGTTCGGAGTCGGCATTAAACTGTAGGTCGCGTCCACGCGTGAGAGAACAATATTACGCACAGCACAAGTGGTTCCTGAGAAGCTAGGCCCAAGTCCACCTCGGACTGTCGCTCCACCCATTTTATTATTATATTAACCAAAAAAGACGATTGCCACGCAAGCCACCAATTAATTTTGTGAAGTTTACGTAGACGATGCTGTATCAGTTCGAGCACAACAATGATTCGCTAGCTTCCGTTCTGGAAATTTCGATGTGAAACATGCACCTCGCTCTGGTCGACCTATCGTTGAAAAAGTCGATGAAATGATGGAAAAGATTGACCACGACCGTCACATAAGCAGCCATGACATCGCCAAGGAACTAAACATTCATCATCAAACGATTTTGAACCATTTAAGAAAGGCTAACTATAAAAAGAAGCACGATGTTTGGGTACCACATGAATTGTCTGTGATAAAAGTTTGATTAGAAATACGAAAAGACTTTTTCGATTACTCACTAGATTAATTGGGAAGAAAATTTCCGTACAACCACTGCTTTATCCATCGCTTGCAATCGATAGTCATCCGAACTATCTCGGAAAAGACATGTTTTTTGTTTTTTATTTGATCACTGCATCATGTTAGATAAATGCTTTCCACATGCTTAAAGAAGCTGATTGGCCGATCTTCGGCGTTGGTCACGACACTTGGCGGTTACAAAAGTTGTAAATGATAATTACCTAGTCATAGATTTTTACGACTTTAGATGAAATTTAAAAAATAGCAAATTTAATGGTGAAGACGTTACTTGGGGTGTTAGGTTAGGTTGGGTTGTAGGGGGCTTCTTGTGCATTCACCAGCACACTTAGACCATGTTGGTCTATTGTGATACCCCTAGCCACTGATTGACTACTCCAGTGATAGTACCGTTAATTTGATCCCAACGGCAAATTGTGACTGAACCAGATTTGAAAACGAGATAAAAGCGTATTAACTTTGCTTTCACTGGGGGAAAACCGGGGATTCGCACCGGGGACCCCACTAACCAGGGGCAGGCACTCTACCAACTGCGCCATCCAGTCGTTCTTAGAGTGTTGGTATTAGAAAAAGTTTGCTGAATTTAGAATTCGGATGCTTCTATCTGAAGATGTTGTAAGAAGCACAGGAATAGTGTATAGTATGTATAATAATAAAGTGAGTTCAAAATACTGAAAGAAGTAAATCAATAAACAAGTGACCATTGCGCAAGTAAGACCCCGACGCAAAAAGTCAACAAATAGAATGGGTGTTGTACGGTCCTACTTGTTTGTCAGCAAGACACAATTTAGAAGACAGGAATGCTCAGCTCTTTAAGTCTGGCTGCATATTTCGAAATGTTAGACATACTAAATGCTGAATTACAAAGAATGTTATCGGACAACGAAGATCTTCTGAACTCTAAAGCCAGTCTCGATGGGTGTAGGATGTAGCCAAAATGTCACCTTTGATGAATTTAGGTAAGTTTCAAAAATTAAACAAGACTTCCAGGCCTAGTAAAATTCTATCCGCACATATCTCCAATTCCAATTAAAAAAAAATGTTCAGCACTAACAGTTCACCAAGAGTTGGGAAATCAAAATGTATTCGAGACGTGGCTACAGAACATAGGACGCAGCTCTGCTGTGTGCGAATACAACTTATTGACTGTAACCAATACTCTACAGAAGTTGTCAATGGAACACGAAAGAATGACTTTCTAGCCTTTGAAAAGAAAATAACGATATCAGTTGATATAAATGAAAAACACTACTACCTCGTAAGCTATTTGGGACCTAATTCGAACTACGAAGACTTTCGAATTACTGGATACTTTTTTCGAAGTCCATATTTCGGATGAAAAAGCAATGTAAAGAAGTTTAAGGTTAAGTCCTAGCAAAATACATTCATTTGTTGAAACAAGGAAGAAATGTATTCTACTGGCAAAAATACTTGGAATGTCACTTAAAAGCTTCATAAACCATTCACAAAGCCAGTGACAAGAAACGAATATTTCTATGAAAATACTTTTAGCTCTGTAACTGGTAAAGCGCTCAGCAAAGAAGCGAAAATTCGCTTCACACATTTTGGCAAGATTCGAATTACAAGATACAAATAGAAAATAGATATTCGAATTGGCGAGGTGGTACTGTACTTGGTATTTTTATTTATATGAAGAAGCAACAAATTAAATTATTTCTAATTTCATTTTTGATCATCCCCCTAAGAATAAGAAAAAGTACCTAAGCCTAGAACTATTTGGCCTCCACGTTGAACTGGGAACGTCTTTGATTCAATATACTCTCACTCATAGAGAATTGCTTGACTGCCAGCACTGTTTCGTCGATTTCTATTCAATGGTAGTTGTTTTGCCACCCTTCTGGTCTTCCTTTCTCTTCCTGGTCTTCCTTCGGGGCGATAGCCGCTTGGCTAGTGGGTATTGGGAATAAACCCTTCCCAAAACTCTGAGTTTTAGATTGAGTGCATTCACATCCCGCATTTGTTCAATTCAGAATTTAACCCCGATAACCTTCCTCCACTTCAAATGACCGGAAATCCATGACAGCGTATTTCATTCGAATGCTTTTCTTCCCTTCACTCAGCATAGACGGCGACCCGTAAAATGTTCACAAGCTCACTCTGCAGCGATGAACACAACTGCCTCATTCAGTGCCAGTCATTTCCAGGATTCAGCCTGCGAGCGTGTCAAAGTGTAGCGCTTTCAATCTCGAAAGTAGCTTCCACTTCCACCGCCTTTGCAAATGTTTACAACGTCATAAAATCCCTTGTAATAATTTCATGCCACATGCCCTCATGTGAAGCAAATCCTTCGATCCGGCAATAAAAATACCAGCTCCACGCTACTCCATCAGCCCTGACCTGAGATTCCTTATTCCCGTGGCCCATCAGAGAACCGCGGTGAAATGCATAATTCTTCGGAGGAATTCTCTGCCAAAATTTGCGGAATAAATTCCAAACTTTCCCCGGCTGTCGGTTACTCGCCACCAAGGTCACGACGCATTCCCCGTGCCAACAACCATGGCAACCCCTTGCGCTGTAAATTACTAAATACCTCTTGCTGGAGACAACGCATTCCCAAGTGCGACTGTATACCCTGGCTATGTGGCGGCAATAACTGTAATTAACTTGCATTCAATTATTACATATAATGTAAACAATTTCACATAGAAATGCTGTCCCGGACTGCTCCCGATCTAGTGTGCCCCTCCTCCGTTGGCAATTTTCACGTTCCAATTCCCTTGTATGGCTTTGGAGGAGCGCGCATGTCGTGCACAGAGCCGCGCACCGCACCCCACCGCCATGGCAACCATTAACGAAACGAGCAGAAAGAGGAAAACGAAAGCTGTTGAGAGCGTTCACTTCAGTTAAGGACATCAAAGGGTGTTCTAGATGAATGGGTGGCTTCACCTATGCCGGTGGTCTGCATGCAGCGTTATGAGCTCCCATTCCCTATGAATGACCTTTCCGTGCAGAGAGCGAAGGCGCAAGGAGGCAAAATGTGGGTTTGGCTGCTCCTCGCATGCACTGGTGCGTTACATCCACGTGTCCACAGTCCTGTCGCTCTCGCGCTAATGCCGATGGACGGCGCCGAGTGGCGATGAGGGAACGAGGTTATTGACATTCCGATTCAGTGTTCCTGACCCAGAAATAATAAATTCGCTTTGAAATTGCACAGGTTTGGCTGGAGTAGGTGGATGGCCGAAGGAGGTATGTATGTCCTAGAATTATCCTTCCGCAAGGTGACTTAAAACAAACCAGTAATTAAAAGAAAGCACCCAACGGCTGTGGTCGTTGTACCATTCAGACGGATGGTGGACCGATGAAGAGGCTCCAAGTGTTAGGCAAGTCTTGGGTCAGATGACAGTTCAGGGAGATAAGCTGGTGTTCAATGGGAGCAAGAAGGTGGTTCAGGAGTAACGGGGTTTGTGTCTGAAAAAGAGTGGACTGGTCCTTCTGGAATGGTACCTTGGTCTATATTGCTTGGGTTTCATGAGTCAACAGCGGACAACAGCTATAAAAAACTAAAAAGGCTAATCACATCACGAAACTTTAGACAGCTTCTAGTCATCGTCGAGCGCCATCTCTCGGAGCTTTATCGCATTCAGTTGATAATATCGAATACGTTGAACGCCAGCTGAAAATATTGCTGTTGCGTAACTGTGTGTGCTCGAGGCAATCACAGGAATTGCTTCTATTCAGGATCACCCCTAGTTTATAAGGTCCAGTTGGCAAAAGCACAAAAAAAACACCAAATTACGCACATCTTGTGGTTCAGATGAAGGAAGTGACGCTGGAAGTTAGGTTAGCTTAGGTAGGGGGGGCTGATAATGCACTCACCAGCGCACTTAGACCATATTGGTCCATTGTGATACTACCACTGATTGACCACTCCAGTGATAGTGCCGTTAATTTGAATGGTGACTGGACCAGATTTGAAAACCAGATAAAAGCGTATTAACTTTGCTTTCACTGGGATTCGAACCGGGAACCCCGCTAACCGGGGGAAGGTTTTTTTGCAATTTTGTTTATTTAAAACATTTTAACTTACATGATAGACAAAAGTACTTAAAACGAGCTTTACTATCTTACGATTTAACAAACGTTCTTAATACTGAAGCTAATCTTATCTACTTTATAAATGTTCCTTTCGGCTTTATCTACGTTTTTTTAGTGATTAATGACAATCTTAACTTAACTAAAATAAAACTGAAGACTATCTCAACAATGTCCGTAACAGTACGGACACGTGCACCAGGGCGTATATGTTATGAATATGCTTAACATATATGATTTATCCGCAGTGGTGCACCTTTTTTTGTTTTTGTTTCATATATATACAGTGAACTCTCCCTAACTCGAACTCTCCCTAAGTCGAAACTCTCTCTATCTCGAACTCTTTAGCAATATTTTACATACACTGTCCTCAATTTTCCATACAAAATCCTCTCTCTAAGTCAAACTCTCTCTAACTCGAACAAATTATGGTATCACGTGACAATTCGACTTAGGGGGAGTCCACTGTGTATTTTTTATTGGATTTTTTGTTTTATATTTTATTTTTTTGTATTTTATTTTTGTTTTATAATTTTTTTTTCTTCTTAAAAACTATGTAAGCTGGCCACTATGGTCAGCTACTGGATCCTGTGGAAAAACTAGCGGTGGCGTAGGCTGGTTTTGGTGTAACCACCAGTAAAATTGCAGTTCTTTGGCAGACTCTTTCCTATGTCGAGCGGGGATCCCTCTACTGAACCGGAGATCCTCGTTTGTGCGAACGACATCCAGTTCGTATTGGAGTCGCCTGTCCACTGTTAGGCGTACGACATCCTTGTGGATCCTGTATAAGGCCAATTGTGTCTAGATACAGGAATGCTTCGGGAGGAATAAAGCCGTTTAGGCGCATCCTTTCATGGTACCCTATATTGGGGTAGTAAGTCGATACAGACGGAAACAGCTCCTGAGACACTGCCTCTCGAACACCCTCATCTTTTCCACCAGGCAAGGACCCACGTTGAACCACAATGGACAACCGTACACCATAACTGTCCGTACTAATGCCATGTAGCAGAGTACCTTCACTCTGGTATCAAGTTGTCTGCTGAAAAACAACCTCCTTGCCGGTGGTTTTGTCAGAGCAATATCTATATGTTTGTCAAAATACAGATATTGATCCAGCCAAACGCCAAGTTATCTAACTACTCTTTTTACAGCTAACGGCCGACCATGCGGGTCAACTATGTCGAACTTACGCCAGTTTTGGCACGTATCAGGGGAAGTCATTCTACCAACTGCGCCATCCAGTCGTCAGATGCTGGAAGTAAATGTATAAGGAAATGATTTCGCAAAATTATTCTGATTGAAGAGGCCCTTTTGCAAGTAAGTACACAAACCAAGACTTTAAAGATGCAGAAGCCTCTGAAACTTCAAGGCAAATAGCGAACCATCCCTCTATCCTTAACGTGCCTCATTTGTTGCGCTCGAATACTTTTCAGAAATTATGCTAGAGCCACTTAAAGCCTAAGGCATGGAAAATCTCAAAAGCGGATGAGGAAGTACTTGGTCTCTTCTAGAGAAAAGCTCTGCGTGCGATCTTTTGTCCTGTTTGCGTTGACGGTTTCTAGAGGAGAAGTTTCAACCACGAACTTTACGGGCTGTACAGCGACATGAGTCTAGTCAGGCGTCTTCGGATCCAACGCCTAAGATGGTTAGATCATGTAGAGCTAGGGCTGGGTCAAGAGTCTTCGACTCCGAACCCGTGGGACAACGTAACAGAGGTCGCCCCGTGGCGCACCTAGGTGGAGAAGGACCTCAACCAACTTGGCGGTCGACAATGGAGGCAGCTAGCCAGAGACCGTGGTAGTTGAAGAGGCTTTTTGGTTGAGGCCCAGGGCCACCCCGGACTGTAGCTCCAAATAAAGAAGAAGATCATCGAGGTCAGAGGTTATATAATATAACCCATATCGCCTGAGAATTCCTTTATTTACACAATGGACTCTACAACCAACGTTTTGTTGCTGACTGTCTACAACATAGCCTGGGAAAATTGTTCCAGTATAGACTCTCAGTAGTGACTGGACACGGGTGGATCCATGAATTTTCTAGTAGGGTATTGAGCTTAGACAGGAGTTGGTGAAATAGAGGGGATTCAATAGCAGACGAATCCACCTTGGAGGTTAGCTTTCGATTTTCGGGGCACACTGCTTCCGTTTCGACCATCACCCAAGACTGAAGAAACGAAATCAAGCCAACATCAGCGTCCAACGTCTTAGATGATTGGGATTTGGTGAGCAAACGAAAATCAATGATTGTCCAAAATAAAAAACAAGCAAAGCTGTTCTCGCCTGTGCAAGAGTCCAACTCATGAACCTTAGAGGAGGGATACCCCGTGTACCAATGTCCTCCAGAGTTCATCCGGGCTCTAATTACACTTGGGCCTAATTGAAATAATTGACAATGGCATGAACAGTTGTCATTTATGCTGGCGTTGAAGCGACAAGACCATCGAAGGTTTAATTCGGAAAAACAATCCAAATGATTACACGCACTCACGTGCCCACCAGCAGATTCGTTGAGGTTGAGCGTGACTACATATCTCCCAGAGCAGTACTCAAGGCCAAGTGCAATCTGCATTCCAACCCCAACTAGAGCGAGGTTGATCCCTGGGACAGATAAGAGGGATTGCTTTCCCGAAATCGGTACCTCACCCTTTCTGATGCCTTGAAACTACAAGTTGATTCGAAACACACACAAACACAAATGGAACTCGTGACTTCGTGGTGTCAAGAGCGCCAAGTGATTTCCATCAAAACATCACGTCTCACAAATTAAAACAAATGCAGCCCACCGAAGCCTTGCCGACTGCCGTTTGCCACATCACAAACTAGGTCTCCTACCTCGTGAGCGCTGCAACCAGCCGTCGCGAATCAGGTCTTTGCCTCGCATAAATGCCATTAACAGCTGCAAGTGTAAACTGACTGTCGAACCCCGTGACATTAGCATAATATAACCATTTGATTGACTAAACCATATCGCGTTGCGTTCACCAGAAAAAGACAAGTGACGGGTAATCCATTTAATCGCACCAGTCGAACGCTTTTAATTCCTTCCGAGGTTTATGGCAAAATCGCGGAAAGGCCAGCGTACGCCGCGCCGATGCGGCGCAACGCAACGCAGCCTTGACGAAAGTCAAGGTCCGCAATGCGGCACACCACTCCATGCGAGCCGGTGGTACACACTGGGGCAGGCGCTGACTGAGTTTTCACTGACACGTCGTCGGGCAAAGCGTGCCTCTGGCTCTGACGCACACTCGTTCGCCACGCCAGCACTCGCCATAATCATGACTGCAAATTCAGTTCCCGTCCGCAAGAAGTTGTCTCCCAACCACTCTGCCCCACTTGGCCAGCTCCCCGCCCGCTCCGCCTCTGAATTAGATGTGTGATATAAAATATTCATGGAGATACGGATTGAGATTTGGAATCCGCAAGAGACGCGGAGAAAACAACAATTGGTGGTGGAACTCCATAGCACCAGCAACGGCGTCGCCGTCGTCGTGTGGCCTGCCACCGTGTGCGGACTCTTGGACGTTGGATCGGTCGCCGCGCTGGACTGGGCGTGGGTTAGGCTACTATCCTTGACCGATTTGCAAACGTACTTTGTTGTCCTGGGGTGTTTGGAAATGTTATGGTTTTCTGCAATTCTAATACACGGTCGGTTGTGGAGCGAGAAGTTTGCACTTCGAATGGGTTTTAATGGCTCGAGATGGAAATGGGGAGTTGGCAGGTTGTGCGGGTGGAACTTCGATTGAATGGAGTTGGTTTGGGATAAACACAGATGTGGCAGAGTGAGTTGCCACTGGCATTCCTTTCCTGAATCCGACCAAGGTTCACAAACAAGTGTGGAGCTTGGGTCTTCCGATCAACAGCCGAAAAAGGATGAGTATGTGCCGAGGGTGGAGTGGGCAAATACTTGCGGGGGCAGTTGGATGTTCAAGGATACATGGGCAGATGTCATGGATGTCAGTGAATCTGAACAATACAACCCTTGTACGGAGTGTAGGGAAGAATTAAAGCCGAAATTCGAAATAAAAAAATACAACACGTAGCTGGGGGAGCCTTCTCAGCCAGTATACATGATTATACTTAGTTCGACTCAAGTGAGGACGCACGGTGGGGTATAAGACCTCCAGCTTGAGCTGGGTACCTGCTAATGGTTTCTAAAGTTTTTTTTTTTCTTTGCTTATTTCTTTATTTCATCTACTTGGACACCCAACAAAATATTTAATAGACAACATTGTGACTTGAACATATGACACTAAGCCACGAAAGGAATTTTAATCAGAGACTTGGAATTGATGTTTTAAATTTAAATCTATCATCACATACATCTAACGGGTAGTCGAAAATGTCTTTTCGTATTTTGTCAATAGATGTCGTTGGAGTCGTCTATCGCCAGTGCTACCAATCACATTGTGTCGTACCATATGGCGTTGGCAAGGTGACATTTTAAGCTTCATTTAACCAAAAATGCTCAAGAGGCAATCGAGTAGTAGAGCC
Organism: Eristalis intricaria; assembly: GCA_964034865.1. Taxonomy (NCBI): domain Eukaryota; kingdom Metazoa; phylum Arthropoda; class Insecta; order Diptera; family Syrphidae; genus Eristalis; species Eristalis intricaria. Next base: position 51,814,707 of record OZ035874.1, read on the forward strand.
TTCTCTCGAAGGACCAAGCTGACTTTATACAAGATCTTGATCATCCCAATATTTGGTCTTGTTTGAGTGGACGGTTTTTGAGGGGAAGATTCAACCACGAAATGTAGGGGCTATACAGCGACAAAAGACTAGACAGGCATCTACGGATCCAATGGCTAAGATGGTTAGGCCATGTGGAGCGTATGGACAACTCATCTGTGGCCTTAAGGGTCTTCGACCCCGAACCTGTGAGACAACGCAACAGACGACTCTAGCGTATAAGGTGGCGCACCCAGGTGGGGAAGGACATTAACCAACTTGGAGTGCGGCGGTGGAGGCAGCTAGCCAGCGACCGTGTTAGTTGGACAGACTTCCTGGTTTAGGCAGAAGTCCACCCCGGACTGTGGCGCCAAATAAAGAAAGTGAAGAATGATACCATGCGACTCGATTTCCCTCAGTTGGTGCTTTTGATAAAGCAGTTTAGCTGTCTTATGCTGATGGAGCTGGGCTAAGCTAAGATCATTGAAGTAGTAGCCCCCGTGGTGTAAGTACCTACGATCCAGAGCGTATGGTAGGTGGAACTCTTTATAGAATTAGAGAGACCATTGAACCACACCTTGCGAGTTCATTGGCTTTGGAATTGCCCGGAATGTCATTATGTCCCGACACCCACATGAGGTGTGTGTGTGAAAATGCCGAAATTGTGAAAAGAGACAGCATTCAATTAAGGGATGTTTTGGAACATGAACATGGCATTGTCCAAAGACTTAATTGCAGACTAACTGCCCAAACAGATGATGATCTATCATTGTTCTTGAGCCAGGACAATTCCTCTTTGGACTCTCGCCTTACAGTGAACAGGTGGGTTCTGGGAAATGAAAAGAAGACCTGCACCCACCCCTCGTCCGTCTTCGATATGTCTGTGAAGACACGCAGAGGATCAGCCAGTTATCCGATCTGGAATGAATGCTGGTGGAGAAATTCGTCTCGAAGATAGCTTAGGGTATGAGGTGGTCGATATCGTTAAAGAGGAAGTGGTATTCGTTAAGAATGGTTCAGGGACTGATTGTGTGTTCGGACTAGAGTCCGGAGTGTTTTAACTCTGAGGACTTTGCTAGCTGCTACTTCCTTTTTTCCCAAAGATTTCTAGTGGTGCGAGGTGAAAGAGTATGTTAAGTGCGATAGTTGGAGTGCTTCTCAGCGCTCCAGTGATGTACATGCAGGCCAGCCTCTGCACCCGATTGAGCTATCTGCTGAGACATATTCCAACCAATCTGGGGGGTGGCTTAGAAGAGACCTAGTCATCCTGGAGAGACCTTTCTTTAATTGTTTCATGTACCCCGTGAGCGCTGAATCTGAGCATCAACTTTCATCAATTTTCCTTCCAATCGATGTCGAGTAATCGAGAGGTCATACTTGTGTCTAATGTCAATCGAAGAATCTAATTTATAAAGCAACATAAAAACTGGAGCTCTTCTTCGTCAGTGCTAGGGTCCGGGATAGATTTGGACAGAGCTTCTGCCCAACAGTGACGGATTAGAGTTCTGCAACTAAGGAAGAAACGTGTCATCACTTGCTGACACTCTTGGTGAATGGTGACTGTGCAGTTTGCGCTTGTAGCTCACACTTTCTCCTGAAAGTCAAAGTGGTTTTTTTTTGTTGAGTTCTCTTTCCAGTCACTCCGTTAGTCTTGCCAATTTAACATACGACTCAGGCTGTACTCCGAGATATTTTGCATTTGAATAGTAATGGTGGTGATTGTTGGAACGTCTATTATGTAAGTTAGATGCGGGTACTTGGCATGCTGGCAGAGACCTCTAATTGAAGATGGGGTACGAATAAAGTCAAGCAAGTGATGTTAAGCCATGCACATTATCTAATAAGTCATTCGGTCGGTTGGAGAAGAAGATTTTTGTTCATTTGCATTGGCACTGGTTCAAATCGCCGTCAGTAGATTGTACAGATTGAACCATGTACGCGGTCTAGCACGGCGTCTAAAGTAGATGGATGAACTTTTACTGAAAAATCAACATTTTGAAGTGTTTTCAAATGTCATTAACTGTCAAGTGGCGAACAGAACAGCTGTTTTCTGACAGGAAATGATAGTGCTGAGGACACCAGAAAACAGAGGGAGAGAAAAACATAGAAGGAGAAAATTGACACAAAAATGATCAAAAATGAACTGAAATTCACGCTGTAGGCTCGTTCGACTAATGATCTCAAAGGGTTTCAACTACCTTTCGCCGAAAGCACTAAGTTTCGAAATCGCGAAAAAAACATGGCGAAACCCGGGAGTTTTGGGGAAATTTGATCAAACCTCGCGATTTCGTTCGGTGGGAATATCGCCTGAAACACAATGTTGCATTTGCGCTGGCGTTGACTTTCAACCCACACAATTCAATGGCCAAGCACAAAATACAGCGTCGACCTGCGTTAGTGAAAAATGAGAGAGATGAGAGGATCGTATTAAAACGTAAAACGTAGTCCATCGCACGTCAATATTCAACATGTTGCATATTTTTTGACGGAGGGGTGCGATGTGAGAAAGTTTTTCTCCCAGATTGAGACTTTTCTTCTAAATTGAGAGTATTTTGTGTCAACTGTCATTTGAGAAACGAAAACAGCTGATTAAAAATAATTTAACGACAAAAGTCATTTCGAATGAGTGTATGCAGAAAGGCGGCAATATTTTTCATCTCGTAGATGAGAGAGAGAACAGGTGATGAATTGAGTAATTATTTCAATGCAGTTCGTCATCGCACTCTCTCTGTAACGTGAAGTCGGCTGACGCAGCGTACTATTGTGTTTGAGGCATATAGCATAAGACTCGAATGCTTAAGTGCATGAGCCGCGAGCATGTGGATTTCGCTCTTATGAACTAAAGGGGTAGGAAGTCGTTTTTTTTGTGTTTGCATTACTTTTGTATCAAAGTCTACACCGCATCAAAAAACAAAGTACCTACCGTAGTGAGCCTGTCGCTACTTAGCAATCTCAACGCCGCTCGGCGCTCAGTTACAGGAGAGACTACCAAAGAAAAACACAATGAATTATTAATTATTAACAAGCTAAGGTCATAGCTTAGGTTAGGTTAGGTAGGCGGGTTGTAGTGCATTCACCAGCACACTAAGACCATATTGGTCCATTGTGATACCAATAGTCAGACTACTACCATTGATTGACTATGATCCCAAAGGGAAATAGTGACTGGACCAGATTTGCCAGATAAAAGCGTATTAACTTTGTTTTCTCTGGGATTCGAACCAGGGACACCGCTAACCAGGGGCAGGCACTCTACCACCTGCGCCATCCAGTCGTGTTACTGTACACATATTTGAAAAAGAAACTTTAGCACAACATTGTTGCCAATTCAAAGCGTTCTTAACGACCGAGTGGCTTGGCATGGACTCTTGTGTACCCAACTTACATCGCAAGCCTCTCTCAGAGAGCGCGCTCATCAACACGCTTTATCGATGGCAGAGAGAGGTGACTGAGAGCTTGTTGGTTCATACAATGCACAATGTGAATGAATTGCATGTGACTCCTGATGACATGTGGTAAATGAACCACGATGGCCACAGGAAGGCTCCTTGTTCCTTTAGAGGCTACATTCTTCATGGCATATCGTCAGCGGAAAACTGTCATGTCCTCGTCATCGTTGCAGGCCGCCTCCACTGGGCATGATGCATAGTTAAGTTATATCAACTCGACTTAACACGAAGTTGTTTGTTATGTTTTGACGACAGACATTTCTACCTTCGTTTTTGTTTTAGCATAGAATTGTGACGGAAGCCTTTTTCATGTTTGTGTCTTGAATGGCGTTTTCTCTCTCTCTCTTTTTTATCCTTCAGAACGGTTGCGTTCAATTTTCCAAATTTGGTTGCCGTTCCCGTCATTGATTCGTCCATCCATCCAAAACTCATTCAGTTGCACAAATGAGATGTCTTGACGTAATTTGCCCAGTCACGCTAACATGACTGTCCGACTTCCGTCGGCTGATATCTAAGTCAGAATTAAAGGTTGGACATAAAAAAATCCTGTGCAGGAAAAGAAGTAATATTGTGATTTTTTAATAAACAATGAATGCTCCCAACACAAAAATACCGAGTTATGATTTAACACATACACAGATCCACAAATTATGTGCGAACTCTAAGAGGGTTCCTTGTAATACGCAAATGACACCTTAGATGAGATCCTTCGTAGAATTGCTTGCTAACTGTTGCTTCGGTTTGCCCTCAGATAAATAAATTCTTTCGAAGCAAACATAGCGATCTTCCGTGTCTTAAGCTTCCTAGAACGACGGACAACGAACAAATCCTGACTACAGCAGGTATTGATCCAGATAACGCCGTACTCGACCATAACTTCTTTGTGGTCGAAGATCCGCAAGAAAAAATGGAGGTACTAGGCGCGGTTTTCCAAGAAGTGTATAAGGTGAATGAGAGCGTTCGCCCGAACCACGACTTGGATAACCGCGTACTGGCTAGCAACTCTCAACTTCGAGAAGACATGCAACAATGGCGATCTGAGAACACTGGCTTTGTCGTGTTCAATGATGATAACATGGCAGATAATGCCATCGCCGACGAAGGGGTTCATCCCCCGTTCATATCGAAGACAGAACTGCAAGCGGTTTTCGAATCATTAAAGAAGAAAAAGTCTGTTGGAATCGACGGGATCTCCAACATTGTGCTAAGACACCTTCCCCTGGAAGTGGTTAATATGTACACAATCCTGTTTAACAATGCTCTGAATAATGCACATTATCCAGAGCATTGGAAAACTGCGATTGTTCAACCCATAACCAAGAGAGGAAAAGATTCTTCGAATCCTTGCAACCTCCGGTCAATTAGTCTCCATCCGAACATCAGCAAGGTATTCGCAAAAGGTGATAAATAGAACTCTGATCAACTGGACTAAGGACAGAAATATAATTCCGGATTACCAATTCGGTTTCAAAGCGGGGCATGACACTATTCATGCCGCGTCGAAAATGGTGTCGGATATCCAATGGAACAAGAGCCAGAAACAATGTACGTGTGCCTGCTTGATTGACCTGGAGAAGGCCTTTGACACCGTATGGTTAGAAGGTCTTTTTTACAAGCTCAATCGGCTAGGCATAAGCAAGCCACTGCTGTACCTACTGTGTAACATGCTTACCGGTAGACGGTTCGTCGTCAAGAATGGCAACGTGACCTCCACAGGTATATTTGAGGTAAAAAATGGTCTCCAACAGGGTGCCGTTAATTCGCCGATCCTGTTCAACATTTACTTGAGCGATCTGCTAAGTTCTCTTCCTCATGCAATTGCGTACGCCGATGACTTGATCTGATCGTGTACAGATCAGGCAACAAGATCGAGGAAATCACTACCCTCACGCAGGGTGACTTCGATTAATTCATGAGAAATTGCGATGACTGGAAGTTGAGTATCAACTTCCGGAAGTCGGAAACCATTCTGTTCAGGACGCCGTTGTATAAGCCCTCGGCGGATACGAAAAAGAATTGGCGAAAGTTCTCAATCGTTGGAAGACACGGGGAACCACTGGCGCAAAGGACTGTAGTCAGATACCTGGGGATCTGGCTAGATCAGTATCTATATTTTAACAAACATGTAGATGCTGCTCTGGCCAGGGCAACAGCCAACTCGATGCGAGGGTGAAGGTTATCTGCTACATGGCCCTCATCCGGCCAATGCTCACCTATGGCTGCCCCATGTGGTTCAACGTGAGTGCAAGCTTGATGGAAAAGATTCGGTTGTTCGAGAGGGCTAGTCTTAGGACTTGTATATGCATGTAGTTTAGCTTAAGTAAGTTTAAGTTATTTTTAAGGTAGTGTGTAAGTTAGTATATAAGTTTTAAGTATAGCCAGTTCTGTATTAAGTTTTTTCCAAATTTTTCTTAATATTAAGTTGTACAGTTAAAGCAAGTTTTCTTTAAATGCATAGATCCTTAGTTTAAATCGAAAGACATAGAATAGGATTAAGTTTAGCTTGGAGTGCCTGCCGAGGGCCAGTAAGTTAGAAATAGTAAAAATGTTCGTCCAACTAGTTTTAAGCATTTTTGTCTAGTTACATACAGTCTTCATGAATTCCGAAAATAAAAATGAATTAAAAAAAAAAGTTGCTTCGGTTTATCGAAACAACTGGGGCCAAAACTCCTGGACTGGAAGATCATGCTCGACACAACTCTTATTTTCTCCTTCTATTATATGAATGAGTTGAATTAAAGAACTTAGGGTGTGTAATACAGACACGTGTACTGCGACTATTGGACCCTCTACTTTCATCCAGGATTAAAGTTCTGCGACTGGAAAGTGCAGTTGGTTAAGTGCCTGCCCTTCATTTGAGGGGTCCATTGTTTGAATACAAGTAAAGTAAAAATACTTTTGTGTCGGGTTTTCAAATCTAGCCCAGTCACCATTTGCCGTTGGGATCGAATTAACGGCCCTATCACTGGAGTGGTCGATCAGTGGAGATTGCTATTTGGCAGCACAATGGATCAGTCGTTTCGTTTGAGTGCTCCAGTGCGGAGGTTAACAACCTCTAACAAAAAAAAAGTACTGTTTTTAGAAATTCGACAATTGTGCTAGGTGAGATTTCTTTGAAGTCTCTCCCTGTTATGGATGTTCTATTTATCAATTAGAATCTTTCTCGAGCAAGATGTGGGCACTTATGTTCTCTCATTTTATGGTCCAAATTTTAATATCCTTTGGTTTTATATTTCGATCCTTCGTAGAGACGAAATATGAATACGAATTTTAATGTTCATCCATGACCTACGTCATTCTATTTTAAGATATATCTTTTGATCCCTTTGAAGTGGTCACCAACATTCCTAGTAGATAAGATAATGATTATTGAGGACATGTGTTGCATCGACGCCTCATCCTTAGGTTAAGTGTTTAGAAATAATTTTGTATGTAAGCAGTTCGAAAATAAAGTTGGATGAGAGCGGACGTGTTCCGTTACTCACAACGCAGCGAACTCAACTGTGTTTTAATTGGCAGTCGATTATTAGGTGCTTCATGCTTTCTTTCGCCTGGCCGCAGAGCCTACGGATTTCTGTACTAATAAGGCCCATTTTATGGATGGAATAGTTACATGATCTATGTCCTGTTAGTGTTCAACTTAACACCCTTAGGTCAGCTTTGAACTCAACAAAGAAGTAGAGCTGCATTGGCTCGTTTGAGATTGTAGTTTTGTTCCAAGAACGTCCTAGAGTGTTAAATACCCTCCTGGTTGTTCAAAAACTGCTTCATTGGTTTAATAACCAATTTGTGAAGGTGAATATTTTTGTTGTTAAATCCATCGAGAGCCCATTGAAGGGTATCTGAGGACTTGTCTAAGCTCAGACTTTTCATTACGTTCTACTATGTGGAACCTAACCTTCAAATATGAAATCTGCGACAAGTCTTCGATGAAGGCTGCGTAGTTAAATAATTACAAATGGGGGTAAGGAATAACATAGAATTTAGCTTTTGCTCATAGCTGTGCACGTGGGTGGACTTGTGACTACAGTTGACACATGAGTTCCCCTCTCGACAACCCAATTGGTTCTCAATACGACTTAGATTCATCACAGACGTTCGTTCTTAATAATAATATAATATGGGTAAGGGGACAGTCCTAGACGGACCTGGGCCTAGCTTCCACAGCAACCACTCGTCTTGTGCGTGCTGATGCGAGCGGATGGGACCTACCGTTTAATGCCGACTACGAACGGCGAAGTTGAGCAGCTTTTTCTAGACAGGA